>CM053597.1:23152272-23173967 GCA_028646575.1 Pseudocheirus occidentalis | reverse complement strand
AAGTAAGTAAGTAAGTAAGGAAGTAAGGAAGGAAGGAAGGAAGGAAGGAAGGAAGGAAGGAAGGAAGGAAGGAAGGAAGGAAGGAAGGAAGAAAGAAAGGAAGAAAGGAAGGAAGGAAGGAAGAAAGGAAGGAAGGAAGAAAGGAAGGAAGAAAGAAAGAAAAGAATCCCTGATTCAAGGAACTCACTCTCTAATGGGGGAGACAACATGCAAACAATTATGTTCACACAAGAAAGCACATGGGATAAATTGGGAGTACTCTCAGAGAGAAAGCACTGAGATTAAAGAGAGCTACGAAAGGCTCCTTGTAGAATAGGAGATTATACCTGAGACTTGAAGAAAGGCAAAGAAACTAGGTTGCCCAATGGATAGAGTACTGGACCAGGAGTCAGGAAGACCTGAGTTCAAATTAAGCCTCAAACATTTACTAACTGTGTGACCCTGGGCAAGTCCCTTAACCCTGTTTGCCTCAGTTTCCTCATCTGTAAAATGAGCTGAAGAAGGAAATGGCAAACCGCTCTAGTATCTTTGCCAAGAAAACTCCATATGGAATCACGAAGAATAGGACACGACTAAATCAGTGAAGCACAACAAAAAGAAGCTGGGGGATGGAGATGAGGAGTGAAGGCACTCCAGGCATGGGAGAGAGCCAGTGAAAATGCTCAGAATTGGGAGAGGGGATATCTTGTATGAAGAACAGAACTATATGTCAGTGGATCAGAGAGAAGACTGGAAAGGTAGGAAGGGTCCAGATTATGAAAGTTTCTAAAGAAAAAAACAAAACAAAACAGAGGAAACATGGTGAGACCTGATCATTTTAATCATTTTAACAGCTGTGTGAAGGATGGTTTGGAGTGGGCAGGGAGAGCAACCAGCAGGCTCTTCACTGTGAAGTGAGAAGGGCCTGTGCCAAACTGGTGGTGGTGTCAGAGAAGAGAAAGGGTATATAAGAGAGATATTTGAAGGTAGAAATGGAAAAACTTGACAGCTGATTAGCCGGCGCAGGGCAGGGCAAAGAGGGAGAGGACGATGAGAGAAAGAGTTGAGATAACTCGAAAGACAGGAGCCTGGTTGCCTTCTTCCCAATTGGGGGGGAAGGGAAGGGGGAGGGGGAAAAGAACACGCTTTAGGAAAATCCCACTTTTGCAGCTGTGTGGATGAATTGGAATAGGGAGAGGCTAGTGGGCATTTAGTAAATACTCACTGAATGGAATTGTAATGAAGTGAATTTGGTCTAATGTTTTAGAGAGTGTTGTTTGTGTGGGATTTTTAATATGCAGAAGAAAAATCCTTCCTTTGCATACCTTATCTGTCAGGATTTCTAATTCAGTTGAATGAAAAGAATATTATTGTTCTGGAAATGGACCAATACAGCATAAAAAGAACCTGGATGCTGAACATGGATTAGCAATCTTGCTTTATTGTTTGGGAAGCAATTGTGATGCCAGTATGTAGATATGGGGGTAGAGAATATGAGAATCCTGAAGGGACAGGTGTTGAGAAGAAGCAGCACATTTTATTTCAGGACCACAGAATTTGGGGGGAATGTGACAACCTTGGGGAGGATTTATAGAAAGCCTTTGTGCATCGAAGAAGGAAGTGTGTGATAATGGAAATATTACTCAGAGGTTGTAACAGAGATAGTTGTTCAGTCATTTTAGGCAGGTCAGACTTTTCATGAACCTATTTGGGGATTTTTTTGGCAAAGATACTAGAGTGGTTCACCATTTCCTTCTCCAGCTCAACTTACAGATGAGGAAACTGAGGCAAACAGGGTGAAGTGATTTGCTCAGGATCACACAGCTAGTATCTGAGGTCAAATTTGAACTCAGGGCTTCCTGATTCCAGGGCTGGTGTTCTATCTGCTGGATCACCTGGCAGAGTCAGAGGAGTTAAGTTCAATCCTCAGCTTTGCCACTTACTGTTTGTACATCCTCGAGCACTTTCCGTGACTTCTTTGGCTTCATTTCCCTCATCTATAAAATGAGGGGGTTGAACTCCGTGGACTCTAATCTAGAATCTACATGGATTCTATGTATATGTGGATTATATTAGTCCATAATGTAAGTATAAATATCTGATTCTGTTTACATGAAGAAATGGCGCAACAGCTAAGGAATTAGGATGATCTCCCTTCTTTCAGAAAGGCCATGAGAATCATTTCATTCATTCATTTCCCTCTTAAGTGATGACTTGGAGGAAGCACAAGGGTCAGGGAAGGTAGGTTTTACTTCACAAGAAATCTGTGAGGTTGGAGTCAGAGCAGCCACATGGAGCCCAGCAGCTGAGCCTGGGTCACAGAACTCCTAAGGAAATGCTTCCCTGAGTGCCAAGCATCAGAAGACATAGATGCTGAGAGGGAAGGTGTAGAGGCTGCTACGTTAGCAGGACAGGCTGCCCACTCTTACCAACACACCCTCTCAAAATTTCCTTCTGTTCCCCATCAGCCATGTCCAGAACCAGCCCTACACACAGTCAAAAATCAGCCTGTCATTTCACCTTATTCCTACATCTTATTTTGTGCAAGTCACTTTTGAGCATTCAGCCATTTTACCACTGCAAATGCCAGTACTGGAGGGAAAGAGGAGGTTGTTTGGCTTCTTGGATAACGGTCTAGAGTCAGGATAACCTGGGTTCAAATCCTACTTCAGACACTTACTAGTAGTGTGATCGTGGGCAATTCACTTAATATCTTTCTGCCTTGGTTTGCTCAGCAGTAGAATGAGAGTGTCAGACTCAATGGCCTCACTGGACCCTTCCTGATCTAAATCTATGTTGCTGTGATGAAAAGGTCAAGCCTTATTTGCTAATTATATATATGATAGATATATATATGCTGATATATACTCTTTGCTAATATATAATTATATGTTGCGTTTTTATATTTACATACAATTATGTATTATATATAATTTGCTAATATATTATGTATAATATGTATTTGCTAACAATAGATAATATTATTATAATAGTAATGTAATATATGTTTGCTAATATAACATGTAATTAGTAGCTAATGCCTTAGGAATTAATAGACAACCAGTTGGGAACAAATGGGATCCTGGGGAGAAGAGGAAGGACGATGTGCTGGTGAGTGGAAGGGATGAGGAGCTAACCTAGGAGAAGGAGGAAGGTACGAAAGACAGGCTTCTTTATTTCACAATTTTGCCTGGAGCCACATCTGGCACTGTCTGTCAAAATCACACTGCTCTGGGCTGCCTCTGTTTAACACGTCAATGGAAAGCTGAAGGCCTCTGATCAATGGCCCAATGAATTAAGATCATTGCTGCAAGATCAGCACTTTGGGACTAGGCCACCAGGGGAATGCGTGCCCTAGGCTGTCAGCTCCCAATTCAGAATCAAGAAGAGAAGCTTGCAGCCTAGGGCTATGACTATCTCTCTCTCAGACTGAATTGAGCGTCTGTGTGCTATTTCCCTTCTAGATGAAACAAGAGGAAATGAGAAGAAATTGTAGCAGGAAGAACTTAGATGAAATAGAAGGAACTATTTTACCTGACTGTAATGGTGTCTAAACATTGGCATGGGACAGAGCCAAGAAAGTAAGAATTTCCCTCTTTGAAGTGCCTTAAAAATAAGAAAAATAAACATCTCAAGAGGATTTTAGGAATAGTCCTGTGTTTAGTCTGGGAATATACACAAAGTCTCAGCAGGAAGGGACCTCAGAAATCACCCATTCCAGGGACTCCCAAACATTTCCAGGACAGGGACCCTCTATTAATGTCAAAAAAAAATTTTTTTCTGACCCATAAAAGGAGTAGCAGATAGAAAAAACACACAATAACAAAAGCTATTGTGAATTCAGTAGCTTTTTAATTGATTTATAATTTATTAATTACAATTACATCTACATGTATTTCTTTGAAAAGTAATTTGAAAAAAGGTAAGAGGCAGATGAACTTAGAATCAGAACTGCCTGGGTTCAAGACCTACTTGTGACACATATTTTCTGTATGATCCTGGGTAAGTCACTTAACTTAGCTCCCTACTCTCTAAGACTAAGTTGCAGAGTAAGTATTGATCTGCATTGATAGATCTCACCAGAAACTCTATATGCCAATGGAGTCATAGGGCCAGACAAATAATGTTGTTCATAATAATAGCTGCCCTTTGTATGTTGCTGTAAGGTATATAGAGCACTGTATATCCTATGTCATTTGATTCTCACAGCAAGCTACAAGCATTATGATCACCATTTTACAGGTGAGGAAATTGAGGCTCAGTTAGGTGAGGTGACTGTCCCAGGATCACACAACTAGGAAGAGGAAGAGGCAGAAATCACACCTACATCTCACCTGACTTCCAAGTCTAACACTCAATATTGCTGCCTCTTAGTGATCTTAAATGGAATGGTTTTAAATAAGGTCATCTGATTACTCAAATAGATGGGATGGGATGATCTAAAAAAGAAAAGAAGAGAAAAGAAAAGTTCTTGCTATATGATTACAAATTAATAAAGAAAAGATGAAAGCCTCTAAAGACCCAGCCCAGGAAGCTCCCTGATGAGCTGAGATTTTTTTTTCCGAAGAGCACATGCAGAGAAGATGGAGGGAAGGTGATAAGGGTAAACACACACAGAGGTCACATTACAAGGATTGAGCAGGCAGGTACACATGGGCCAAGTCAGAGGAGGAAGGATACTGAGACATGGAGACAAAACTCAGGAGGAGTGGGGGAACAGGAAGAACCAGGTGAGAAGAGCCAGGAGTTAAACCATGAAGGAGCCGAAGCAGTCCCAGTGGAGACAAGCTGGCGCACAGGGAGGAGCTCCTGTCTCTAGAATCTCTTTGACCAGAGTGCTGAGGCATCATGGCCACACCTTGCCTTGTGTCAAAGGAGCCATCCTGCTAAAAAGTTAATGACCAGATGAGTTGAGTATGAAGTCGCTCTTGAGACTTGCTGGGTGTCAGTACCAGAGCACTGTCTGGAGCTGTCCAGCTCTTCCCATGTCCCTGTCACCCATAAGAGTGAAATGGCTTAGCTAGCCATAGATGTCCTTTCTAACTCTTAATTGTGGTTCAAACTATTTATCATGATTAGAAGAGGTAAAACAAACTTGGTTAAAGGACTTTAAGGGAAAATTGAAGCCTAATGTAGGTAAAAAGATAAAAAGACAGCACCTGGTTGCTATAAATTAGTTCAGGCTTGCAGACCTAAACAAATTATGTCCCAGGATACTGGGATGTACCAACTTGTAGAAGTGATCAAAAGAACACTGTTGCTTATCTCTAAAATTCATGGCACGGGGTAGAATGTTGCCACCAGACTGTTGGTTAATGAACAGACAACAGCCTAAAGGGAAGTCTCTAGTCTATGATGTAGAACTGTAGTTTTGCCTATACATGGTCTTGTCCTCTTTAAAGTTTTCATCAATAACTTTGGTGAAGACATAGGAAGCCCTCTCACAGAGTCTAGCATTATTTTTCTGCTTTTTGGAGGGGGGAAAGTAGGGCAATTGGAGTTAAGTGACTTGCCCAAGGTCACACAGCTAGTTTTGTGTTAGGTGCCTGTGGCCAGATTTGAGCTCAGGTCCTCCTGACTCCAGGGCAGGTGCTCTAGTCACTGTGCCACCTAGCTGCCACCTAGCTGCCCCCAGATTCTAGTATTAAGTAAATTCTCATAGAGCTTTAGATCATAGATTTAGGGCTAAAAGGGACTTTGGAGACTATCCAGTCCAATTTCTTCCTTTTACAAATGAGGAAACTGAGACACCGAGTTTAAGTGACTTGACCAGGAAGTTTCTGAAGTGCGATTTAAACTCAGGTCTTCCTGACTCCCGTGTATGTTGTCCTCTAAAAACAAGAATGTTTCAAACAACCAGCTGGAGAAATCATAGGACCCCAAAGTTGGAAGGAACCCAACAGGTACTGAATTTGACATCCTAAGACACCCCTGACTGATGCTGATCAAGTTTCCACTTGTTGAGACCACACACACACCCCCCACCTCAAGAGAATGAGAGCCCACAACCCGCCAAGGTTGTCATTATAGAATCCCAGAATCTTGGAAATGAAAGCTACCTCAGATGTTGGCAAGGTGCAATCTGGCACCTTGACAAGAATTCCTTTCATATACTACCCAACAAATAGCCATCTAACCTTTGCTGTATGATCTTCGTTGAAGGGGAACTCCCTCCCTCCCTCCCTCCCAACACAGCCATTGCACTCTTGGACAACTTTAACCCAGACAACTTTGCCAACATTATTAGCTTCTCCCAATGCCTATGCTGGATACTGTTGTAATCCCTCCATCTGCCAATGGCATCTAACACATACCATGTTTATTTGTCACTGTCTTTAGTTAACATGTAGCTAACTTGGAAGGAATGGACTAGTTTGTCTTCCTTCCTTGTAATCTTTCCCATTCCCTAAATACTGCAAGGACTCAGCAGTGTTGTCAGCCCAATAACAAAGGAGCCCAATTTACTGCTAAGACACTGGAAGAATCTGGCTCAGTGATCAGGCAGTGTGGTGCAATGGAGAGAACACTGACAGTGAAGCTGAAAGACTTAGGGTCAACTCTTACTTCTGTCATTTCCTAATTGTATGACCTTGGGTTTGACTTTTGGCAACATCTGTACAAAGGTTTTGGACACAAGATCTTGTGATAATCCCACAGAATGTCTGAGTTGGGTGGACCTTCAGAGACCATCTCAGTCAACCTGTAGCTGAGGAATAATCCCCTCACCCTATACTATGACCATCCATTGTGGCATTAAATAGAGAATGCCGGTTTCTGGGTTTGGCTCATTTGCTGTTATCCTCAAAGACTCACATTTCCCCCTTTGCTACCTCTGTTGGTTAGTCAATCAACAAATATTTTAGTAACTCCACATGTCAGGCTCTGGGCTAAGTGTTTGAAGAACTCCAGTGAGGAAATACCCATTATCTCCTAAGGCAGCCCTAATGAGTCAAAGCCAGACAAGTGCAAAATCAATTGGAAGCCCCTCCCCAGTCCTAAAACAGAGAAATTTAATGATCTGTTCTTGGTCCAAGAGGCAGTCAGAGGTCAAAGAAGACTTTGACTTCCATTGACTCCCTCGTCCTTATCCAAAATTTGTTTCCTCATGAGTAAGATAAAGGTCTCAGTTACCCCTACTGCCCACCTCTTTCATAACCAGGCAACTTGGTAGAGTAAAAAGAGCTCTAATCTTAAATCCAGGAGAACCAAGGTCAAATCCCTGCTCAGATACATATTGACTATGTGATCATGGATCCACCCCTTCTTTACATCCCTGTATCACAGTTGTTCAGTTATTCTCCCAATCGCTGGACATGTGTTTGGTTTTCAGTTCTTCCTACTCCCATAAGGGCTATTCTGAACATTTTGGTTTATATAGGCAGAGATATTCTGGTAAATATTTAACAACTGGCTTTCTGGAAGGAAAATGTATGCACAGCGCACTTTTAAGTTTAATTCTCATTGTGACCATTTTGTTATCCTTCTCTTAAGCCTAGACAATCAACAACACAATAAATCAGGCCTTGACTTGTGGTGTTTGCCAGTTTCCAAGGTATAAATGTTCACATTGGAAATTTAACAATCAGCTCCCATTTGAGCTGACTCTAGCACCCTCTCTATAGAGGAGACTTCTCTCTTTGGCTTTGCCCTGTTTGGGGGTCTGTGTACAACAGCTGGATCTCTGGATCAAAAAGTATGACTTCTCACGTGGCTTCAAATTCAAAGATTCTTTTAAGGCAGAATCTGAAAAGACTGACCAATGAGTGGAAATCAGAGTCAAACACCTAGCCCAGAATCTGACACGTGGAGTTACTAAAATATTTGTTGATTGATTGACTAACCGACAGAGGTAGCAAAGGGGGAAATGTGAGTCTTTGAGGATAACATCAAATGAGCCAAACCCAGAAAGCGGCATTCTCTATTTAATGCCATTATTTCTTCATCTTCCAACGATTTTATCAACATTCACTGCTAAAGTAATCACCACAGTGCCCCAAGAGATCGATGAATTTGTCAAAACTGGATTACCACCTATTCTAACCCTGTTTTATATCTTGGGGGAAGCAAAGATTTCCCCAGATTTCTGAGTGAGTCAGGCTTGGCTCAGACTTCTAGAGGTCACCTTCCTCATACGTCTTGGTCAAATAGCAAATTATTTCTGAAAACCAAAGTGCCTCCACCCACACCAAGAAAGAAAGAAAAAGAAAACTGAATCCCTTTTCCTTTTATTCTCAGACTTCCTTTGAACAGTAATAAATCACCAAGCCCCAAGTGTTTTATTTTTAAATGATAATTTGTTTTCCGTGAGTCACCTAACCACAGTTATGAATCTGGGCATCTGGATGTTCTGCAGTGATGCCCTCCTCTCTTTTTTTTTTTAAGAAGTGACTTAATTCCCCAGATATGATGAATTTGTTTTTGTTTCTCTCCTTCCTTTCCTGTCCGTAGCCATTCTGTTGACAGAGGGGAAAGTACCACCACATCCCACAAGATGTCAGCAGAGGCAGAATCAAGCTTGAGGTCTGTTGGGTTACCTGTTTGGTTTGGGTATGATGCTCTGGTCCTTCTGGTGGATCTAGGGCTCAGTGAATCAGGAGCCCTGTTTACCAGGGAGAGTCCTGTACCCACATGTGTTCAGGCCACAGGGTGGCTAAGGATAATGACGAAGGAAGGAGGCATGAGATGCATAAACAGAGCAGGCTGGCCAATGGATTATTCAATGATTTAAGAATCACACCTCAGAGATGAAAGGGACCCCAAGGAGCCATCCAGTCCAACTCTCTTAACAAAATTCTCCTGGCCGATTTTTTTCCATCCCTTTCCTCTCCCTAGATGATTCTTTAAGTATTTGGAGACATTCTGAAAAAATAAAAGTGGTGTTCTATTGCTTTAACCAGGATGACCCTCAAATTATATATGCAGATAGTTTTTAAATGGTTGACATGGAGATATGTTTTTTAAAAAGGAAGGAAATAGATATGGGCCCTTCAGAGGGAGACATGAGCTGGACAGTATAGCTATGAGATTTGACAGAAAAGAAAGGATTAAGATGAAAATATTCTTGGGAAGGATAGCCAGGATCGTTCCTTAACAAAGGGGGGATGGAATCATACTTTAAACATGCCCCTCAGCCATTTCTTTATTTTATTTAAGGGTGAAATCAGATTAAAATGAAAATCATTTTCTTTAAAATCATAAATTTTTATAAATAAATATTTAAAATGAATTGATTAATTAGATTATTTAAATAAAATAACTATGTAAATTATTGAATTTGTTATTGCAATAAAATAAATAAAAATTTAAAATAATAAAATTAGGGCTACAGAGCAGCAGGCAGCATGAGGGGTCCACGAGGTCGAGGAGGATTACAGTGATGTTGACGATGTTCTGCTTTAAAGTTTGCCCTCTACTTCACAGGACGTTATCTTGTATGAACTTCACAACAACTCTGCTCATGGCTATTCCAAGTATTTTCATCCCCATTTAATAGACAAAGAAAATGAGTCTCAGAAAAGTCTGAGTCTCTCTCAGAGCCCTACAGCTAGCAGATGAGAGAGGCAGTCGCTGCCTGGTCACTTAAGGGGGTCCCTTTTGTATATCCCCTTTGCTATTTGAATATATGATCCTTGAGGACAGGGACTGTCTTGCTTGCTCGTATTTATATCCCCAGTGCCCAGCACATAGTAGGGGCTTTTAATGAATTCTTTAAGCAGTAACTCAGAACAGAAATAAAGCATGAATGTATTGGAGGAGAAGGTGGAGGAGGGAGAGGGAGAGAAGCAAAGATGGGAGCCAGCAATAATAAATTCTCCCTGGTTCCCATTTTGTTCATCTCTAGATCTGCCACCTACACTCTGAAGGCACCTCCATTCTCCTCTCAGTAGGTGGATACCAGGTGCTATAAAAAGAGCAAAGAGGCTTCTTTTCCAAATGAAATCGAGGGACTTGGTTTCTAAAGGATTTTTCTACTCGATGTCCCCTCCTGCTGCCTACAAAACAGCTGACAGAAAAGATAAACCATATGAAACCTAGTCATTGACCCCCTGCATGTTGTCAATGCCTGGCAAGATGGAAGCCAAAGAATGCAAGGTTAAAAGGTATCCCAGGCCCCCGTGGACACACAGGTGATAGAGATGTGCAAAGAGAAAAGGAGAGCATTGGATTTTCAATCTTGTATTTCTTTGGCATAGGGAACTTCCAGTGAAGAAACTCCCTCTTCCAATGTAGGTCAGCACCTGCTTTGTGACTTCTAGGTGTAAAATCCTAGGTTCAAACCTAAATACCTGGTAGAATATTCAGTGCTCATGGCTAGGTTTTACCAATGTAGTAAACATGAGAATACTGCCATCAAAAATGATTATTATTATAGGTTCATCATAAATCTAAGTTGGATGGGGCCTTCAGAGTCATCAGGCTCAACTCCTCCATTGAACAGTTGAGAAAATCAAGACCTAGAGAGGTTTAGTGACTTGCCCAAGGTCAGACGGTAAGAGGCAGAGAAAGAATTATAACTTTGTTTCTTGGAGTAAAATCCAGTGCTCTCCTCTGCATTAGATCCCCTGTATGGTAGAATCGATAACCTGGGTTCAAATCTTACTGTGAGACCTTGGACAATTCACTTAACCTCAGGCCTCAGTTTCCTCATCTGTAAATGAAAGGGTTGGACTGGATGATTTCTGAGGTCCGGTCCAGACTTGAGCCTTTGAACTAAGAGTTTCTGGGGGCAATGAGAATTTGAGTGACTTGCCCAGGGTCACCCAATATAGAATGTGCCTTATTCACAGGGTTTTTTAAACAGTGACTATCTGAATTAGGACTAGATGGCCACTGAGACCCTTTAAAGCCAGCTCTGAGACTTGATGAATTTCTATAATTTTTTTATTCTTGTATCCCCAACACCCCCAGCACTACACTTTGAACAGTAAGTATGTGATAAGTATATGCTAAATTGTACTGAAAGTAGAAAGGTGCAGAAATCCCTCCCATGTGCCCCCTTCTCTCCTCCAACACCACCACCACCACCATTACCACCCAGTCCCTGGACTGTCACGATAACCCATTCATTGTTTGAACTCTTATCTCAAATCTCTCCCAACTTCAAACCATCCCCCACTTAGTTGTCAAACTGACCTTTCTATAAAGCAGAATTTCTATGTTACCTCTGTCAGCCTTTATCTACATTAGGTGCATAACAAGTCACTGCATTTGTCTGGGCCTCAGCTTTCGTATTTGTAAAGTAGGGGGCTGCTCAAGATGACCTCTAGGACCCTTCCCTTTCTAAAATCTCTGGTCCCATGAATGCCAACAGTGAAATACAGGGCTGCTCTTCTCTTTTCTAAATTGAGGAGGGACTGGATGTAGAATTTTTGTTGTTGTTGTTGAATCATTCAATTATAACTGATTCTTTGTGACCCCATGGGCCATAGCATGCCTGGCCCTTCTGTCCTTCACTACCCCTTGAAGTCCATCCATATTTATCTTCTTTGTTTCCATGATACTCTTTATCCATCTCATCCTTCGCTATCCCTTCTCCTTTTTCCTTCAATCTTTCCCAACATCGGGGTCTTTTCCAATGAGTCTTGTCTTCTCGTTATGTGGGCAACATATTTAAGCTTCAGTTTCAGCATTTGACCTTGCAGTGAATAGTCTGAATTAATTTCTTTAAGTATTGACTGATTTGATCTCCTTGCCATTCAAGGGACTCTCAAAAGTCTTCTCCAGCACCACAATTCAAAAGCGTTGATTCTTGTGGCACTCAGCTTTCCTTATAGTCCAACTCTGACATCCATACATTGCCACTAGAAAAAAAACAGCTTTGACAGTATGCACCTTTCTCAGCAAGGTGATGTCTCTACTTTTTAGTATGCTGTTTAAATTTATCATAGCTTTCCTTCCAAGGAGAAAGCATCGTTTAATTTCATGGCCGCAGTCACTGTTCTACAGTGGTCTTAGAACCCAAGAACATAAAATCTAACACTGCTTCTATTTCTTTTCTCTCTATTTGCCAGGAAGTGATGGGACAGTTACTATGATATTAGTTTTTTTGATGTTAAGCTGCAAGCCAATTTTTATACTTTCTTCCTTAACCTTCAAAAAGAGGCTTCTTAATTTTTCACTTTCTGTCATCAGAGTGGTATTGTCTGCATATCTGAAATTGTTGATATTTCTCCGGGTAGCTTTAATTCAGTTAAATTTGTTAAAGTCAAAGGCTTTAGTGTAGTCAACAAAACACCAATAGATTTTTTTTTCTGAAATCCCCTTGCTTTCTCCATAATTCAGCAAATGTTGGCGATTTGGTCTCTAGTTCCTCTGCCTCTTTGAAAACCAGCCTGCTCTTCAGGTAATTCTCAGTTCACATATTGCCAAAGCCTGACTTGCAGAATCTTAAGCATAACCTTGCTGGCATGTGAGATGAGCTCAATTCTTTGGTAATCTGAACATTCTTTGGTATTTACCTTCTTTAGAATTAGGACATAGGCTAATCTTTTCCAATCTGGTGGCCACTGATGAGTTTTCCAAATTTGCTGGTGTATTGAGTACAGCACTTTAACACCATCATTTAGGGTTTTAAATAGCTCAACTGGAATTCCATCACCTCTGTTAGCCTTATTGATGGCAGTGCTTCCTAAGAAAAACCTGGGAAGGCTTAAGTTAACTGATGCAAAATGAAGTGAGGAGAACATTGTATTAAGAAACATCAATATTATATGGTGATCAACTGTGAATGTCTGAGTTTTTCTCAGCAATATGGAGATCCAAGACAATTCAAAGGACTCATGATGAAAAATGCTATCTGTATCCCAAGAGAGAACTGATAGAGGTTGAATTTAGATTGAAACACACTCTTTTTCACTTTTGTGGTCTTTTTTCTTCTGGTCTGTTTCTCCTTTCACAACATGACTAATATAGAAATGTGTTTTACATGATTGCACATATGAAACATACCAACATATTAGGGAAAAGGAAAGTGAAGGAGAGAGGAAGAAAATTTAGAACTCAAATTTTTTTAAATAAATGTCTAAAAACTTTCTTTATAAGTAATTGGGGAAAAAATAAAATACTATTTAAAAAAACAGTGCTTCCTAAGGCCCACTTGACTTCTCTAGACTGGCTCTAGGTCAGTAACCATATCGTTATGGTTATGGGTGATGTAAAGATCTTTCTTGTATAGTTCTTTTGTGTGTCCTTGCCACCTCTTCTTAATCTCTTCTGCTTCTGTGCCTAGCTGCATATTTTGTGAGTGGGCTTTAAGGCACTTTGAAAAAAGTGAGATTCCATAGAATCCAATTCTCAGTTGGAGCGATCTCACAGCTCATTTCTTCCTGGGTGAGGAAACAGAGAAAGCCTCACAATCTGATTTATTTAAAGAAATGGTTATTAAACTGTTTAAGTTTACTCAAGGTCCTTGATTCGGCTCAGTTAGTTAATAGCAAACTGAATTTTTGATGCTAGAGTACATGGTGCTGACTTTGAGCGTTGATTCCTCTTTTATCTCTAAAATTCTGTTCTTTGCATTCTGAGTTCTCATAAGACCTTGAATCACTTACCTTTTCAAATCTCTCATCTCCTTCCATGGGTATAGATTATTTCCTCTGATAGAATATAACCTCTTTGAGGGAAAGATTTGTTTCGTTTTTATATTCTTATCCTCAGTACTGGGCAGATAGTAGATACTTAATAAGTGCTTATTAATTGACTTATTTATTGCTTACTTTCTCTAAATTTCATTTTCTCTAAGGGGATGGCATGTACATTTTCTACAGAATTAAAATGTGTTTCCTAAGTCACTGAAATAAAAGATATGTAGTAAGAAAGCAAAGGGCCTGGAAAAGACCAAGTAATATCACCCCAAAATGAATATAATATCTTAACTGATATGAAATGAGTAATTACCAAAATGGGAGTCATTTCTGACCTAGCTGTCTGCATTCAGTCAGATTACAACTCATTAGGGGTAAAGTCAATATCAATATTAAGTTAGAAGAAAGGATAAAGAGATGAAACTGCATGTCATCAGAGAAACTCTAACTTGACCTATTTAAATAAGCTGTCCAAAAAAATGGGAAATGGACAAAAATAAAGATATTAACTCTCACCATTTCTTCAAGAAAATAACCCAATGCAAAAGAGGCACATAAACCAGGAGTCCAGAATGGCCATGAAATTGCTTTAGCCAACAAATACTTAATCTTCATTGCAAGTGGCAGTCAGAGGCAAAAAGTTATTTAGAGTATAAACAACCTTGCAAAATATGGAGGAGGAGTATGGAAGATTACAAGTAGTATTACCTCACAAAATGATGACTTGAGGGGGGAAAATGACCCTACAAATATTTTGGTATAAAACCCAGCTATTGCATACATCCCAAGAGTATTTGTTGGTGAAAACTGGAAGGGAAACAAATAAATGGTGAGTGAAACAGACCTGCTATTATTTCCACAAGAATCTAGATCCATCAGCAATGATATTGAAACCTCCCAATTTGAACTAATACGTCATGTCACCAGATATCATGTAAGGAAATTAGTAATAACACTTAAGAAGAAGCCCAAAAAAGGCAGAAGGACCTGACCAAATGCATACTGAAGAAATCTTCACTGAAGGCAATGAAATATTGAAATCACACAAAGATTCATTTTAAGGATGTTTCAGAAAAGAATGACCAAGGTCATGAATAGTACTTTTATTTTCCCTCTCCCATAAAAGGCAACTGACTAGTTGACTTACTTATGTCAGTAAAATTTTATGACATTTATGAGGTCTAGGGCAGTGGTTCTCAACCTTTCTAATGCTGTAACCCTTTAATAATTGTATGTGGGCATATCTGCATGTGGGCGGACCTGCCTGGAAACAGAGGAGCCATGTCTCGGTTCCTAAGATCATCGGAAATATGTGTTTTCCAATGGTCTTAGGTGACCCCCAAAGGGGTCACGACCCACAGGTTGAGAACCACTGCTCTTGAGGGTATCTTTGGTATATACGTAAAGAAGGGAATATACAAGCTTGCACAAATTATTTTCTGTAACAGATCATATCACATGATTGATAGAAAAGTCTAAGATCTTCCTTCCTCTTATTAATTAATTGAAAAAACCATTTAGACCAGTAAAAGGAAATTCATTCTGAGTGGCTCTTCTTCAGTAACATATCTCTGGTGCATATAGTGAAATCAAACAGGATTCTGGGAAAGATACCTTTGTGCAACCCTATGTTTTTAACAGCAAAGATACAAGCCACAAAGGCATATGTTCATTAAAGGTTTCACAAGTATCACAGATGCAATGTACTATAGTGAAAAGGATACTGGATTTGCTGACAAAGAACCTGGGTTCAAATTCTAACTCTCTGTCTATGTCCTTGGGCAAGTCATTGTGTCTCTAGATTTCAGTTTCCTAGACCTTAAAATGGTGGCTTCATAGCGCATAGAATGCCAGCCTAAAGTCAGGAGCATTCATCTTCCTGATTTCAAATCTGGCATCGCACGTTTTCTAGCTTGTATGACCTTTGAAAAGTCACTTAACCTTGTTTCCCTCAGTTTCCTCATCTGTTATATAAGCTGGAGAAGAATATAAATGAGAGTACTATATACCACAGTGCTCAGTACATAGTAGGTACTATGATAAATGCTTATTCCTTCTATCTATTGCTGCTCTGCTGGTCTCAGGGACCTCAGAGGTTGTTTAATTCAAACTTCTCATTTATAAATGAGAACATTGAAGATCAGAGGTAAAGTGACTTGGCCAAAGTCTCAATGATAGTATCAGAGACAAGACACAGACCCACAACCACATATTGATGGAACAGCTCCATGAACAGCCCAATCAATGATGTGTTGTAATCTGGATAACAGGCTTTTTAAATCAACACTTTTTCTAGCGTGTATGGCTACCTGACCCTTTTCAAGTAGGACAGGAAATGGGGAAAAACATTTATTAAGCATTTATTTCATCATTTGATCAAAGAACTTGGGATTTCACCGATAGGACCCTGTTTTACAGTGTTACTTGACCAGCACAATGTCATCTGTGAACAAAGAACATCTGGAGAACCTCACCATTGATAGGAGACCCTCCCTCTATTTGGACTCTGAGGATTTGGGGCATCTGGTTAGTGAGTCACAGAATGATAGAGTTGGAAGATTTCCGAGGTCACCTCACCTGTACCCACATACCCACATGGAATCTATTCTCCCAGCCAACATTCCCCCAGAAATGGTAACCGGATCCTCTATCTTGAGCTGAAAAGGAGCTGAGGCCAGATCCCTTTTGGACAATTGGAAGGCACATTCAATGATTCTGAACTTCTTTACCACTGGGGAAAAAAGCCCATCTTTGTAATTCTAACATACTCCCAATGATGCTGTCTGCCTGTGAGTCATGAAACATGGTCCTAGATGAATCACAATTACAGGTCACCCAGGGGGCAATGGAGAGATGGATGGTGGGTGTAAGTGGTCTGAAGCCTATTACCAACAAAGACTTGTGCTCTGGATAGAATAAAAATGGGATCATCAAGTCTGTCTGAATGGCAGCAGAGGGAGGCCATTCATGCAGGGAGATGGAGGGACAGCAGATGACCAGCCCAAGAGTGGTACTGGCATTTCTGAAATAGTACAAGAGCCAAAGACTTTGGTCCACTGGGGAGATCTTCAGTGGGAGATTTAGAGAAAGAGGGGGCAAGAATTTCGCAGGCTGTGTGGGTGTGTGACTCTGTCATAGTCCACAGTACTGGAGGCAATTCCTGCACTAACAGGACCATTGATTCATCAGAAGATCTGAGGAATAAAATATATGCCTGATTTTTGTATTCTAAGAACAAATGCCTTATGCATGGAACAATTTCCTTTAAGGACATTGGAAGAACAATTTGGGGAAAGAGTACAGGAATATATCTATTAAGTGCCTGCTGTGTGCTGGGCACTGCCAAAAGCTAGGGAAAAACAAATTGGTACCTGTGCCCAAGGAGCTCACAGCATACTGGGGAAGAAGAATGTGTGCAAAGACAGCAAAGAGAAGGAGTTCAGAAAGCCTAAAGAGCTCTGATAAATCCATTAACCAATGACAACTCCAGAGGACCCAGGATGAAACGTGTTCCCCAACCCCAAGGCTGATGTACTCAAGATGCAGAATGAGACACATATTGGGGGACATGAACAATATGGGTGCTTGGTTTTACTTTATTCATATTTATTACAAGAACTCTCCTTTTGTTTTTCTTTTTAATTTAGTAGTGGCTTAGGAGGGACAGGGCAGCAAAGGATAATAAATCAGTCAACTTGTCTTTGTGAAGTGCCTACTGTGTGCCAAGCCCTATGGTAAGCAATGGAGATACAAAGCAAGGCAAAGGGAAGGAAGGAAGGAAGGAAGGAAAAAAGAGAAAAAAGAAGAGCGGGTCATTAAGGACTTTTTAAAATGCATAGACAGTAGCAGAGGGAAGATGAGAATCACAGAAAGACAGGACAGCTTTGAAAGTTATATCTTTCATTGATTTATATATTTTAAAAAGAAAGCAAGCCATATGCAATAGCGAGCCATTTCATGCACAATGTTCTTTTTATTCTCTATATATGAAAATGTTTGCTGTATTTGGTGTTTGCTAAATTCAGAATCTCTTAAAAATTCTTTTGAAAAATTAATTCTAAACAAATAATCAAAAAATACATTGTACTGGGGTCATATGCCATATAAGAAAATACCTACTAAGCATATGCAAAATAATAAAAAATTAATTTCAAGAAGGAAGAAGCATTAACATTCGGATGGGGGTGGGGTAGAATCAGTAAATTTTCCATGGGTTTCCATGGACCCCAAAATCTGCCAACACTCACCTACCCAACCTTGAGTATCTCTTCTGTTTGACTGATTCTATGACCCTGGGAATATCCCTTTTCAGAGCCCCCAGAAATCTAAGACTAGTAGGTGAAGAGGCTCATAGGCATTGGTGGGTGGAGGGAATTCCTTATACCAGAAATCTCTACATTGATGAAATCATAGCTCCAGTAATATATGGTATATATTATTATATATCATATATAATTATATTCTACAATATGTTATTATATTTCTATTTAAATATATACATACACTAAGTACTAGTCAGTGATCTAGTCTCTGCCCTCAAGGGGTTTACATTTTACCAGGGATACAACATACACATTGACAAAGAGATACTTTAGCAGGTCTAAAATAAAAGGTAATTTCAAGGAGAAATATTTAACAAGGGAGGGTCAGGAAAGGCCTCATGTAGGACCTTATCCCTGAATGTGTCTTGAAGGATTCTGTGGATTCTAGGAAGAGGCAAAAGTAAATGAAGAGTAGACATGGTAACACTACTTATACAAAGACCCAGAGGTGGGAGATTGAACCACTGGCAGGATGGTTTGACTAGAACTTGTTCAGTTGTTTCAGGCATGTTCAACTCTCCATGACCCCATCCAGGGTTTTCTTGGCAAAAATACCAGAGTGGTTTGTCATTTCCTTTTCCAACTCATTTGACAGATGAGGAAACTGAGGCAAACAAGGTTAAGTGACTTGCTCAGGGTCACACATCTAGGAAGTATCCAGATTTGAACTCACAAAGATGAGTCTTCCCGACTGCAGGCTGAGTGCTTTGTGCACTATGGTGCCACCTAGCAGCCCTTGACTAGAGCTAAAAATACATAAACGAGAGTAATATGAAATTAGATCAGAAAGGTAGGTGGGAACCAGAAGGACCTTAAATACCAGACTAGGGGGAAAGGGAGGCTCTGAAGATTGTTTAGTTGGTGGGAATAGTGTGTGTGACATGACTTGGCAAGATCCTAAGAGTTGGTAAAGTTGGCACTAAGTGTTTGGAGAATGAATTCGAGAGAGGAGAGCCTAGAAACAGGGAGATAAATTAAGAGGCTAATGTAAGCACACAGGTGAAGAGAAAGGGAAGAAAATGGGCTCTAAACATGAAGAAAAGGGGACAGATGCTCCTCACCTGCCTCCTCACTGACATCTAGTACGTGGATTTAGGTGATGTGGGCATGAGAATCACCTGATTTGATGAACACCTACCTACCTGAAAAGTCTATTGAAAGCCTCGCTTCAATTAGGCTTTAAAAAATCCTTCAAGTTTTTTTGAAATATAACAATTGTGCCAACACCAAATATCATGCTGGTATAATTATTTTACTTTACTCAAACTTCTTAGATTTTTTCTGTCAAATACTATTCACACTTCACAGATTATACAGTTTTTATAGAACATACACATATTCATTTGGGATTTGAACAAGTAAAAAGAATTTTCAAAATAAGTAAATCTATTTTCTGAAGCTAGAACACAGCTGAGGTCTTGAATCCTCCACATTTGGGATTGTGGAATGAGGCTTCATCTAGCTGTTTGGACACGTCCTTGGTGATACCATAAGTTCTAAAGGAAATATTGTGTAAGTTATGTGCATGTCTAGGGAAAAAAACTTCACTGAGATATAGCTGATGTTCCCATACTTATCCCAGCTCTCTGACAGGTTGTGGAGGGAGTTTGGAGGGATTATAACCTCATTCATGCACATTCAGAGCCAAGTTGGAGCTGTGAATAGGACTGAGGGACAATCTGAGAACGTGGTAGGTATGGACCAAGTGTATTATCCTAGAGCAGAGTGGCAGTACTAAGGGGCCACACCAAGGCACCAGGCAGCAGGGAATGTCCCAGAACCATGAGTGGTCAGTCTTTTGCTGTTGCCTAGTGTAGTGGACCAAGGCAAGGGGCCTGGAAGTCGAGAGAACTGATTCCTATTCTATAGCTCTCTGATAAATCAATTCAATTTGACAATCATTTATTGTGCATATTATGTCTTAGGCAATGTGGTGTAGCGAATAAAGGGCTGGCTGGAGGTCAGGAAGACCCAGGCTCTAATCCTTCCCCTGACATGCCGAGCTGTGTAACTCTGGGTATGTTATCTTGACTTCTCAAGCAACTCAGACTACATATTGCTGGATAGTTGACCTGCATTGATAGAGCTTCTCCTTACCCACCATTCCATACAATGAAATCATAGGTCTGGTCCAATATACTAAGCACTGGAAGCTCGAAAACAAAAATGAAAATAGTCCCTGTCCTCAGGGTGCTTACATTCTACTAGAGAGAAACAACCTACTTATGAAGAAAAGTAGATTTTTAAAAAATTTAATGCAAAGTAATTTGGGGAGTAATCATAAACACGGAGTGACAGAAGCAGAGCATTTGCTTTTTTTTTTAATGGAATTTTAAAGTGGGTCCCAAACCTAAGTTTCCATGATGTCCTGCCTGAGTGAAGCCTTTTTGGTGGAGATATTGGCCAACATCTTACATGTTTGACTGAATTCATTAAAACCTTTTGAATCTTTAAGCAGCTCTTTTAAAATCTAGTCCTGAAATGGGCCTAGACAGTGAGGCCTCAGGCTACCATCCTCTTTCTAACGCCCTTGACATACTCTTATTTTAGACATAGGGAATCCGTCCACATATGGTATGGGGGTTATGCTTCTGAAAATTCCATATGGGTTTAGATCTAAGGGTGCTTAAAATCACTTTAAAATAACAGTGAAATAAATACCCAATTTCTGACCATTCCCTTAGACAAAAATATCTACAGGGTTGATTTTCTAGCAAAGAGGTTCTTCACCTTTTTTGTGTAGATGACCCCTTCGGAAGTTTGATGAAGCCTAAGGGCCCTCCTCAGAAGCATTTTTTTTTTTTTGCTTTTTGGAGGGCAGTTGGGGTTAAGTGACTTGCCCAAGGTCACACGGCTAGTTTTTTGTGTTAAGTGTCTGAGGCCGGATTTGAACTCAGGTACTCCTGATTCCAGGGCCGGGGCTCTATTCACTGCGCCACCTAGCCACCCCAGAAGCATATTTTTTTAATAATTAAAGGGAAGTCTAAATTTCAGTTGGAGGTTAATGAAAATAAAGGCAGGCTGTTGAGACAAAAAAAAAAGATGATACATACAATATGTCTTTGGAAGCAAGCTGAGATGTTTTTTTTAATAAAAGGCTACTGAGATCCTAATGTTGGGTCCAGCCAGTGGTTCATCCATGAGCATTCTTTCTCTTCTCTTTTTTCCAGGTAATTTCAGCAAATAAGAAGACCCAGAATGATTACTGACCCATGACTCCCAACAGTATGTCAGGTACCTCTATGTGGGATGTTGATGACATTCGTGTTGTCTGTGGTCTATCCTCCTGCCCTTTAAAGTGAGTCTTTGGGATGTCAGAAAGGGGCCAACCTGGCAGTCTTAGGGCTATTATTTCCAAGGCAATAATGGTATAGTTAGGCCCAATGAAACTTTCCTCACAAAGGTGTCCCCACTCCTGGCCAGGGCAGGCATAAACTCTGCAAGGTTTAAAAATGGTGCCCCTGGGTGTCAATGACCAATGAAGCCTTTGAAATTGACTTGACCCAAAATAAGTCCTTTAGGTCCAGGCTAGTAAATTTTTTGCGATTAAAGATATGTCTAAATTATTAAGAAAAGATAACAAAGTATAGGGGGTAGGTGGTTGTCCTTAGAGTCTCTTTAAAGCCTGTTAGACATAATACCTCTGTGACCGTAGGCACGTCACTTCATCTTGCTGTGACCCTAAGTAACTCTCTAATCCTATATATTACAGACAAGTTGGCCAAACTGTACTCATAGAGAGTTTCCACACTGGGTGTTCTTCATCCTCTGAGAATGAACTTTCCATTCTCTATACCTGGGAAGGAAGGAA
>CM053597.1:23135081-23151772 GCA_028646575.1 Pseudocheirus occidentalis | reverse complement strand
GAAAGAAAGAGAGAAAGAAACCATTGGATTTGTTTTCTTTATATCCCTGATACCTCCTCTCACTAGGCTTAATAAATATTTGAATTAACATGTGTAGCTACCATAGCAAAATGCTTTTAACATAGTAGGTGCTTAATAAATGAGTTGGACTGGGTTGGGTTGGGATATCAGATAGAGTACAGTGCCTTACAGTTGTTGGACTGGATGAATTGAACCGGCTGCACTTTAGAGCTCTGACCCTAGTGGTAACTCTTCAGAGGAGCTTGGTCAGGGTTTCTTAACTGAGACATGCTCCCAACATCTCCAACTACCTGGGAGTCAAGAGGGGGGGACCCATGGCCTTCCTTCAAACATTATTACAGTATGGTGGGGCATGGGTGAGAAAGTGGCAAAGACCTTTGGGAAACTCTAAAACATCAGTGTTTCCTAATATCTAAATAGTTTATGCAAAGCTGCAATCACCTCCTTCCAAGACCTTCAAAAATTTATTGACTCTTCTCCAGGGCAGTTTTCTAGTAAAGAGAGAAGCATTCGTGTGAAAACAGGCCTGTAGCTTTTCTCAGCCTCTCAGTTGATACTTCAAGGTAAACAGTTTTGATCTCCATTTGCACATTTTCTGTTACCTGGTGAGTCTCAGATGTGAGTTATTTCTGTAATGATAAGTAGAGTTTATTGTTCTTTTAACTTTAAAAAGATGGCTTTCCTTTTGCTGATTCAAAGCATCCAGACATCATCTGCCCAGAGCCATCCCTAAAATATGACAATTGCCAGATAAACTAATTGGGCTCCAGATTTAAGGCAATCCATGGCCCCTGATCAGTGACTCAGGGAGGCATCAGGTGCATGAATCAAAAATTTTGATGCTCCTGTATAGGCAGGCCTTCCTGCATACACTCCTATACACACACACACACACACACACACACACACACACACACACACACTCTCTCTCTCTCTCTCTCTCTCTCTCTCTCTCTCTCTCTTTTGGTGATTGTTTTTCTTTCTGAGGACTCTTTCTTGGTGTCCATCTTATCCCAATTTCACCTGAATAAAATGGGGAGGGGGGGAGTATACAAAAAGGAATGACCATTACAACATGTCCAACAAATTAGATTTCTTTTGTGCATGTGTTGGCCACTGAGGTCCCTTGCTACTTTCAGATTCTGGGATTCTGATCATCCAGTCTTTATTGGAGGCATTCAGGGAAGAGAGACCCCACTCCATCCTGAAGAAGCTAATTCTACTTTTTCCACCTCTGATTATTAGGAAGACTTCCCCCGATATCCAGCCTAACTGTGTTAGAGGTCCTTCTATTCAGGCAGAGAGATCAGGTCCAGTTACATGTATTTCTCTGCTTGTTGGTCTTGCTTTACTCTTTTGTAACTAAGAACCATTCCTCAGGGGTCATGGAGGCAGAGAAGAAATACTGTGGCATAAAGACAAAAGGCATAAGTAAGCCATAAAATAATTTTTTTAATGGTTGGGGAGGGCAAGAGTACAGAGTGTTACTTGCCCCAGACTCCACCCCCCACCTGGTCCTACAGTCAACCCAGCTTTGTTGATGACTCTTGGCAAGACAGGAGTTATGGATGAAATGCATCTGGAGCCCTGATGGTGAAGGGATAACTGGGATTATGTCAGTAAAATGTCATTAGTAAATATCTGTACAGACATTCATTCGGGTTCTTTTTAACTTTCACTTCAGATAGTTGTGGGAACTTCATTCTTCTCTTTCTCAGATTGCTTTCCTCCGAGTGAGCTCCAGAATCTCAGGGTTAGAAGGACCTAGAAGGCCATTCTATCCATTCCCCCACCCAGTGCTCAGCACAGTACCAGCACATCACCGACGCAAAATAAATGCTTGTTGACTAAAAAAAAAATCCCCTCGGTGACATGCATCAAGGTGGGCCTTTTATCTTCTGGCCAAATCATTGGAAAGCTTTTTTTTCCCCTAAAATCAGCCCTCCTCTCTGCAGCACTTATCCAGAGGTCCTAATTCTGTCCTTGAAAACCACACAGAGGCAGCCTTCTTCCAGATAACAACCTTCCACTACCTGAGGAAAGTCATTATAGATGTCCTCCTCATTGACTCCTCTTCCCTGGTTAAACGCTCCCAGTTCCTTCAGCTCTGCCTCACGCGGCCCTTTACTGTCTTTATTGGCCATTGTTAGGCACTCTTCAGCTGATCAATGCTGTTCCTAAAATACCTTTCCCAGAACTAAACACTAGACTCTAGACGTGCCCCCGAAAAGAATAGGACAGCTGGATGGGATGCCGCTAGAGCATCTTACTTAAGGTTACTTTTTAAACACTTTCCCCCATATTTTAATGTTTTCTTTTTTTCCTTTTTTTAAAAAAATAGAAAGAAATGTCAACTACCCCCCTCCTTTTTTTCATCTTTAGAGCATTTTTTTAATTGAAGCAATAAATTAGAATTGCAACTTGGAACAAGCCACTCAGACTCAGAGCAAGGTATCATTTTGAAAACTGCCTTATAGAATCCAATCTTTTCTTCTCTGCCATGATATTTTTTTTACATCAGCCACAGTGTCAGCTCCATTTGGTGACCATGGCAAAAAGAAAAGTCATGACCAATTTCAGCTTTGATTGCACACCACTGTTCTCTGGGACACTCAGTACTCCTGGTGTTTAGCATGTGACAGAGAAAAGAGGGCAGGTCAGCATTGTGCAAGATAAAAATTAATAATTAGAGGGGGAAGGCATTGGCTTTCTTTTGTCAAAGTAGAAAGCCCAAGTGGAGATTCTAGCCACAAGCCTTTTTAAGAAATAAGTTTCATTTTCCCAGTATGGCATAGGAAGGTACTGGTACTTTCAGGTCTCCAATTTCCCCAAATGGCAAATGAAACATGCTCCTGTTGATAAATCATCCAGACAAATGGACCGTTCCATCAGTGAGTCACCCAAAGTGACACTGGTCATTTGTGGCCTTTACTTCTTAGAGAGGAGCATTTTGAAATGGCTGCATTTCCTCCACAGATTAAACATCTCCATCCCTGGTGGAAATAAAGCACTTTGTAAACCTTTCAACACTGTAGAAATGTGAGTCATCATATCTCAATAATTAGTAATGATAGACCCCGAAGCTTCCACCACCCCCCACTCCAAACATGGATCTTAGACGGTACCTCCAGACTTGTAACTCAGGAGCTCCCACTGACGTGTTTACTCATTGATGTTTAATCAAAGGGTATGATAAAAACAAGTGACGAGAAAAGAAATAATGCCCTCATCTACAGCCCAGTGTCTGGGGCAAGTCAACCTCCTAAGTACAATGCCAAATAGCAGATAAAATACAGTTTCCTATCCATATAGAAAAATGTTTTATCAGTTTTTTAGTGGCCAGGGCTATTTTAGCTCTTTTGTGACTTAGACCCCTAGCCAGCTAGCTATAGAACCCCCTTTAGCATTTTGAAGCTTGTTTCTGAACTGTTTTTTTTTCCTATTGCCACTAGGAGTATCTTGAACTAAACTCTTGACTTCAAATTTCAAAATTTTTCAATTTTCTATTTTAAAAATTCCTTCAAATTTCAACTATAACTTTGGATATAAGGATCAGAAGCCTGAGTTCCTCCCAGGCATCCTAGGAACTCTGCTTAGCAAAACTGCAAAGGTGTAGGGAGGACCTGTGGTGAAGGGCTTCTTTTCGACTCCCATAATGCCCCCTGGTTGCCATGCAAATCAACTCAGGAGAATGAATGAAAAAGACCAGGGAGAGCTAGCTAGTGGAGTTGGCAGCCTTTGCCCTACTTCCTACCAAAATCCCAAGCACCATACTCCATATAATATTATAATTATATAATATAATTATTATTTCCTGGATGTCTTTAACCGGCACCTGGTCATCAACATTCCCATGCTAAGCCTACCAGAATTTAGCTAGCTTAGTCCTCAAGTAGACCCAAAACCTTGCCTAGATCATAGTAACAAATACAATGACAAAACCATCCCTGAAAGAATAATACTATAGGTTAAGCATTGCATTCTTAACCACAGGGATTTGTATGGGGAAGAAAATCTCATAAGAATCCTAGTAGAAGTTTCATGAAGACAAGAGCAAGTGTATGGTTTTTATCTGTGTATAAACAAGAGTTGACTCTGGCCCCACTCTGAAAGTCAGGTGGGTTCTATTTCTCTCCCATCTCTTCTCCATTATTCTTACATGATTCTGTTTTAGGTTGCCTGGGCATATGGTAGATCCTGGTTACATTTCTGTCCCCAGCCCTTAGCACAGTGCCATGCGCATAGTAGGTGCAAAGTTTGCTAAGTATTTTGCATGCGTTTTTATCTCACTTGAACCCCACAGCACCCATCAGAGAAAGGTACTATAGGTATCACCCAGAGTTGCCCACAGTCACTTCATGTTGGAGGGAGGACTCTCCGTGGGCCTCCTGACTTCATGCCCGGTGGACTTTCCTCTGCATTCTTGCTACATCTCCGGTAACCTAGGTTATCAGCAAATCAGAACATTAGCACCCTACTTCATATGTAGCATGGTATAGCGAGTGCATAGAGTGTTGAGGCTTAGAATCAGGAAGGCAAGTGACACATTAACTGTGTTATCCTGGACATGTCACAGCCCACAGTTTCCCACAAGTATAAAATGAGTGAGTTGTGCCAAATGACCTCCAAGATCCCTTCCAGCTATAAATCATTGATCTTCTGAGGCTAATTTTTGAGACCATCCAAATTCTCTTTGCTGTCATCATTTTTAACTGTTTCTGTGCATTTCCTTAATTTGTTGTGAATGACTTTTCTATATAGCTTTTGGTTATTTTCATAGGTCATTATTAGTACTCTAGGACCTGATGATGTGTTTAATGTTGGAAGTTAATGCCCATTGTATTGGAGTATTTGGAGCCTTCTTCAAAGGCTCCAAAAAACCCCTCTCCTCCTTCTCTTCCGAACTGGGCCAACCCTCTTTGGTCACCCTTCCTACAGCCACAAGAATCAATTTACTGAGATGTTTACTATCCACTTGCAAAACTTGATCGTTTTATTTACTGTCTAATTAATGGACATCCAACCCTTTTATTACATATTTGAACCATGTGGTGCTTATATAGCAAGCCCATAATTGATGTTTGCTTCACAAGTCCCAGTGCTGACACTTGCTAGCCGTGTGACTGGACAAGTCACAACTTTGTGGACCTTCGTTTCTCATTGGTATAGCAGACATAAGAAGGCCTAGAGTGCCAACCTCATAGGCATGTTATGAGACCCAAGGGAGCCAATCTGCGTGAAGTGCTTTGTGAACTCTCCAGTCCTCTGTGGCTGTCATCACTATCATTCATTATCATTCTCATCTTACATTCTACAGAGTTCCCATAGAGGTGATCGGGGGAAAAAACCCACCAATGTACTATCTCCATTCATTTCTGTTTAATATTCAGTGCACTTTTGCCCAGATGGATGAAATAGCTGCCCTTTGTCATTGAATGAAGGTATTGGAACATCGGCTGGTCTCTTCTCAGCTCGCTTCCACTATGAGAATATGAGCCCCTTAAAGTAGGGACTGTCTGGTTTTCAGAGCACTTAGTGCAGTTATGGGCACAAAGTAGGCTTCTGAATTAAGAAAGGCTTCCTCTGTCTACCATATATGTATCTACCACTGTCTATCTTTATCTTTCTGTGTTTACCTCTATGTCTATCTCTAATTCTCTCTTTATCTCCATCGGTATCTATCTCTGCTTATCTAATTCTATTTATCTATTCTGTTTGTCTCTTTCTATCTCTATTTCAGCCTATCTCTTTCTGTTTATCTGTATCTCCCTATTTCTACCTCAGTCTATCTCTATGTCTACATATCTTTATCTATATCTATCTTTATCTAACTCTGCTTTCTGTTTTATTCTGTCTATTTATTTGTCTGCCTACCTCTGTCTATCTTTATTTCTATTAGGAGACTTACTAGATATGTCCTTGGGAAAATTCCTATAGCAGACAGGATGATCGGGATCATATGAACTCCATCGTGGTCCCACGTGGCTTTAATTTCATCTGCTAGCCCTCCATCTTGGTAGGGATTTTCTTTCTTTCTTTCTTTCTTCCTTTCTTTCTTTCTTTCTTTCTTTCTTCCTTCCTTCCTTCCTTCCTTCCTTTCCTTTTCTTTTCTTTTTTTTGCTTTTTGGAGGGTAAAAGGCAGGGCAATTGGGGGTAAGTGACTTGCCCAAGGTCACACAGCTAGTAAATGTTAAGGGTCTGAGGCCAAATTTGAACTCAGGTCCTTCTGACTCCAGAACCAGTGCTTTATTCACTGTGCCACGTAGCCACCCCTTTCTAGGGCTTTTCATTCCACATAATTTGGAAATCAGTTGGAGTAGTAGTGGTAATCACCGTCATCACCATCTCATTCTCCTCTTTTTCTGTGGCATTGAGATTGCAATGGTCCTGGGACACATGCTCTTCTATGGCTCTTTCATATGTCTGTTCCGCACACTCTAACCTGGGAGGATAGGATGCTGCTTTTTTGTAACTAAGTACAAGTCCTGGACTATGGAAGCAGTGGTGATGGGCCCATCATATAAATTCCGAAAGGAGTAAAAATAGCCCTGACTAGAATCATTCCACTGTCAAGCCATAGAGCTCTATAGAAATAGGCAAAGCTTGAAATGAAATTACTGCATTTGTGAATTTTAGAAAACGCAAGTCATTTCCAAGGATTTAGTACCATAACAATTTGGATTACAAATAATTTATTTGTTCAGCACCAACAATAGTAACATTTACAGAGTAGACAGAGCTGGAAGCCCTCTTCAAAATGAAGTGACCATGTGGCCATGGTTAGCTGACCATGCCTGATGAGGCTTGTGAAGAGGGAATTTCCAAGGAAGTTGCCAGCAGATGGGACTGGCCAGGAGGGATATCCAGATCCCAGATAAGGCAGCCAGGCTGAGCTCCACCCATGACTGGATCCCTCACACATTCAGGAGAGACTTTTCCAAGTGAGTGGAGATAGAGTTCACTGGGACCTGGTCAAATAATCTAGAGGCTTGGGTCCTCGTCTGAGCAGGGTGTAGCTTGAATGGAGTAATTGGCTGCCTCAAGTCTGAACTCTCACCTACCTTTTGCTTGTCTGAAGAATCATTTAATGAGGATCCATTGAATTTTTTTTATATGAATAGCTCTTAATCTGCCTCTTCACCTGGGAATTTACCCTATCTGATGGTGCTTAAGAGTGAAATCTCCTGAAGAAGGCCTAGTGAGTAAATCAGGGAAACGGCCTCACACAGGGCAGTCCAAGTTGGGTCAGCTCCACTTGGTACTCACAGTCCCTGGAATAATGGTGAGTCAAATATGTCTCTAAGCTTTGAAGTTAAAAGAAATTACCCTCAATTTTATCTGTCAGATTAATTATCTTGTGTCTGCTTGGCTAACTTTGGATAACATGATGTGCACATTGGTGTTGTGTAATTACCACATTAATTTGGATATAATAGGCATGAAGCTGAGGCCTACCTTATTCTTTCCAAAAAGTGTGTGTGTGTGTGTGTGTGTGTGTGTGTGTGTGTGTAAGAAATATATTGTATCATATCAGGCAATATAGTGCGATTTAAAGGTTAATAGGTTTGAACTAATGTGGTAGGAAGATCATTGACTCTAGAATCAGAAGATCCATGTTCAAACCCTACCTCTGATCGTATTCATTAGGCAAATCGCTTACTCTCTCTAGGCCTCAGTCCCGTCTGTAGAATGAAAGCTAGATGTTATATCCTGGTTTGCTATTGAGGTTCTGGTCATGGCCATCATCACTGTGGCCTTAGCTATGTAATTTTACCTTTCCTAGACTCAGTTTTCCTCATGTGGAAAATGAGGAATCTTGGCTAGATGACCACTAAGGTGCCTTTGTGTTCTAAATCTATGATAAACGTGAAGAATCATGTACCTTGGTAGGTCAGAAGAAAAATAAAATGCCTCCCTGGTATCAAAGAACTTACTGTCTAATATGTGATAGGCTTGTTTTTATACTCCCTGCCCCAAAATATTAACTCTACACTGTCGGAAATTATACTAGCTAGACATTTGTTTAGGTTAATAAACTTCCTATAGGAAAAAAATCATACAGGCTAGAAGTCATTAATATCCTAGTGTCAATTAATTTGATCCTGTGGTTTTCCTCTCGCCCACTAAAAATCAGTTACAGACAAGATCCAGGTTTGGGGAGAGTGAACTTCAGGTTTTAGACACCCTGGCCAGAGGGCAACTTGGGGGTGGGGGAGAATTTATAATTTTGCCTAGTGGTTACCTTCCTAAATCCTGGAATTGTAGATTTAGACCTAGAAGTAACCCGAGATCAAGTCATCAACACCATCATTTGACAAGGTAGCCTGAGAGTGGGAAGTTCCAACAGGTAGGGATGAAAGAGGAAAAATTCCAACCCAGCTCCTCTGACCCCCAGGTCCTTTGTCCGTTACACCGGACCCTCTCCTGCCAACCCCATGTGCTTTAAGGTAGACTAGAATAAGTAACTTAGAAAAATCTGTTTTGTAAAGCAAGTGTACATGACCATCCCAGAGCACAGCTAGCATTGATGGTCCCAGCCCTTCCAGAGTATCCTTTCTGTCTATTACGTACCTGACCACCCCCCCCCCCCAGGCATTGAGGGAAGCAATGTGAAATCACAGACGGATGAAGGTTCAGGAGGATCCAGATTCAAACCTTATTACTAACTCATACTAACTGTATGAGTATGAGCAAGATATTTTACCTCTCTGAACCTTAGTTTCCTTATTTACAAATGGTAATAATCATGTTGGATGCTACAGCTTTACAAAGCACCTTCTGTGAAGTATCTCATCCGAGCCTCATGGCAAACCTGTGACATAGGTATTCCAGAGTGTCCCAAAAATCTTAGTGAGGTTGAAAGCTTTGGAGACTTTGGGGACACTCTCTATCAGCCTCATTTTATAAAATAAGAAATAACCTTGAAGGGTTCAGATAACTTGACACAGCTGGGTAGTATCAGAGTTGGGATCAAATCCATATTTTCCTGACCCCAAGTTCCACATTTCTATCTACTGCATCTGTCTTACCTAGATGCCATAGAGCTCAAATGATATAATCATGTATAGAAACAAGCTTTGCAAACTTTATAGACCCAGACAGAAGTCCAGCCTTAGAATCAGAAAGACCTGTGTCCACATACCCACTTCTGACACATATTAACCAGGTGATCCTAGGCAAGTGAATTAACTTCTCAATGCAACAGGTGACTCTCTAAAACTATAAGGTATGGAAGAGCAGCCACAGTATGTCCGTGAAAGGACTTTCCATAGCTGGAGTTCCTCCTACACTCCCCCCCCCACCACCAAATTTTTTTTTAATGAGGTATAGACTCAAAACAAAGGAGTGTTAATGGTTTACATTACCATTGCCGCCAAAGCTGCCCCCAGGGCTTGAGGTTAAAGAGGAAGAGGAGGGTGCCTCCATGAATGAAGCTATTGCTGGACCTAGTACTCATTTCACACCCTTTCATCATTTCACAGTAGCTGCAACTTAGCTCAGAACGGTAGGAAGAATGGTTGTTTTTTCAAATGTAGCTTTTCTTTGGAAAAATCACCCACCATTCAGACCAACATTGGCTCACTTGAAGATGAAGGACCAAGTCTCCCTCCTCCTACCAAAGGAAATAGCTCTGGGGCCCATGATGGGCATGGCCACTGGCCAGGGGGGCTCACCATAACCAAGGTGATGTGAGCAGCACAAAAATGTATTATTCATTGGGTTTATATTTAAGCATGGAGAGCTCATTTCCATATTTCCCTTTATCTGAAAACACTTGTTTCCTGAGTAATTGTGTAATTCTAAAGGGTCCCCATCCTGGTTCAAGTCTTCATTACCTTTCACCTGGACCATTGCATTTGGCTCCTACTTAGTCACCATATTCTCCTCCCCTCCCTCACACCACTGCCCAGTTAACAGCCCTTTATAAAGTCAGGTCCAACTCTCTGACTTCGCTATTCAGGAAGCTTCCGTGATTCTCTGTTGTCTCTGAGATAAATACAGAATCCTTTGTTTGATGTTCAAAGCTCTTCTCCACCTGACTCCAACCTATCTTTCCAGACTGATTATTCCCTCACAACCAAAGGGCCATCTCTCACCTCTTGTAATGCCGCCTCTTGCCCCTTCCTCACAGAATCCCTTGTTTGTTTCTCAGGTGCCACCTCTTACAAGAGGTTTTTTCTAACATTCCCACCCCTCCCCCACTTAGTAATGCTCTCCACTCAGTTCCTCCCCCCAACATATAATATATATATATTATACATATATATACATACATATATATATATATATATATATGAGTCAGGAGGACCTGAGTTCAAATCCGGCCTCAGACACTTGACAGACTTACTAGCCGTGTGACTTTGGGCAAGTCACTTAACTCCCAATTGCCCTCCAAAAAGAAAAAAAATGTAATCTTTGAGATCTTTTTTCCTTCATTTCCCCAATGTCTTATACAGTTGGCACCCAATTATTGCAGGAAGAATTGAATCCATGTTCATTGCCTCACCTTCCCAAATTCCATGTTTTTTCTGGGTCCTTCCCCATTGCTCTGTGGAACAAATCAGACATGCCTGTTGGTTTGCACATGGTGTTCTCCCTACATTCCCAAGAAAATATACAGTTCACCTCTGCTCTTTTATGAGGACATGCCGTACTTCCCCAGCCACCATGGGTGTCCCGAAAAAGAACCGGAGCCTGTCCCTTCCTGGTCATCATTGGGCATTTCTTCTCTATTCCCAATTCCTCCCTTTTTGACATGGAGCCCATAACCACCATAAGCAGCCACTGACCTTTTGCAAAGCCATCATCCCCAGCAGATGGCTCAAAGTTGTGAGAAACAGAATCCTTCCAAGCACAGCTGTATCTGATTTGGGCAATTTATGAAGAGGAGGGAGGCAGCATTGCAGAAGGAAGCTTAATTAGAAAAACAACCCTTGATGACTGAGCTACAGAGCAAAAATGCCAGGTTTGAAAAGAGTGTTGAGGTTGAGCAGGAAGTAATAGCTGTCTACAAGAATACATCAATTTTCTATTCAGCTTGATTCTTTCACCTCTAGGGATCATACTGATATTCGGGATTTATTTCCCAGGTACTAGAAACCTAAGTGCAGGGAATCTCAGTGTGTGGCATTCACAGAAGCTAAGGTCCACAAAGAATCTACTCTGTCTCTGATCATAAGTCAATTCAACCTTCTATTATTTTTTATTTATAATTATTTGAACATTTTTTCTTTTTTTACATTGTTTTTACATTTATTCTTTTTAAGATACATTTTATTGATTCTTTGTGTTTTTGTAGCACAGTCATTTGGGGAGGGGAACCCTCCCAGAAGACATTGATAAAATATTGTATATAAGGCATTGTACTAGAAGCTGAGGATACAAAATGTTTTTAATTCAAAGCCTCCCTGCCCTCGAAGGGCTTACTGGGGACACAACATGAACACAGATAAGTGTGATACAAATGAGAAATGATGGGGGCAAATTACTGATTCAGACCAAGTGCTCCAGGAGAATTTGAGAGAGCTAGAAGATGGTTACCTGGAGGAGGGGAAAATCAGGGGCAGCTTCCTGGAGGAGGTGTATAGAATCTGAGCTGAGCTTTGAATGAAGAGAAGGAATCTGAATGAGAAAAGTAAAAAGGGAGGATATTCCATGTGTAGGGGATGTCCTGTACAACTATACAGAGGCAATATATTATATATAATATTATAAATGTATATATCTTTCATATATAATATATTTACATATTGTATATATGTATATTTTATATGGTATATCTATCGATATAGATATATACTATGTTAAGCTCAGGAAATGCCTTGTAGTTCCGTTTGTCTGGAATATGGAATGCACGAAGGAGAGTGATGTGAAATAAGGCTAGAATATGTTGGAGCCAGTCATGGAGGGCATCTTCATTTGTGCCTTGTGTTATTCTTACATATTTAAGGCTGGCTTAGACTAATTTAGCCTAGGGGCAATGGGAGCCATAGAAGGTCTTTGAGCAAGAGAGTCACTGTGAACTAGTCACTGCGAAGAGCATTAGGAATCTAAGTTTGGTAGTTGTGTGAAGGAGGGACTGAAAAGAGAAGAAATTGGGGGGAGTAACAAAGACCAATTGGAAGGCTCTAGGTGAAAGGGAATAAGGGGCCTGAGTTTGGGTTCCTTTCTCTCATACATAATGAAGATTTAAACTCCAAGGAACAAGGGCTTTTCACCTTTTGTGTGGCATGGCTCCCTTTAGCAGGCAGGTCTATAGAGAGACCCTTTATTCAGAATGTTTTTCCATAAGTGAAAGAAGTTATAACTTTCAATTAAATGTTAGTGAATATAAAGGTATGATATTTTTCCATCCAAATATATTTTGTTATTGTTCAGTTGTGTCTGACTCTCTGTGACCCCATTTGGGGTTTTCTTGGCAGAAATACTAGAATAATTTGTTATTTCTTTCTCCAAGCTTATTTTCCAGATGAGGAAACTGAGGCAAGCAGAATTAAGTGACTTGTCCAGGGTCACCCAGCTAATAAGTGTCTGGAGTCAGATTTGAACTCAGGAAGATGAGTCTTCCTGATTCCAAGCCCAGTGATCTAGCCACTGTACCAGCTAGCTACCCCTCTGAAATCTACTTAGAGACTCCTTGGAGTGCTACAGATCCCAGGTTAAAAACTCTTGCCATGAAGTTTAGACAGATAGCCACATTTTCAGATGCTAATCTGCATTTTTAGGGGTGATTCACAGCACACTCTGTCTCCTTCCCCATCCCCCTCACTAGAGAAACAGATGCCAGGGGGATCTCAGAATAAAAGGACTTTTCATTTTTTTCCTCATGAAATGCTATGGCCCAAAATGCTCAATGTCCTCTTATAGGCCAGCCTTTGGGGAATGAGCCCTTCTTCATTCAACTAAGCTTGGATGGATGGATGGATGGATGGATGTTTTATAGCTCTTTGAGTATAGTTCCAACTTGCTCTCCAGAATGGTTGGATCAGTTCACAACTCCACCAACAATACATTAGTGTTCCATTTTTCCCACATCTTCCCCAACATTTATCATTTTCCTGTTTTGTCATTTAGCCAATCAAATAGGTGTGATGTTGTACCTCAGAGTTGTTCTAATTTGCATTTCTCTAATCAGTAGTGATTTAGAGTATTTTTCATATGGCTATAGATAGCTTTAATTTCTTCATCTGAAAACTGCCTGTTCATATCTTTTGACCATTTATTAATTGGGGAATGACTTGTATTCTTATAAATTTGACTCACTTCTCTATATATTTTAGAATTTGGCCTCATTTCTTACTTAGCCTTAATCACTGAAGGGGCATTTTCTGAGACAAAATGATCCCTGGGAAAGGCCTTAGCTTGAAAAGGCCGGGGTCTCCCACAATATCCAAGGACATTTCCAGTCATCCTGAACTATATCTTGCCAGTAGATCTGGATGGCTCTGGAGGAGAAAGTAAGGCTGGTAACCTCACACAGCCCTCCCTCACTTAAAACCAATTCACTCGCAAGTCAGGACACCACCTTCCTAATGTCATAGTCTTCTTCAAGAATGAAGGACAAAAAAATCCATCCCCAGTAAGCACTTAACAAATGCCTGGTTGGTTAATTGACAATCATAAAGCCCATCTTAGTCACCACACATCAAGTAATCAATAAGCATTTATTAAACTATTATGTGTTAGGTAGGAGGGATACAAAAGCAAAAATGAAAGTCTTTGCCATGAATGAACCTATACTTTATCACTTATAGACAACAATATCATATATTAGTACATACAAAACAAATGGAAGGTGATGTGGGGATGGAGAAGCTAGTAATGGGGGTATTAGACAAGAACTTTTGTAGAAAGGGGCACAGATTCCCTTGATCCCAGTATTCATTGTGAGACCACAAAGGTAGAATTGAAAGGACACTGAACAATAATCGAATTTAAATCCTTCTCAACTTCTTACTGACCATGTGACCTTGTCAGTATAATCTCAGCAAGCCTTAGTTTTGTCATGTGTAAGATGAGACTAATAATCAATGCCTGTGTCCCTCTTGAAGCTCTTGTGCAGATCAACTATGTGTAATTAGGAATTTTCCACCTAGTAAAGTCCAGATATCAGCTATCACAGGTCATTATTATATGCCATGAGGTTAAATGTCAGCAGTCAGAACGACTCAACTTCCATTTATGGATGACGTTTCTGTTATCACTTGAGGCTACTTTCCGACAACTAGATGGTCAAGAAAGAAGATTAGATCTGCACCTGCATGTGGCCCCAAAGTAGGATGGGCAGCCTCAGGAGGTTAGAATTTCACCCTCACTGTAGGTCTCCAAACTGGGTCTGAGAGACCTTTTGAGGGTTTGGGGTTGGGCTATTGGATGTAGGATTCCTGTTCAGGTATGGATGGGATGGGCTGGGCTCTGAAGTTCAGCTCTGTTATTCTTTGTGGTGTAGAACAAATCTAGAATAGAAGTACAAATTAGAGAGAGAAAATGGTCCTAAATCATTGGAGAAAGACCTCAGAAAGATGGAGATACTGTTTATCCTTGAAAGATCAGTAAGATTTGCACAGGGATTTCCAGACTAATAGTAATGGCCGTTATTGATAGAGTCCATTAAGGCTTGCAAAGGGCTTTGCATATATTACCTTATTTCATCTTCACGGTTACCCTGAAAGGTAGGTGCTGTTGTTATCCACCTTTTACAGATGAGGAAGCTGAATACGTAAGAAGTTATGTGATTTGCCCAAGGTCACATGGCTAGTATTGGGTCATTTTGACTGCACACTCAAGCAAGTCTCTATCTACTGGTCTGTCTAGCTGCCTAGGGGCAGTGGCTGGGTGTGTATGGTGTTTTAGGAAGGATTTCAAGTTGAGAAAGGTAGCACTAACAATTAATATTTTGTGGGGAAGAAAACAATGAGGAAATCAGCCTGACTGATATGGGGTGGGGGTGGGGGTGGGGGGCCAGGGGTCATTCATGATGGGAAGAGATGTGTGATAAGGTTAGACAAGAAGTCCAAAGGAACTGCCTTCATGTCTTAATTTCCTACTGAATTGAGCAATAGTAGAACCTCCAATGTGAGAATTCTCCATCTGAATTACCCAAACCTTTTAGGTGTTTGGGGGTTGGTATGTGTCCCATAGGTAGCATATGTTGAACTCGATTCTTCTAGGGGAAAGCTTACTTGTGAGGGAGAAAGTCTGACCCTCTAGAAAACTGGAATGCCTCTTCCTCCCTTGGGGACCTATGCTCATAATAGTATCATAGGGGCCTGGAAGCATTAACCCAGTTTCCCAAAGTGTAACTTACATCCTGGAAAAAATGGACTCACTGGCTTATCAAAAATAGGCAAGAATCTGATGATTGCTTTGTCCTTGAATAGAATGTGAACAGTCAACCTTTCCAGAATCAGATGTTTTTTGCCCCAAAGGGAGGAAATGTCTGTATCAATCTGAAGCCTGGCTGCTTGTCTCGTGGAAAATATGAAAAAGTCTACCCATTGCACTTCCAAGAACTCTGCCGAATCACAGCATCTCAGAGTTGGCAGGTGCCTCAGTGGTCATCTTCAGGTTACCTTCACCTCTATATTCACATAACTAGTTACATGAAGACTGTTCCTTGAAAGCCTCCAGGAAAGTGGAAGTCCACTAAATTCAGAGGCCACCCATTCTACCCTGTTAGGAATTACAGTCCATTCTTTGTTAGTGGGAAGTTTTTGCTTATAACAGGCCTAAAATTTACCTCAGCCATTTTCCCCATTGCTTCTATTTCTACCCTTTAGGGCCGAGCACAAATTCAAGCTACATCTTCACAGGACCATCCCTATTGTCTCTCTCCATTCCCACCGCCTCTCCACATGGGGGCACTGAGTCTTCTCCAAATTAAACCTCCCCCGTTCCACAAACAGGTCTTTAGAAGGTATGAAGCAGAGGTCCAGCATTGCCTTATTTCAGACACAGTTCTGGTTATCGCTGTCCTGTTTAAAATTTGGCATCCAGAACTGAATATCATGCCGCAGATGTGGCCAAGCCAGGAAAGAGGAAAACACAGTTAGTACCTCCCTAATACTGACCGTCATTCCTCTCTTAATACTGCCTACAATTTCATGGGCTTTCTTGGCTGCCATTTTGAATATTTTTGGAAACCCCAAGACAAATTGTTGGGCTTTTTTTAAATCCACAGTTCTAATCCTGACCCTAGAATACTGATAGACTCAATAGGTGTAACATGACCCATTTTCAGGACTGGCTTGTAGAGGCTTTCCTCTACGAGGGGTAGAGAGCAAAACTGACCACTGTAACATCCTTTATCTGCAATTATGCCCTGGGCCGATCTCGAATCATGAATTTTCAGGATAAGAGGATAAGAGCTTTCTATAGATATCAACACTGGAGGTCCAGTCCTTGAAGAATTGTTTCGGGATAAAAGTGGGGATCATAGATCCAGAGCCAAAAGGGGCCTCAGAAGCTTTCTAGTCTGAACCCCTTATTTTAGGAGACCAAAAGGAAAAAAGCAAATCTAAGGTCCCCAAAGAGGTAGAATTTGAATCTTCTGTTTTCAGACCCCCAGCTCTATACACTATATCATAGTGCCTCTTGGAATAAATGGACCACCCTGTAACAAGGTGAGTTCCAACTGCTTTCTGAATGATTGGCAACAAAGTATAAATAGC
>CM053597.1:23123306-23134981 GCA_028646575.1 Pseudocheirus occidentalis | reverse complement strand
TAGTCTGAACCCCTTATTTTAGGAGACCAAAAGGAAAAAAGCAAATCTAAGGTCCCCAAAGAGGTAGAATTTGAATCTTCTGTTTTCAGACCCCCAGCTCTATGCACTATATCATAGTGCCTCTTGGAATAAATGGACCACCCTGTAACAAGGTGAGTTCCAACTGCTTTCTGAATGATTGGCAACAAAGTATAAATAGTGTGTCCTGTTCATCCTGGACAGGAGAAAACCAACACCCCTGGTAACCATTTGTTACCTCTCCTAAGCATTCATCCTTCAGAGGGCCAAATATTTCTGCAGCAGCCATAACTCTTTTGATACACTAAAGCAAGATCTCCTTGACTGAGGCCAAGGAACCCAACCTAAAGACTGTCAGGGTACAAATGATGAACAACCAGCTTAGGAGACTTCAGGGAACTTTTTCTGTGACTCCAGGAAAGAGATTTCCCCCACTTTGGGCCTCACCGTCTAATATTATAACAAATAGGCGGTGTCTCTTTTTCTTTGTGGTCTCATAATTATTCCGCATTGTTCATAACTACAAGGGCATCTGTATGTTTTCATTCTGGCAGCAAAAGTTTCTGATTCATTCTTCATCCTTTTTTAAAAATTACTTTTTTTCAACATGACTGAAGTTCAGAATATATGGATCCCCACCACATTTATGAGCTTGGAGGGGAATCCACCCTTTTAATCTAACAGCTGGGTTTTCTTCTCAATGGGAGATTTCCCCCACAGCCTCAACTCTCAGCACCAGTCATGTGAAGTTTCTGTAACCTGAGCCGTTGATTGCTTTGCCTTAAACACACGAGTGGGCCTGATCATGGATGTTGACAGAGTCTTTTAAGGGTCCCAAGGGTCCTTACTGCATTAACTTAGTGTAGATTTTCAACAGAGGTAACATGATGGAGTGAGGAAGGCTAGATTTGGCATCAGATAACTTGGGTTGGAATCCCATCTCTGCCTCTTACTCCTTGGGTAACCGTTCTCTTCAGATTTGGGAACCTCCATTTCCTCATCTCAAATGAAGTTACTTGTGGCTCTAAATCTATAATCCTGTGACACAGAATAGATTTTATTTATCTCAACTGCTCCAAGGTCTCAGCAAGAAGCAGTTGCCCAGCCTCTTTCCACCATCTTGCAGCGCTGCCACCATGGTGCGCATGAATGTCCTGGCAGATGCTCTCAAAAGCATCAACAATGCAGAAAAGTGAGGAAAACGCCAGGTTCTCGTTAGGCCATGCTCCAAAGTCATTGTCCGGTTCTTCACTGTGATGATGAAGCATTGGCAAATTTGAGATCATTGATGATCACAGAGCAGGAAAAATTATTGTGAATCTTACAGGCTGATTAAACAAGTGTGGTGTAATCAGCCCCAGATTTGATGTTCAATTGAGAGATCTGGAAAAGTGGCAGAATAATCTGCTGCCATCCCGTCAGTTTGGGTTTATTGTGCTAACAACCTCAGCTGGCATCATGGACCATGAGGAAGCAAGACGAAAACACACAGGAGGAAAAGTCCTGGGATTCTTTTTCTAAGGATGTAAAATACACATACAAATAAAATGCTCCAATGGACAAACATAAAGCAGTTGCCCATTTCATGGAGAATGAAGGACAGCTGGTTTGGGCCCTTCCTTAAAAAGAAGGTTCCATGAGGAATTCATCAATGGAAGAATGGGAATATAGGGACAGAGGGGAAAGCAGCTGAAGCACATTTTGGAAAAGCATCTTTTGCAATCTCAAAGGTTTAAAAAAAACCTGTTGTTCATTCATTTCAGTAGTCTCCGACTTACCCCATTTGGGGTGTTCTTGGCAAAGACAGTGGAGTGGTTTGCCATTTCCTTCTCCAGCTCATTTTACAGATAAGGAAACTGAGGCAAACAGGGTGAAGTGACTTGCCCAGGATCACACAGCTAATATCTGAGGACAGATGTGAGTTCAGAAAGATGAGTCTTCCTGCCTCCATTCCAGCACTGTATTCACTGTTCTACTTTACTGCAAATATAATAAAGCTTAGAAAGAGAAGGAAGTATAAATATAGCAGGAGGTGAATGGGAGAACGTGCTGAGTGTTGTCACTTTCTTGTGTATTTAGATAGTGGAAAAACATTTTCTAGACTGTATAAACTCCAAATTTCTACATGGTGTAACCAGAAAGGGGGGAAAAACCCAAAAGATACTGCTTCCCTGGTGGTCCTTCAAAAGCCAATATGTCAAGGTCCCACGACTACTGACTGCCAGTTCTCTGTGACTTCCACCAAAGGTATACCTAGGAGAATAGGGGAGGACTCTAAAGGTGCCATGAAAGGTACAGCTGTTAATGAGCTTGTAAGACAGTGGTCAGCCCCATTATAAGAGAATCATCATTCACTCCTTTGATATATTCTGCCCAAGACCTTAAGCTGACTTTGGTCCACAGTTTCATGTACTGAACTTTCTCTAGAGATATACATGACACAGACAAACACAAATACAGGATATAGACAAAAACATCCAGGTGTCCAGATTCCCCAGAGCTGAGCTGCCCAAGCATGAAGACATCTCACCTAGCTCTCTTTTCCTTCTCCAAAACTCAAGAGTTCTACAGTATAATAAGCCAAACTTGGACACCAGCCAAGGGACCTGGAAGTTCCCTGCTCTTAGGCACCACAAAGAGGCATCTTTAGCATGCAGGAGAAACTGGGGCAAATCAGCTGCCTTCTTGTCCCACAGACCAGCAGTACAATCCAGCAGATTATGGTAAATACAATGGCATTAAAGTGTGTTCTACTGTCTCCACTGTACTGTGCGCTTAAGAACAACTATGGCATTCAATTCCATTGAATGATAATGTGTCATGTGCCCTGCAATGCAGTGAACACTGTAAAAAAAGAATCAGACATTGTTACAGAGAGCTTCAAATCACTAGAGATACTGTATACACACAAAAGTGTCAAATAGTGTTACAAGATAGTATGTGAGCGTGTCAATGTGAAGAATACAAATGTTGTTTATTGGAGGCATTTGAAAGAAAAATAGATCAGTGTGGGACAGTGTCTGCAATAGGCTTCCTGCAACTGAAGACTCAAGATGGTCCTTGAAGAATAATGGGTAGGCTTTGGCTAAATGGAGACAAGAGAATAGCTAACACAGTCAAATTCTTAATGTTTTTCTTTTAATCCACTCATTCTTAACCCCTTCACTAACATAGACCTTGCAATAATTCAGATATGAAATCATGTGATCATAGATTTGGAACTAGAAGGAGCCTTGGAGATCATCTAGTCCTGTACCCTCATTTTATGGATAGGGAAACTGAGGCACTTAAAGGTTAAGTGATCGATCCAAAGTCACCTAGATGATGAGAAGAGCAAGAATTCTAGCCCATCCTTTGCTGAGGTAGTGTTCTCTCTGCTCCAGCCCCCCATGGATGATTCTACCTAAGTAAAATTTACCCTTGCTGCTCTCTCTGTTAGGTACTCTGTCTATATTCAAAGACTTTTACGTTTTTCTGCTATATTTCTGTTCCTGTTCCCAGTTGTTGTGTTTTTATATCCTCATTTTAATATTGTCTTGTTGTATCCGCCCCTCATATACGTGCATGTGTGTGTGCACATGGGTTTAAACCTTAACACTGACCGTCTCTAGCTTTGTGACCCTAAGCAAGTCATTTCTCTCAGCCTCAGGCAACTCTCTAAGGCTCCAACTGTATAGATGGGCTGCAATCTGCAATGGTGGGGGGAGTTCCCATACAGAGGAAATCCCATATCCTTGACTGATCTTTGTATTAATTCATCTCATTTTATTGTAGCCTGGTACAATAGAATGAGAGCTGGCTCTAATACTGAAAGACCTGGTTTCAAATCCCACATCTGACACTACCTACGTGACCTTATAGGAGTCACATGCCTAGACTTCAGTTTTCTCATCTGTTAAATAAAGATGTCAGGCTAGATGACCTCTGAGGTCCCTTCTGCCTGGATAGATCCTCTGTCTAGCCCTTGAAAGGAATAAGGTCATTCTTTTTCAGTAGTTCTCAATTCCAGTTTTTTCTCCCACTTGAACAAGATTCCTCTTCCCACCCCTATATTCCAAGCTATAGGGTTTACTATGTGGGTAAGTCACCAGATATGGAGAATTTACACATCTATTCAAAATACTTTATTTCAGAAACATGAACCCAAAAGATTTCCAGCTTTATATCACATCAGCTGTGAGTACTGTTGTGACATCATAATATGTGAAAGTAAGAGCTCTGGGGGGTGCAGGTGTAGACTTGTGATTTCTCTAGTATGGGGAACTCCTAAATGAGGAATCCCTCTCTAACAGTGGTCAGCAGGTCAGGGTCCTAGAGAGCTGGCCTAGAGCACTAAAAGTTAGTGACTTGCCCAAAGTCAAACTGCCTGTATTTGGAAGAGACAAAACTTGAACTCAGATCTTGCTAGATCCAAGGCTAGCTCCCTATACACTCTATCACATACCATGACAATGAGCAATGGCATTTCACTTTGCAGTCTAAAACCCTGGCTCACCTTTCTCTAGTCATTACATTTCATTGACAAGCAAGGGCCACAGAGAGAACAAATCAGACTATGGCTGTGCTTTTAGCCCTGCGGTTACAAAGATGCAGCCCCAGCTTTAAGGAAACTGCAGTGCTTCAGATCCAGGTTATAAACCCAGAAGGGAGGCAGAGAAACTCTTATGTCCCAAATAACAAAGGAGCTACTTCTTGTATTGGCAAGATCCTCATCAGTTGAAGGAAGCATTTGGCATTCCCCATGATGCTCTATCTCCTGGTACTTCCCAGAAGAGAAATGGCTGACTGGTATTGTCTGTATGTCATGAAAAGTGACGGACAGAACTGCTTGACCCCAAGGTCCTAGGGAAAACCTAGCCAGCAGCCGGCCCAGGTTGTAACCCAGCTTAAACACTTTAGGATGCTTTTCTGCTGTCCCAAAAAGCTGCTTTTCAGAGACCAGGGCCCTTTATGGAGTGCTAGATCAGACCCACAAACGCTGAGTGAAACAAAGAACCAGGTCTGTGTTTGAGATGAGACTGTTTGGAAGAGCGATGCCAAGATAAAGAGAGGTGGCCAGCCCATTCAGTGGCTTTACAAATACAAGCGACTTCTTTGTAATCTGGAAAACCAGAGTCTTCTCTGGGTTGTTTATAGCCTGGGTCTGAAGCATTACAGTAAATCCTTAACTTTGGGGCTGCATCTTGGGAATGGTGGGGCTAACAGTCCAGTCACGGTCTGGCTTGTCCCCTCTGTGGCACTCACCCTTCAATGAACAGGAGTGAACCAGGCCGTTGTGAGTGTTGGCCTTCTGTGGGGGTTTTCAATCTCTCTCTTTCTCTAGCTACTTGGCAGCCTGATTGACCCAAAGGCTAGTATGTTGGCCTTGAAATCAAGAAAGACTGGTGAATTCAGATCCAACTTCTGACTCACTCTAGCTGTGTGATCACTTAACCTCTATGTGGCTTATACAGCTGGGTACCGATGCTTGGTTCGTTTCTACAGATCCTTAGGACCTACCCACTGAGTCAAGGGTTCTTAACCTGGGGTCCACAGACATCTTTTTTTAATAACTGTATTTCAATATAGTTGGTTTTATTTATAATTAAATTTATTTTATTCTGTGCATTTAAAAACATAATTTTGGGAAGGATCCATAGTCTTTCCCAGACTGCCAAAGGGGACCAGACACAAAAAAGAAATGTTAAGAAACCTTGCACTAAATCACAGAGGGGTTGCAATCTGCACAGATGATGGAAATTCGATCATACTATTTAACAGATTCCTTTATATCCAGTTGAATCATTGAGAAGCAGATAGGTAATAAACAGAAGGGATGTCGAACTCAAATAGAAGAGAGGGGGAACTAAAGATCCCTGCTTATGCATATTGACTCAGAAAAGTACATATTAGCCTTTGTCATGTTCTATTATATTTTTTATTTTTTTATTTTGTTAAATATTTACATTTTCATTTTATTTGGCCAGCTGTTTGACACCTTTGGGCAGCTAGGTGGCGCCATGGGGCGCTGGAATTAGGAAGGCTTATGTTCATGAGTTCAAATTTGGCTTCAGACAATTAGCAGCTGTGTGACCCTGGGCAAGTCACTTAACTGCTGTCTGCCTCAGTTTCCTTGGTTGTAAAGGGTCATTGTAAAGACTAAGTGAGATAAAATGGAAATGAAAGACATCATACCAAATGTCCCACCAGTACTGAAGATCATGGGATGGGGTGGGGGGAAGGGACAGGCATCTATCTGTTTCCTAATTTTTATTTTCTTTTCCCCATAAACTCAGACATTCCCTCCCCAAAGAGGATAGGTACAATCTAATACAACTGACTCAGTTGTCCTTCCCTACCCTCTTCATCTTCATCATCATCATCATCATCATCATCATCATCATCCTTTTCCCTTAGCTGATCTCAGCTAAGATGTCAGCTCATATGTGTGTCCTTGGATACTTGAATATTTGAATAACATTTTCTTCTAAATGGGCAGAAATTTTTTTTTGCATCACCGTTGATAAAAATTTCCAGGATGCATATGTATGTGACTGTGAGGATGGAAATTTTATCTCCAGTGTTTTCTGTTTTTTAAATGAACCAATTTGTGAAAGTGCCTCCTTCTTCCATAGTGACAGCTAATTGCACTGCTCAGGTGAAAACACACGTTACTGAAGCTTTAGTTCTTTTCAAAATTAAAAAAAAAGAAGAAAGGCACCTGCTGTTATATAGTTAATGTTCATTGAGATCCACAAAGGCAAATCAAGCTAGCTCCTTTCTGGAGCCTTACTTAATGGAATCGTAGATTTATAGTCCAAAGAGACTTGAATCCATCAATCCCAACTCCCTTCTTTCACAGAAGAAGAAGTTGATGTTGAGAGCAGTGCCTTACCCAGGGTCACAGGCACGTAAATATATGAGGCAGGATTTGAACACATTTCCCTGACTCCACCTCGATGATCCGCTGTGGCTCCCCTCCCTCTTGGCTCTCCTTCATTCGTGAGCATTGCACCTAGTAGATGGTTTCAGTCGATGGCTTTCAAAGCATCATGTCTGTTGTTACAGTTAGTTATTTCAGTTGTGTTCAACTCTTTGTGACTCCATTTGAGGTTTTCTTGGAAGAAATACTGGAATGTTTGCCATTTCTCTCTTCAGCTCATTTGACAGATGAGGAAACGAAGGCAAACAGGGTGAAGTGACTTGCCCAGGGTCGCATAGCTAGTAAGCGTCTAAGGATGTATTTGAGCTCAGGTCTTCCTGACTCCGGGGCTGGTGCTCTATCTGCTGGGCTGCCTACCTGCCCATGGCTTAGTTCCCCCATCAGTAAAATGAAAGTAGCAGTAACTGAAGCACCGATTTCATAGGGTTGCCACATGACTCCAGGAAGATCGTGTATTGGATCATTTCACAAACTCAGTAGAGCCCTGTAATTGCCAGGTGTTATTGTTTAGTGGTTCTCTGTATCTGACACTATAAATATCCAGTAATTTGGACTCACAGAGCAGAAAGGGGTTAATATCTCAAGTCAAAATCATGAAGAAATGAATACTTCTGAAATTATTTTTTTAAAAATTTTATTGACAGGGGTGGCTAGGTGGTGCAGTGAATAGAGCACTGGCCCTGGAGTCAGGAGGACCTGAGTTCAAAACTGACCTCAGACACTTAACACAAAAAAAAGCTATCCATGTGGCCTTGTGCGAGTCACTTAACCCCAACTGCCCTACTTTCCCCCTCCAAAAAAATTTTGTATTGATGAGTTTTCATATAGAACTTTTATTCCTAAACATATCCTTCCCTTCTCCCCTACTCAGAAAGCCATCCTTTGTAACAAAGAAGAAAAAGAAAGAAAGAAATCATTTGGCAAAACTAACCCATTTATCAACCAAGTGTAACTAACAATATGATGGTCTTCAACACCCACAGCCACCTACCTCCACAAAGAACAGAGGGAGGACCTTTTCTCAACTCCTCTCTGGAACTAAGCTTGTATATTATTGCCAGTCAACTTATGGCTTTTGTTTTTCTTGTGCGCATTGTCAAAGTATCAATATTTTTCTGGATCTTCTTCCTTCAATCAGCATCCATTCACAGAAGTCTCTCAAAGCTATCTGTGGCTTCCCATGCTCATCTGAATTCTTAGAGGTAAATAAGTGGCAGAGTAGACAAAGCATGCTGGACCTGGAGTTAGGAAATGCAGCCTGAGATACTTACTGGCTGTGTGACCCTGGACAAGTCACTTAACCAATGTCTGCCTGAGTTTCTTCAATTATAAGATGAGGATCATAATAGCACCTACTTCCCAGGGTCATTGTAAAGATCAGTGCAATAAAATTTCTAGAACATGTGGCATACAGTAAGTACTTAATAAATGCTTATGTCCTTCATTCTTCATATTGATAATTTCTTATGGCATAGTAATATTCTGTTCTATTCATGTATGCCAACTAATTTAGCCATCAGAGTGGATTAGTTTTTTTTTTAATATTTCATTTCAATCTACTTTTTGTATGTAGTTGATGGCTTTCAGTGTATCGTGTCTGTTGTTACAGTTGAGTTATTTCAGTCATGTTCAACTCTTTGTGACTCCATTTGAGGTTTTCTTGGAAGAAATACTGGAATGTTTGATAATCATTCATTTCACAAACTTCAGGCTCAGATAATCCTGAGGACATCATACCCTGTATTCTCATTAATTTAGTCCTCCAATAGTTGGAATATTCTCTTTTAAATGAGGAAGTCATCACAGCTCAATGGCTATGAAAATATACAGCTACAATAATATAAAATATAGAGCTATCACATAAAAAAGTACTACCATAATCATTACAGCTAGCATTTATATAGAACTTTAAGATTTGTGAAGTGTTTTACGAATGTTCTTTCACCCTCCCTTGGAATATAAGTACTGTTATCATGGCTATTTAACAGAAGAGGAGACTGAGAAAGAGATTAAATGACCCATCCAGGGTCATGCAGCTAATAAACGTCAGGGGTCACATTTGAACTCTGGTCTTCCTGACTTTGACTTTGGTACTTTATCCATTATACCACCTGGCTATCCTAGGAAAAGAATGTATGTTAAATCCAGATCTACTCAGAACCTGACCTTACGATACCCTAAATTTGTCTCTTTACTTGTTTAGGCGATAGAATTTCCCTCTTTAAATGATGATTTTTAACACTTTAATCACTGATTTGGATGAAGTTATAAAGGCTAACCATATTTGTGGATGGTATCAAGCCAGAAGAGATATTTTAAATATTGGACAAACAAGACTCAGGATCCAAAAGAAGGTACTGGAGACCCAAACACTAAGATATATAGATAGAGGGTAAGCTCCTAGAGGGAAGGGATTTTGTCCTTTTTGTCTTTAAATCCCCATCATCTACCATTATGCCTGATGCATAGTAGACACTTAATAAATGCTTGCTTTATTGATCAAGGGAAATTGAATTGGAATAAATGTAAAGTTTTATGCTTAAGATTCAAAAAAAAGTCAACTTTACAAATAGAAAATGGAAAAGAAATGACTAGCCGACAGTAGAGAAGTTTCTGTATCTTGTGTGTTCCTCTATCTTTAAAGGGATAGAGCTAACTCTAAGGTTAACCTCTCTACTGCCAGCCATGAGTTTGATTCTCAGCTGCTACAGTTCTCATTCATTTCAAAAAATACCAAGGACACTCGGTACCTCAGAAAACTCTGTCATTCATTCATGCATTCATACATCCATTTTTTGATGTACCAACTCCTTGAGTAGATTGTATTCATGAGAGCATAAGAATCAAGTCCTTGGGTACCTGCTGAGTTTGCCATGCCCAAACTGGGCCTAGACCAATCCCTCAATTTGGCATCATTTCCCCTGCCCAAAAAACTGCCAATAAAGATAGCAGATATCATTAGAGCCAATGAATATAGCTAGAGATGGTGATTACAAGCTTGTAAATGCTTCCTGTTCTCATTAAGAGAGCCCTGATCCCAAATCTTCTATTCCAATGAGGGAAATAAAGAGACATTTTCTCCAGTGGCCATGCTCTTCCCCCTTTCCTCCTCTTGCTCCCCCCAACACATCCCAACTCCAACCTCCCCTCCTTAGAAGAAAACTCCTACTTCATTGGTCAGGACACATGCATAAGTGTGCCCTTTGTGGTTGTGGTTTTAAGGAAGATGTTTCTCTTGGGTCTGGAACTTCTGTCAAAGGTCCCAGCCTGGCCTCATCCAGGCATTGTTCTCTGGTCTGTTTATGAAATGTCTCACCAGGGAACGGAGACTACCCAATTGGTTGGATTTCTTCATTTTTTCCGGGGACAGGAGACCAAATATCAAATGGTCCGAACTGCTGATGAAAATCAAATGTGCGAGGCAATGGAAGAGGGTGTGGGATCTCTGTCCCTCTGACTTAAGTGGGATTGCACAGGATGGATTCAGCCAGGGAGGAGGCCAAATTCTATAGAGACAAAACAGGAATAGGGAGAAATCTGTTCACATTGGCATGATTATTTTTTAAGTTAGGGAAAACCATGTTTAAAGGCAGGATTATAGGCTATTTCAGGATATCTTACTAGCACAAAAAACCATCCAGTCCCCAAAGATGAAAATGTACTCATGTCTGTCTGACACAAATGCGTCCAATCCAGAGCCTTTCACAGGATGTCAGATCTGCTCTCTTCAAGGCAACCTGATACTTCCTAGCTGTGTGATGGGCGAGTGACCTTCCTCTCTGGCCCTCAGTTTGCTCATCTGTAAGATTGGGATAACAATTTCTGTACAAGGTGCCTCATGAATTTTTAGGCCCAAGTTAAACGGCAATGATGAAAGCAACATTTATATTACAATAATAATGGCTAACGTTTCTGTAGAACTCTAAGGTTTGCAAAATACTTTACACACATCATTTCTTTTCATCCTCACAGCAGCCCCGAGAGGCAGGTGCAGTTACTATCCCCATTTCACAGAGGAGGAAACTAGGGCAGATGGAGATTAAATGACTTGCCCATGTTCACACAGCTAGTAAATGTCTGAGACCAGATTGACTCTGGTCTCTCTTACATCTGGTACAGCGCTCTATCTGCTACAAATTCTATCGCCTAAACAAGTAAAGAGACAAATTTAGGGTATCGTAAGGTCACGTTCTGAGTAGATCTGGATTAAACATACATTCTTTTCCTAGGATAGCCAGGTGGTATAATGGATAAAGTACCGAAGTCCAAGCTTCATAGAGCACTTGAAGATTTTCATTACTTTAAATTATTTAGTCTGATGTAAGTGCCTACTACATGCTAGAACCTGTGATAAAAATAGAGCATACAAAAGACAATGTTGGAAGCAGCCTATGGATAATGATGATATGGTGATGATATGGTGATGGTGACGAGAGATGAGAGATGTGTAGTAGCATAGAGAGAGGATAGATAATAGGTAAATTGATAGATTGGTAGATAGATAGATGGATGGATGTTAGATATGTTGGGGGAGAGAAAGAGAAGGGATAGATAGATAGATAGATAGATGGATAGATGATAGATAGATAGATAGATAGATAGATGGATAGATGATAGATAGATAGATAGATAGATAGATGGATAGATGATAGATAGATAGATAGATAGATAGATAGATGGATAGATGATAGATAGATAGATAGATAGATAGATAGATAGATAGATAGATAGATGG
>CM053597.1:23101850-23122806 GCA_028646575.1 Pseudocheirus occidentalis | reverse complement strand
AGAGGATAGATAGATAGATAGATAGATAGATAGATAGATAGATAGATAGATAGATAGATATTCTAAACAAGATACATACATACATAGATATATAGGTAGATGGATCCACAGAGAGAGAGAAAGAGAGAGAGAGAGAGAGACAGAGAGACAGAGAGAGACAGAGAGAGAGAGAGAGAGAGAGGAGGGAGAGAGAGAGAGAGAAAGAGAGAGAGAGAGAGAGAGAGAGAGAGAGAGAGAGAGAGAGAGAGAGATCTCCCTAACAAGCATCCTAAAGCATTATAAGAGATAGTGGTTTCAGGAAGAGATGGTTTCAATTCCCTGACACTATTAGCTCTGCAATCCTAGGTTAAGTCACTGAACCTTCTCAGGAAATGTCCTAAAACTCTTAAGGGCAGTGTGTTATAGTCAAAATAGTCATTAGACTATTTTGAAGCAGAGGCTAAGTTCAAATTCCCCTCTGAATCTTAGGAGTTCTCTGATCGTGGGAAAAGTCACTTGGCATCTCTTGATTTGTTTTCTTATCTGTAAAATGGGAATATTGCTCCAAGAGTACTTGCCTCACAAGGTTCATAGACTCAGACATGGAACATAGAAGGCTTCAAGTTTGACCTTTCATGTATGGCATATAAAGTGAAAGCTGGCCTCAGAATCAGGAATCAACCAATCAGCAAGCACATAATTAATACCTCCATGGACCCCAGTAGACTCTGTCATAAGAATGGTGCATACAAAGACAAAGTCCTTCTCTTAAAAGAACTTACATTCTAAGGAAGGAGAAACATATATGGAATAAATACAAAATAAACACTCATCAGTAAGTTTGGGAGAGCAGTGCCTGCAAGGGCTAAGTCAAGAAGGAATTTGTATATATGGTGGAGATTGAATTGAGTCTTGAAATAATCATGTTTCTCAAGCACCATTTCTTAAAGTGAAGACTTACAGATTTTATAAAGTATAAGTGAAGAGAGAGAGTGTTCCAGGCATGAGAGGAGACTGGTACAAAGACATGAAGATAGATTTTGTTTATGAGTAAAAAGGCCAGTTTAGTTGTTATGATAGTGTTCAGGAAGGGGTGTAACATATAGTAAAGCTTGGAGGGTAAGTTGGGACCAGATTGCACAGGCTTTAAAAGCCAAAGGGTTTTATATGTTATCCTAGAGACAACAGGGAAACATTAACATTTATTGAGGAGAAGGACATGGTTAGACCTCCACTGCAATAGTCTAGGCAAGAGGTGACAAGAGCCTGAATTAAGGGGTGTCCCTATGAGGAGTGAGAATGGGATCAATTTGAGAGAGATTGTAAAAGGAGACATGGGAAGATGTGACAAATAATTAGATTGGTCATATGAGGGAAAACAATTGAGGTTAATATTCAAGATGCAAATCTGGGAGACTAGAAGGATAGAAAAAAGGAAATGGGGAAATCCCCAAGTTTGAAGAGAAAGATAACGAGTTCTGTGTTGGACATATTAAATCTGGGATCTCTTTGAGAGCTCCATTTGAAAATGTCTAATGGGCTTCAAATAATGCAGGTCTGGTGCACGGGAGAGTCAGGGTCAGGATATATAAATATGAGTCATCTGCATAGAAATGATAGTTAAACCTGTGATTAATAAGATCGCCAAGCAAGAAGGTACAGAGAGAAAAGAGGGCTTGGCACAGAGCCTTGGGATACCCCACAGTTAGAGGACATGACATGGATGAATATCCAACAAAGCAGTCTGTTGGTCAAGAGGGGTCAGAAAGGAATCAGTAGAGAGTGGTACCAGGAAAACCCAGAGAAGAGAGAATTCAGAATATCATCAATAGTGCTGAGCGCCATAGAGAGGTCAAGAAAAGACCATCAGATTTGAAAATTAAGATAACTACAGAATGGTTTCATTTGAGAAATGAGGCCAGAAGCTAGCTTTCAGAGGTTTTAGAAGTGATTGAAAGGGACCAGAGACACCAAGTATAGATACATTTGTTGGGGGTTGTTGTTTGTCTTTAGGAACTTGGCTCAGAAAAGCAAGAGAAATATAGGATAGTAGGATCTAGTGGGGAAAAAATGTTAAGGGTAGTGAAGACTTCAGGTATGTTTGTAGACATTAAGGAAAGAACCAAGAGATGGAGGTGGAAGTTTAGAGAGACTGGATGAGTGAAGTTGCAGTCTGATGAAGAAGAGATGGGATAAAGGGCACTTAGAAAAGAGTTGGCCTGAGACAGGAGAAATCCCATTATGATCAGAGAGTGGGAAAAAACAAGAGAGAGTAGGGGGCTGTCAAGGGGTTCTGAAATGAAGAAAAGATAGAGCTCCCAGCAAATGGCTTCTATTTTCTTAGTGATGTATGCTGAGATGATGGAGTAGGGAGAGCTATGGGAAGGTATATGCAGAGAAGAATTTTAGAACAACCTCTCTGGGCAATGGCATAATGAATCAGTTAGAGAGGGGCCAAAGATTGCCTTGGCCCAGTGAGGGCCAAGCTGTGGTTAGATAGCATTGGTTTGCAGGGGAAGAAGTCATTGTGGCCCCAGCTTAGAACGTAGGGTTTCCTGGCTCCTGGTCTGGTGCTGTCTCCACAACATCTTCTAGCTTCCCCTTATAATACACTTTTGAGCTAAAACATCACTTCTCAGTAAAAATAAAAGTAGATTCTAGCCCTTCCATCAGAATTGGAAAGGAAAATTATTAGGATCAAGAAAACTTTTATAAAAAAAGAAAAGAAAATAGAGAAGAAAAAATCCCATCCTGCAGTTTCTTGCTGCCTCCCTGGGCAGAGGCTCCAGAAGAGCTGTTTTTACAGGGCGTCCAGTGAAGCCAAGAGACCACTTGCTCTGCTCCATCTGTCTTACTTTTCTATGTAAACATAAATATTGTGGAGAATTTCTGTTTGGACAAGCTGTACTTGCTGAGTGGTTCTTCCTATTACTGTGGGTCTGCTTGCTGCCCCTACACAGGCCCCCAAGACTTGAGGGTGTTTTGATTGATTTATTCGGCCGCCATGTATTAAATGAGGCAGTGTGGTGTCTTGGAAAGATCATTGGGCACGGAATCAGGAGAGACCTGGACTAAAGTCCTGCCTCTGACTTGACTGTGGACCACGGGCAAGGTGGTTCGCCTTATTTTCCTCATCTGTAAATCAGGGGTAATAGTATCTATCTCCCAGGGTCATTATGGAGATTCAATGAGATCGTGGGTGTTGGATATTATATAAATGTCAGCAGTTATTATTATTCTGAAGGGCCTACTTTGTCTGAAGAGCTGTGTTAATGATGGGGGAGATACAAATATAATGGGTTCCTTATTTGTTATTCAAGTTTTAAAATTTGAAATAATTGCCTAAGTTTCCAAGCACAAGGTGAAAATGCCTAAGTAGAGAAAATAGAGAAATTCCAGTGGTCTCGTTGAGATTTCTGAGACACGTTGGGCCCTTTGGTACTGAAAGGAGTGAGAACTAAAATTCATTATCACCAGCAACAAGAGGCCCACTGTCAGTTTCAAATGAAGCTCTCTTCTCAAATTGGTCCTTGTACCAAGTGATTAGGTACAGAGAATGTATATGACTGCCTTCCTTCAAGTGTATGTTAGGGCAGTGCCTTTTTTTAAGTGTTAAGTAAATGTAACAATTAACATAAGTGGTATGCATGTGTGTAGATGCATGTATATATGTATATGTATATATATATACACACACACATACATAATATATATACCTGCTCATGTACATATATGTGTGTGATATATATACATATACTTCTATGTATGTGTGTATACCCATTTCCATGACTGTTACTGTTCATTTGCTATAAGGTTATTAATTCGTGGCAGTAATAGTCAATGATAGATTCCACTTTTGTATCCAGTCTCTCCTCTTACTAATCCCTTACAGTGGCCAAAAGAATATTCCTAACCTACATAACATTTCTTTGTTCAAGGACCTTGAATGCATTCCCATCCCCTCTAGGACAGAATTCAAACCCCACAGGTTGGCATAGAGAGCCCTTCACAGTCTGACTCCAGCCTACTTCTCCAGAATCCAGATTCGATTCATTTTACTCCTCCTCATTGATTCAGTGGTTCAGCCAAAAGGGCCTCCTCACTGTCCCCTAAACTTGGACTCATCTCCTACCACCATCCCTTTGTACAAGCTGGCAATCATGTTCAAAATACATTCCCTCACCTCAACCTTTTAGAGTCCTTGAACTCATAGGTCACCTCCTATGGGAACTCTTTCCTTATGACATGGATGAGTTAAATGTGTTAAAGAAAGTTCAGAGTCATTTCATCAATTCTAATGCTTCTTACAACTTGACAAGGATTCATTATATGCCTTCTGTGGACTGGGCACTGTGCCAGGAGATGGGAGAACACCAAAACTTGATCTATAGTACCTGCCTTCATGGGACAGTCCAAGGCAAGGTAGAGGTTTATAATAATAATATGCTATAGCAGCATTAGACAGAAGCAAGGCAAGGTGCCATGTGAGCAGAGGGTGGCCACATAGTCATTACTAAATAGAGAAATCAAGGAAAGTTTCACAGAAAACAGTGGCATCTTAGTCACACTTTTAAATCTGGGTTGGAATTCAATAAATAATAAGGAGTAAGGATATTCCATACACAAGGAAGGAAGAAAAGAGGGAAGGAAGGAAGGAAGGAAGGAAGAAAAGAGGGAAGGAAGGAAGGAAGGAAGGAAGGAAGGAAGAAAAGAGGGAAGAAAGGAAGGAAGAAAAGAGGGAAGGAAGGAAGGAAGAAAAGAGGGAAGGAAGGAAGGAAGGAAGGAAGGAAGGAAGGAAGGAAGGAAGGAAGGAAGGAAGGAAGGAAGGAGAGAGCTTTTATTAACTATATGTCAGGCAGTGTGCTAAATGGTAGGGATGCAAACACAAGCAAAAGCCCCCTACCCTCAAGGGGCCTGACTGCTGGAAGCAGGCCCAGACATGGAAGGACTCTTGAGAGGATAAGGGGCAAGAAGATTGAGAAGATGAAGGAGAAGTCCATAGAACAAGTGGAGTAGTGACTGGGGCAAGGTGGGCTTCCTGGAGCAAGAAGGAAGCAGGAAAGAACCTGGAGCAGGGTCTAGAGGCAGAGAATTGCCAGTCTGGAGAGAAGGCCTCAGGGCAGTGTTCTGGAGCATCACCCTGATTGATGCTCCAGGCTATAATTAGAAAGCTTGGCCCATGGGGAATGTGCTGTGTGTGCAGAGCAGAGCACAGACTACTACCCAGATACATTTAGTGTAAGGAAGGGGTAACATTTCCCTCTAAAAACTGAAAGCCATACCTCTGAAGGCCAGCCTTCCTGAGAAGGAGATAGAGGGCAGTCATGGGAGAAGGTGACTCCAAGCCTCTGGGCTGGTGGACTAGGGCTGGGTGATGCTGTGGAGGCCATCTTGCTGCATGCCAAGTTCTGGTGTGCTAGAAAACCCTATTCCAAGATGTCAGATCCCTGGGCCAAAGTTCCAGTCTTGCAGCCCTTGCAACTTCTCTATTCATACTCACACTTTAGGGTCTGACCTAGAAGCAGATAATTATCTGGATGGATGGGCAGTTGAACTGCCGTTTCCCTCCCTTTGAGTTGAGTGCTATTGGTTCCAATGGGAGAAATACCTTTATTAAGATCCCATACCCTTTTAGAATTCCATTCACCTTACTTAAAGCTGAATTAAGAAGTCCAATGCCATTTGGGTTAGAACATAGTGTGTGGGTTGAAAAGCAGATTTGTCTGAATTGCAAGAAGTCTAAGTAGAAGATTTTGATGCAGATCATCAGACAGAGGAGGAGGGAGGTCATTCAGTATGCAGCTATAGAAGCAATACTATCCCCAGAATGCATGAAAAGACAATTATTTGAATCTTTGTTTGCTTTGCCGAGGAAGAGTTCTTTATAATAAGCCTAAGACACTACCCAAAGGTCAAACCTGCAGAAATCACAGAAACCATTGCCCTTTAAACAAAAAGGAAGGAAAAAATTCAAATACTCTTGGCTAAAAGAGAAGGATGAATTGGAAATTGTATGTTTCCCCCTTCTATTCCATTTCCATGGACCCAGAAAAAGAGCCAAATGAAAATGTCTTGCTAACATTTAGATTTTAACAACGATATTAATTTTTTCGGGACTTTTCAATTGGGTTGGTTTCCAAGGAAACCCATGTCTGTGGTGGGATGAATTTAATTTGTTGAGATTATTGCTAAAATTTCAGGACATGATAGATGGAGTCCTCATGGTCTGAGGAGGTATCTTGTCTAATTGTTCTAGTCATCAATGGGACATTTTTACCATTTCCCAAATTCCCTTTGAAGATAATCATCCATTTTTTTTATTCAAAGCAATTCAATTCAGTTTTATTCAAAATTCAGTTGCTTTGATTCACTTTGATTCAACAAGTGGGAGGCACTAACCTAGGTACTGAAGATACAAAGACAAACCAAAAAAGAAGGAAAAAGTCCCTGCCCTCAATGAGCTTACATTCTACTTAAGGGAGTGCAACATTTTCCACAGCTATTTTCCTAGAAATCCTTTTGATACTTGAAATAAAATGGGATACAGATGGCTACCATGAGCCTTGAATAGCAGGAGGCCAAATCCAATTGAATATTTCTTCTAGATCCCCTTGTTAGAAGCCCTCCATGCCCACTTGCCTTTCAGGTCTAATTTCCTGTTACAGACTTCCATGAATCCTCTATTCTAATCAAGATGGAGCAGGAACTCCATTCCTCTTTTTGATCTGTATCTCAGTACTGGGCACAAAGTAAGCCCTTAAGTGCTTTTCCATTGCACGGCATCCCATTACTTACCTCCATCCATTTGCTTGGGTCCCCAAGTCTAGGACATTCTCTCTCCTCATCTGCACCACTTAGAAATCCCTGGCTTCCTTTGAGATATATTCCCAGTGTATCTTTCTCCAGGAGAATTGTCCTGATCTCTTCAGTTGTTAACACTCTCCTTCTCAAAATTAACTTGTAGAAACTTTGTGTTTCCTTATGCAAGCACCTGCAATATAGGTCCAATAAAATGCAACCCCCTTGAGGACAGGGACTTATTTGTTGGTAGCCCCAGTACCTAGCACAGTGTCTGGTATATACTAGGCATTTAATACATGTTTGCTTATTGTCATTGATATTGTCAAGTATCCCATGTCCTAGGAATCTCTCATCTCAATTAACAAAACCTAGTTGTGTTACCTTTAGGAGTTCAATGAAATAATGTATTTGTTGCATTTAAAGGAATCCAGGTATTCTAAGAGGCAGAGGTGAGATGGGAGTGCTTTCCAGACATAGAAATAATCCCTGCCAAGGCATAGAGATGGGATAGGAAATGTTGAATTTGGAACAGCCAGGAGGCTGGTTTGGCTGCAATGTAAAATAAGGCTAGGGGCAATACTGTAAAGGGCTTTAAATACTAAGCTGAAGAATTTTCATTTGGTAACTGACAGCCATGGATGGTCATAGAGGTATAAACTTAGATAGAACTGGACAGAATTTAGAGGCCACCAGTCCAACCTCCTCATTTTACAGATGAGGAAATAGAAGTGCAGAGTGATCAAGTGATTTGCCCAGGGACACAAAGCTGGTACTTGATCAGAGATTTAAATGTGGGTCTCCCTAACTTGAAGGTCCAGCATTCTATCCACTCCTCCATTCTTTCTCCTCGAACAAGGAAGGATTATGATCAATCCTGTGCTTTGAAAAGATGACTTTGGCATCTTTTTGAGGGATGGACTAGAAAAAGGATAAACTGCTATCAATAAGATCAATCAGGAAGATACTGCCATAATCCAGGCAAGAAGTGCTATGGGTCTAGATCAGTACATGGGTCAGTGGAGAGCAGGAAACTGATAACCCAAACAACCCAAAAGAGGTGAGCCTGAACCTTCAAAGCAGTCAGATGTTTTCAACTAAGTGTTCAAGGGCAGGTTCTATCAGCAGTGAAATTTAATTTAATGTTTTCTGAAAGATGATGTTTAAGGTCCAAAGGGCTGTAATTGTGTTATGAAATACTTGCTCTTGATTCATTTAAAACAATGAAAGTTAATTTGGGTCTGTGATGGAGAGAAGACAAGAATTCACTTGTGATAGTAATGGTCCAGATCATGTTTCATTAACATATTTTTCAATTAACAAATTTTCTTCTTACTGAGATGATGATGATGATGATGATGATGACAGATGTGTTTCAATTGAATTCAACATAATGCATATTAAATGTTTGCCATAGATAAAAAACATAAAATATTTCTTAAGTGTTTACCAAGTGCCAGGTACTGTGCTAAGCTCAGAGGTTACAAATACAAGCAAACAAAACAGCCGATGCCCTCTATGAGCTTACATTCTCAAGGGAAAGAGGATTACATTCTACATTCTACATAAAATCTAGGATTTTGCATTCTAAAAGAAAGGAAGTTGGAAAAGGCAGGGTGGAGAACATGCAGGGCAATATGGGGTACAGCAGTCTGGACAAAATTGTGGGAGCAAGCTAAGTCCAAAGATGACCTATCAGGACTCAGGAACAGAGTGTAGGTGACTGGTGGGAAGGAAAAGAAAATGGTGGACATGATAGGGGTGACATGAAAGGAAAGAGTCTTGGAAGTAGCTTGGAGAACTACTCTCAGCAAAAACTGAATTAACAGAGATTAGGGACTCAGAGCTGGAGTTCAGGTTAACAGTGGGGAAGAGGTAGAGGTCATGGTCTGAGTGGAGGAAGTACCCCCATGGAGTGGTCCAACAAGAAAACAACAAATCTGTCTCTGTCCAGAAGAAGCTTACATTCTACTTGAGTCTATGACATGAAAACAGATAGATACAAAGTGATTTGTGGAAGAAGAAAGGGGGAAAGAAGAATTAGGAAATGGGGGAATTAAGAAATATTTGGAGTAGATAAGTACACCTATGCCATGCTTTATAAGAAGCTGGGGATTATATGAAGTAGAGGTAAGAAGGGAGGGCATTGCAGGTATAGGGAATACCTTGTGTACTTGCATGGAGTCTAGAGATGGTATATCATGTATGTAGAATAGCTAACAAGCCAATTCAACTGGACTATAGAGGATGTGAGGGGAACTGGTATGAAATAAGAATGAAAAGATAAGTGGGAACCATATTACAAAAAGCTCTAAACAGCTTCCTGGAGAGTTTGTGTCTTATCTGAGATAGGGAGCCAATGAAGATTCTTGAGCAAAGAGGTGTCATGGGCAAGCTTTCCATGTAAGGGTAGCAATTTGGTAATTGTGTATAAAGGTTGGAGAAGGAAGAGCCTGGAATCCCAGAGTTCAGTTAGAAAGCCATTGCAGTAGTGCAGGCAAGAAGGGAAGAGGACCAGAAATGGGGTGGTCATGAAATGAGTGGAAAGAAGAAGATGGATCCAAGAGACATCATGGAGATGACCAAGTCAACAAGACTTGGCAACCAATTGGATGTGGGCAATGCAGTTGGGTAATGCTGTTCTCATGAGTCATCGCCATGTATTTATACAGCTTGACTTTGACCTAGCTCCCAAGCCCTTTTCTGACATTAGCTAGCTCATGAAGAGCGCACAAAAGCACCATATGTCTAAATGACTTGCCTGTGTTCTTATGAAATATCAGTGGGAGCTGGGAACAGTCAAGGAGGGAAGCTGTGGGCTCCCCAGCTATGGCTGTAGACATTAAGTAACACTCCCAGGCTCCATTTGAAATGGCATATGCAAAAGGAACCTCAAAATAGCACCTATGTCTGCCAAGTCTATCAGTAAAGTTCAGGTGTAGCAACTTAAATCATCTTGGAACAATGAGTCACACTTACAAATGGAAACATGAGGATTCTGGGATTGGGGCTGAAATCAGTCAACATATTACTGAACTGTTCACAAGAGGGGATGGCAGGAAATAAATAAACATCAAGCAAAGAACAATCTATCTTTTTAATAACACCTTAAGCACATAATTCCTCACCCTCCCTCTCCTCCTCCCTTACTTTCTCCCCCACCGTGTTTGAGATGCCTAAGTGGTGGGTAGCTCAATGGGGACAAACATGGAACCAACAGGAGTCACCACATGCCAACAGGAGTCACCACATGCTCAAGCCAAGCACCATATGTGAGTGAGCTTTGGCGCACAGGGGAATGAACAGCAAACCATCCTGCATAGTCCTCCATGGGAATTCAGCATATCATGCTGTTCAGGAACACCCACAAATGCCGAGGAAGGTTTACTGTAATTAAGAGCCTGATGGCCAGATGTAGCTCTCCTTTCATTCATTCATACAACAAACATTTTTCAGATCACAATACACAAAGTAAACAAGACTCAGTGTAACTAAAATATATGGCATACACAATTATGCTTCTGCTTCATCTTATGGATGCTGGACTTAAGAATATACAGATTTTGATCATAGAAATCGTTACTTAGCACTAGATACTATATAACAGAAATTATTTTCCTTCTCTCCTCCCCTTCCTTCTTTCCATCCTTCCTTTATCTTTCTTCTCTTCTTTCCTCCCTCCTTTCCTTATCCCTTTCTTCTTTTTCTCCTTCTCTCCCCTTTTCCCTACTTACTTTGTTTATTTCTTTCTTGCAATTCCATTCAACAAATATATCTTAAGCATCTGCTTATATGAAAGGCACTATTCGAGGTCCTGAGAACAGAAAAGGCACAATTTAAGGTCTAGGTCTGTGGCCAGAGGTGACTCAATTCATCAGTTTCCTCATTTGTAAAATAGGGAAGACATTCCTGCCTCACAGAGCTTTTGTGAGGTTCAGATGAGATCATGTGTATCAAAGAGCTTTGCAGACCTTAAAATGCTATAGAAATGTCAACTGTTGATAGAAGGATTCTGGGAGGAGGAAGGAACATAATCCAGCAATGTCATTTTTGTCCCTGTATCTGCAGCACCTAGCACAGAACATACCACATAGAAGACACTTGATAATGTTTGCTGGACGGATGGGTGGGCAGGTGGGTGGATGGGAGGAATGGGATGGGTAAATGTCCCTCAGGTGGGATGTGAGTTGAGGGAACATCTGGAGGCCACTCCAACTGGAACATAGAGCGCTAAAAGGAAGTAAAGTGAGATAAGGCTGGAGAGGTCAGCTGGATCCAGACCATGACAGGCAATCATGAATGCCAGACTGAGTCATTTTTGTTCTACCTCAGACTCAACAGGGAGCCTCTGAAGGTTTATGAGCAGGGAACATCATGGTCAGACTATGCTGTAGAAGATTTATTTTGTAGCTATGTGGGCGATGGATTAGAGAGGGGAAAGACAGGAAACAGGGAAAACAATGAGGAGATTTCAGGCAAGAGACAATAAAGACCTTCCTTCCTTACTTCTTTCTTTCTTTTCTTCCTTCCTTCTTCCTTCCTACCTCCTTCCTTCTTCCTGCCCTTCCTGCTGTCTCCCTCCTTCCTCTCTCCCTTCCTTCCTTCCTCTCTCCCTTCTTTCCATTCTCCCTCCCTCTCTCCCTCCGTATTTCCAACCATCCTTCCTTCTTTCCTTCTTTCCTTCCTCCCTTCCTTCCTTCCTCCATTTCTCCTCTCTTCCTACTTTCCTTCCTCCTTCCCCCATCTCTTTCTTCCTTCCAAGGATCATAGCATTATAGTTCTCGAGCTAGAAGGGGGCTCAAAGGTCATCTGATCTAAACCCCTCATTTTACAGATGAAGAATCTGAGAACTATGAAGGTCAAGTGACTTTCCCAAGGGCACACAAGGAAGAAGCAGCAAAGTTAGGATTTGAACTCAAGTCTTCTGACTTCAAAACCAGTAGCATTTGTCCTTCCTTCCATTTTTCTTCTTTCTTTCCTTCCCTTCTTCCTTCTTTCCTTGCCTTCTTCCTTCTTCCTTTCCTTCCTTCTATCCTTCTTTCTTTTTTCTTTTTCTTTTCTCCTCCTTCCCTTTTTTCTTCTTTCTTTCCTTTTTTCTTTACTTCTTTCCCTCTTTCCTTCCTTTTTTCCTTCCTTCCTCTCTTCCTCCTTTCCTTCTTTCCCTTTTTTCCAAAACTACTTATTAAGTTCTTTCTGTGTTTGAAAAGCTGTAATCAATTTCATATTGTTGGGGCCTTCTTCATTCCCTCATTTCAAGGGTCTGTAAAACAAAAAGTGATCTGGATTTTACCCACATAACTTTTCCATGGCCTTTTTCTCTTGTCTTCTTTCTTTCCATATATCTTTAGACTAAATGCTGGTGCCTTTGTTTTAGCACCAAAGACTAATTAGAGGAAAATAATGTTTTTAGCTCCCTCCCCAGAAAGTGTTACTATTCAGTTTTCTCAGTAAGACAGGTAAAATTTGTGCACAGGTTGTGGCCTTTTGGATTCCTGCTAAACTCATCTGGTAAAGTAGGAGGGACTGAGGCAGATGAACTTTTACAACAATTTAAGGGTGAGAATTAACTCACTGCTACTTCTCCTTCCCTGACACTCTCCCTCCAGGGCCTGCGCAAGCCATTCCCAGTAATTCTTCCTTTCTATGGGGAGTCTTCCCTTCTCCTAGAGGTTTCCTGTTTCTGTGGCCAGTAACTTGGGCTTAAGCTGAAGCCCTGAGCTTTCCTCCTGCCTGGCCCTTTACCCAACAAGCCACTCACACCTTTGCCCAGAAGGGCCAACGTAAGATCCTGGAAAGATCCCTGACTTTGAAATCAGAAAATCAGAAGAGGCTTAGATTTGTCCCTTAGGAATTATGGGATCCCGATCAAGGGACTCAGCCTCTCAGATGTACTATCTCAGGTCCACTTGGGGTAAAATCAGAATCAGCCCACAGAACAAGTATGAGAAAAGGGCTTTCTAAACTTCCAGAGAGAGACAGAATCTAAAAGAATGTATGTATGTGTTCATATTTACACATATGCGTCGGTTTGGTATGTTCCTAGGTTGTCATTGGTTTAAGGAACTGCCTTTACCAAAGTACATTGGTAACTACTTGGCAACTTTGAGCCATGGAGATTTGCCTGGAGCTCTGAGAGGCTGGGACTTGCCCGGCCATACAAGTCAATACTTGAACTCAGATCTTCCGGAGTTTAAGGCTGGCTCTTTCCATCACACTTTTATACATGCATGCATGCATGCATGCATGGACATGTGTGGTCATGTGTGTGGTGTCTGTGTGTATGCATGTAAATATATGTATTGTAATAAGTATACTATATGTTGTATTATGTAGGCAGTATATTCTATAGTAAGTACATTGTGTAAAATGTATTTATGGATATATTAGAGGGATATAAATATATAGGTTGTACATAATATATATGTATACATATTTAATAGTTTCCTCTTGTGTAAAATAGGGAACAATAATGGCATCTACCTCACAGAAGTATTTTAAGGATCACGTAAGATAATATACAGAAAGCACAGTGCTCGTTTCAAAGTGCCATCTATTTTTTAAAGTTTATTATTTATTTATTTTTCACATTCTTTTCTTTTTAAATTTCAAGTGTTCCAAATTCTCGCCCTCCCTCCCACCTCTCCCACACCTGCTGAGAAGAGAAGCAATATGATATCAATTATGCATGGGAAATCATGCAAAACGTATTTCCATATTAGCCACCTTTAAAAAAAGCAAGAAAAATAAAGTGAGAAAATTATACTTCCATTTGCACTCAGAGCTCACCAGCTCTCTCTCTGAAGGTGGATAGCATTTTTTCATCATGAGTAATTTGGAACTGTCTTGTATCATTGCATTGATGAGAGTAGCCAAGTCTGTCATAGTTGGTCCTCATTACAACACTGCTGTTACTATGTACAATGATCTCCTGGTTCTTCTCACTTCACTTTGCATCCATTCATATAGGTCTTGCCATGTTTTTTTCTGAAACCATCCCCTTCATCATTTCTTATGGCACAATAATATTCCATCAATCACAATCATATACAACAACTTGTTCAGCCATTCTCCAGTTGATGGGCATCCCCTCAATTTCCAAGTCTTTGCTACCACAAAAAGAGTAGCTATGAATATTTTTGTACATGTAGGTTCTTTTCCTTTTTCTTTGATCTCTTTGGAATACAGACTTAGTAGTGGTATTGCTGGGCTAAAGGGTATGCACAGTCTTATAGTCCTTTGAGTCTAGTCCAAGTTGTTTTCTAGAATGGTTGAACCAGTTCACAACTCTAATAATGGTCCATCATTTTTCCCTCATCCCCTCCAGCATTTGTCATTTCTGATAGGTGTGAGATGCTACCTCGAGCTGTTTCAGTTTGCATTTCTCTAATCAGTAGTGATTTAGAACAATTCTTCATACAATTATAGATAACTGATTACTTCTTCTGAAAACTGCCTTCTCAGTGACCATCTATTGAGTGGGGCTCTTATTTTTATAAATTTGACTCAGTCCCACACTTAGTACATATTTAAGAAATTATTATAGAAACTTGCTTTAAAATTTTTGATAGTACTTTATTGTCTTTGGTACCTTTTAGCAAAATATAAGTTCCTTGATTATTTCTTTTTATTGCATCTATTTTGGCTTTGTCTTTGGCTGACATCATGGTTGCTATCCCCGACTTTTTTTTTTTACTTCAACTGAAGCATGCTAGAGTCTGCTCCAGACCTTTATTTAACTCTGTGTGTGACTTTTTGTTTCAAGTATGTCTCTTGTAAACACCATATTATTGAATTCTGGTTTTTAATCCATTCCACTTTATGCTTCCATTTTATGGGTGAGCTCATTCCAATCACATTCATAGACGTGATTACTAACAGTCTGTTTCCCTTCATCCTATTCCCTATTCTCTCTCTCCCTCTCTCCCTCTTCCTCTCTCTCTCTCTCTCTCTTTCTCTTCCCCCCATTTCTCCTCAAAGTCTTATTTTGTTTCTAACTACTATTTCCTTTAATTCACCCTCCCCTTTATCAAACCCCCTCTTTCTCTTATTCCCTTCCTTTCCTATTTCCCTACTGAGTAAGTTACATTTCCATATATACCTCTGTGTGTGTGTGTGTGTGTATATATATGTATGTGTATATTTATATATGTACATGTATATGTGTGGATATGTATATATGTATGTATATGTATATGTATGTATATATGTATGTATCGTCTTCCTTCTTTGAATCAGTTCTAACAAGAGTCAAGTTCAAGCCTTGCCTGCCACTACCGCACATTTTCTCCCTCCATTGTAAAAGCTCTTCTTTGCATGCCTCTTTTACATGAGAAAATTTTCCCCATTCTACCTGTCCCTATCCCCTTTTCCCAGTACCTTTTCTCCCTCCTTAATTTTTTTTTGGAGTTCATTCCAACATAATCACCTCACACCCATGCCTTCTGTCTATATAAACTTCTTTTAACTGCTCTGGTAATTATAAAGTTCTTAGGAGTCTCAAGTATCATCTTTCCATATAGGAATGTAAACAGTTTCACTTTATTGAATTCCTTATGATGACTCTTTCATGTTTACCTTTTTATGCTTCTCTTGAGTCTCTTGTTCGAGTGTCACATTTTCTATTCAGCTCTGGTCTTTTCATCAGGAATGCTTAAATGTCTTCTGTTTCATTAAATGTGTGTACATGCGTGCATGCGTGCATGTGTGCGTGTGTGTGTGCTTATTTATTTTTCCCCTGAAGGGTTACACTCAGTTTTTCTGGATAGATGATTCTTGATTGTAATCTTGTCTTTTCCTTCTGGAATATTTTATTCCAAGTCCCCCACTCCTTTAACGTGGAAGCCACTAAATCTTGTGTGATCCTGATTGTGGCTCCACAATATTTGAATTGTTTCTTTCTGGCTACTTGAAATATTTTTTTCTTGTCCTGGGAGCTCTTGCAAATCGGTTTAATATTCCTAGGAGTTTTCGTTTGGGAATCTCTTTTAGGCAATGAGAGGTAGATGCTTTCAATTTCTATTTTACCCTCTTGTTGAGAGCCCCTGAAGTTGTTGTGGCATTGGCTACTGTTGCCACTGCTGTGTGTGTGGGCTCCCACACAGGGTTCCGCCCTAGTGACTGACTTCTCCTGCCAGCCTCTTAAGTTTTCTTAGGCTAGAAAAATATCTCACCCCAACTTTTTATTGGCTCTGCTGCACCAAAATTTGATTTGAGGTGTTATTTTTAAAAGTTCTTTGGAGGAGAATGCTGAGAGAGTTCAGCTAGGTGACTACCCCCAATCCGCCATCTTGGCTCCATCTCTTTAAAATACCATCTAAATATGAGCTGTTGTTATTCATTTCCTCCTGAGTATAAAGCAGGCTAATGTATGGGAGCCCCTCAGGTCAGTCTATAATCCTGGCAAAGCTGACCAGCCCCCACTTGGTCCTTGGGCACGCTGGGATCCGTGTTGTCAGAAGACAAAAGGCTCCCCACGCGGATTCTGTTATGTCACAACTGGTTCACTGACTTCTTCTCTTCACTGTTTTACCAATGAGAAATCACAATCAGGGCCATTCCTGGTGAGTGTGTACTGAATCGCTTCAGAAAATGAATAGCCACTGCTTCCTCCATGTGACTGTAAGCTTACTGCTCCATTGTAACAGGGTGCCTTTTGCGTTCTGCTCAGCCATAATGCAAATATCTCCCATTCACATTGGTGGGAGGGGAATTGCCTGAGAAGATTTCCAATGAATCAAATCTATAATTGTCCAGATACCACCATGTGCCAAATGACTCCATAGAGCAGCTACTACCCTACATGGCAATCTCCCTGTCAATGCCTCTTTCCTGAACTTTCCCCTTCCGCTGTATGCTGAGCAACCTCCCTATTACCACTCCTTCCAGAGGGATTCTAGAGTCCCTAGTTCACTGTGACCCTCAGCCCACTCCTGCCACCCCAACGGTTGAAGGCCTGGCTCTTCTGCCTACTCTGAGTAGGGAGTCACCAGTAAGGTGGAAGACTCCTTTTGCTTTACCATCTTTCCTGCCAAGGTCTCCTACTATGAGAAGATGAGTTCTTTGAAATAGCCACCATCTTCCTTTTCTGTTTGAATCTCCAGCACGTGGCTGTGCTTTGAACATAGCAATAGCACCAAGTCTTACCAGCTAGGCAGCTAGATGGAGTGGTTAGACCACTGAGCCTGGAGTCAGGAAGACACGAGTTAAGATCCAGCATCAGACGTTTACGAGCTGTGAGACCTTTCACAATCACTTAACCTCCCTTTGCCTCAATTTCCTCATCTGTAAATTGGGGATAATAATAGCTCCTCCCTCCTAGGGTTGTGAGGATCTAATGAGGTAATGATTATGAAGCGCTCAGCGCCATGTAAGTGTTAGCTCTGATCGCCATTACCCTGATGCCTTCCACTCTGGCGCATCAGTGCTTGGCGTTTGCCCCAGAGAGACACCCTCCACTCTACCGTCTGACTTGCCAAGGCCCCTTAGGACTCCTGGCCTTTCACTTCTGCCTTACTGATACATGCTAATGAGCCCCAGACCTTGCCCCTGAACTCTCCTTGATGTGCTGTGTCCCCCAACTAGAAGGGGATCTCCTTGAGAACAGATTGTCTCCCTCTTCTCTATGACTCCCCAGTGCTTAGCACAGGATAAACACTTTATCAATGCCTTTTCACTCCCTCGTTCATTATTTTACCCTTAAATCTACAAACACTATCACAAGGAGCTGCCAGACAACGGTGCCTTTCCAGAGCCGTGGTGCCCTTGCTTCCCGGTCCTGTGAGCTACCCTTCTCTTCTAAGAGACCCCGCAGGAGTCCAGGAGGATCTGTAGGAATCCCCAGCTGGCCATTCCTCCCATCCGCATGGACAGGTTGGGCTAGGCTCTGCTGGCTCTCCAGACAGACAGAGATGGGGGGAGAATGGCAAAGGAAATGGGCACAGCCTCGGGCGCTGCTCCAGAGCTGTCCTTGGCCAGTTCTCTTTTTTAGAAGGTAGAGAAAACACGCTTCACAGCAGGTACTTTGTGCTACTCCAACAGGTTAATCCTGACCTTTTCAATGCACACTTTTGCAAGCCGTCAACAGCATGCTATTTTCTGCTCAGCTGTCTCCTAAACAGCTGTGATTCCGCGCAGTAGAATGGGCACCTCCTCTTTCCCCCCATCGATGTGATCCTGCCCAGCTTGTCCAGTTCTTGTCGCTTTATCAGATTTATTATTTTTCTCTTTGACAGCCGGGCAGCACTGAGGGAAATGACAGTTTAAATGAGGTGTTTTATATGAACAGGTAAATGGCTCGCTGGAGTGTGTGTGTATGTTCCTAGTTAGGAAGACCTGAGTTCAAATCCAACCTGAGTCACTTGCTAATTGTGTGACTGAGCAAATGACTTTCATCTGTCTCAGCCTCAGTGTCATTATCTGTAAGACAGGGGTAATAATAGCACCTATCTTCCCAGGGTGGTAAGGATGAAATGAAATACCCTAGGTATTTGTAAGGTGCTTTGCAAACTAAAGGGCTGTATAAATGCTTCCACAGTGGAAAGGGTGATAATAAAAGGTTGAGGCACCACCATGGGCTGTTGTGGTGGAAGAGTCGAGATAGCTGGGAAAGACAGTAAGGATTTGTAAAGGAAAACTAAAGGAAAGAGACCAGAGATCATGAGGAGAAATCAAAGCCCCACAAAGCAGCTACTAGTCTCAATCTTCCTGCCAGTGCCTCTTTCCTGAACCCTTCCCTCTCCAATTTAGATGCTGAACATCCTCTTCTGGAAGGAATCCAGAGCCCCTAGTTCACTCTGACCCTCAGACCCACTCCTGCCATCCCAAGGGTTTTTAAGACAACTTTTAAAGACAAATTCAGTGCTGGGGAGAGACCTCAGGGCACTCATTGCCACTGCAGGGGAGATGAATATGGGGGGAATGAGAGGAAGACCAATGAAAGACCAAGATGGAACTGGTAGGGAAGAGCCCCAGGCAGGAAGCTGTTCTGATCACTTCATGCTTTACCCAATTATTTTGTGCTCACTAACTTACTTGTATCTAGGCTTCAGGGGCTTCTAGCACCCTCTAAATTTTGGTACCCTGGGAGAAAGTTCTGATCACCCCACCCTAGTTAAGGCTTTCTAGAAGATACCAACTAAGTCAGTGGGTCAGGTATCCATTCAGAGTATACCTCAACCTGAAATCCAGAGTTGTTTGTGGCAACCAGGTTTTCCAAAATCTTTTGCAGCAATGAGGGAAGTGGTAGGTTTGGCTTCTCTTGGAGAAAAAGCAGATGTTTTTCATTCATTTTCTGTAAGCCCTAAACTCCTTGAGATCAGCGATAGGGGCTCTGGTTTTGCTTTTCTGAAGTCCTCCTGTACGTGTTTTACATTCTTTTTTAAACAAACCTGCATTTTCTTCAATATAGTGAACTCTCAGTGAAGAGTTTTAAAGAATATTAAAGAGTTTCCTGAGGGTGTCAAGGGGTTGTCACTTGCTCAAGATTACACAGCCTAGATAAGTCAGAGTCAGGATTTGAACCCAGGTTTCCTGGGCTCAGAAGCTACACAGAGTCAGAAAGACCTGAGTTTAAAACCACTTGACCCTGGACATGTCCCTCTATGACCTTCAGCCTCAGTTTTCTCACCCATAAAACAGACCTAATAATAGTGCCCATGTCACAGGATCATTGTGAGGGTCAGTTTAGAGACTATGTGTAAAGCCCTTTGAAGGCCTGAAATGTTCTACAAATATTAACAACTCTTATTATTCTATCCCATACGAATGATAGTATTACTTACAATGCTTTATTAAATGCTTTGTTCCCATTTATTTCATACAATTGACCATACTAAGTTCCAATTAAACTTCAATTTCAGGACTCTACTTAGGTAGCTGAGTTATACCAGTCAGTTAACAGGAGCAAAAAGGGGGTACTCCTAAGGACACCTCATTTTCCCACTTATCTATGCATGAAAATCCCTACTGAATTCAAAAAGAAAGAAAAAAGGTCAATCTCAGGTTGTAGAATACGATCCCTTATGTTAACATGCCAGGGACGTATTTAAAACTCAATATGAATCCTGAACCAAATTTGTTCTTAGCTGTAACAGTCAGTTTACATATTTATTAGAAGCTAAGTATACTCCCTCTCTGTGGGAATGACTGGGGTTCATTTGGGAGGAAATGAACAACCATTTATTCAGTGGTCACTATGTGCTAGGAACTGTACTCAGTGATTCACAAATGTCACGTTTTGCCCTCACAACAATGCTGGGAGGTGGGTGCTACCATGATCCCCATTCAACAGTTGAGGAAACTGAGGCACACAGAGGTTAAGTGACTTGCCCAAGGTCATACAGTTAGTAAGAGTCTGAGGTGGGATTTGAAATCAGGGCTTCCTGACTCCAGGACCAAAAGTTCTATCCAATGAACTGCTCCAAGGGGGCACATTCACTAATAGATAAAAATTTGATCGGGGGAGGAGGGTTGCTAAACAAATTTAACAACTCTCCTATTCAAAGATTTCTGAGGGAACTTAAATGTTTTATATTCAATACAAATAATATTGAGTCTTGGGGCTTTTCAAATTACCTAGTTTTTTTAATAACAGAATCATCTTTTCTCCCCCATTATTTCGTGATTTCTCATGTGAAATTTTCTAAGGGCTATAGGAACAATTCTGGAGCATGGCTTGATTTTTCAAAAGCATTTATAGATTTTATTTTTAAATTGTTTAAATTGTTCCTTTGAGATAAAAAAATAAAAATAATGGTTGTGGCTTGTGCTAATATTGCTAAGCAGTAAAAAGCAAGAAAGTCCTTGGATTTTTGCCTCCAAAGAAATGGACAATATGCCAGGAAAAGCACTGGGTAAAATTAGATGCATCCAACATGGAATGCTTAGCCAAAAAGATTCTTCCTTGCCATTTTCATTTGCCAGGAAGGAAAACAGCTCATTGAAAGGTTAATCTGAGTATTAGTTTTGGTCAATTTGAGATAAATAAAGGAGACTGGATAAAAAAAAACATAAGGTCTATAGCACTTTTAATCCTAGAGTTTTCAGAAAATAACCACCACTTTAAGTGTAATGTTTTGACATCTTCAGCAAAAAGAAAACTTTAATTAAATGTTTACTTGTACATATGATTAAAAATATTCTTGTAAACACTTCTGGTTTGTTTTAAGGGTAACCAGGAAAC
>CM053597.1:23086913-23101750 GCA_028646575.1 Pseudocheirus occidentalis | reverse complement strand
TTTCATAATAATGATAGTACCTGGAACATAGTAGGTACTTTATACATGCTTGTTCTCTTCCTTTCCTTTCTTGTCATGATCCCTACCCCTATGGACTTTTATTTATGAACCTGAGTAGAATGACTATGAGAATACAATCCCAGCAAATAGCAGTATGCTCAGAAACAAAAATTATAAGAAAAACCCTATCATGTTTTTCCTGAACAAAGAGAGAGAAACAGACAGAGACAGAGAGAGGAGAGACAGACAGACAGACAGAGACAGACAGACAGAAACAGAGACAGAGAGGGAGAGACAGAGGCAGAGAGAGACAGAGAAAGACAGAGAGCAAGAGGAGAGAGGGAGGAGAGAGAGAGAGAGAGAGAGAGAGAGAGAGAGAGAGAGAGAGAGAGAGAGAGAGAGAGAGAGGTGAATGAATCTCAATCAAGAGAGTTAGCTACTGTTCGTTTAGGAAATACAAGTCCTATAAAGATTGTATATAAATAGCCTCCCATTAGAAAGTAAAAACTAACTGATTTGGGAAATTATTGTGTATTTATCCCATAGAAGTTTCTCACAAACATCCCTAAAGTTTATTGAAATTTTTTTTTTAGCACATTTTAAAACCCAAGAGAAACAGGTGCCAATGACTGGTTCCTGTGGATAATTCTGTAAAAGAAAATCAATAATTCTAGTAACCAATTAAGACACTAAAATCTGTTTTTAAAAATCACCCTAGATTAATGGGTGGGTCATCCACCCAGCACTATTAAATTTTCAATGAGTTAATGCTAATAAACCAGCTTATTGATTTCGGGATTTTCTGGGCTTCCCCCAGGGGAGTTCCCCTCAGAATACTGCACACTGAAGTTGTCAGCTAAAGCGATAGAATCGCGGCTTTGTGTGGCAATGATTTTCTAATCATATTGAAAAGAACTAGGATGGTTTATAAAATGAATCCTGCTTGTGATGGTCTAATAAGATGGCTCATCTGGCAGTCACTTCTTTATCTGATGTCGGGAGGTGGGGGAGGTCAGCCCTACCTGTCTGCCATCTTCCCGAGGAATTAGCTACAGTCTCAGATTAAGACCTTTGATGGTCATAAATCTGCCTCTCAATATGTTTGAATGGCAGGGGAGTTTACCCAATATAAATAGATTAGTACATCAAGTGCTACTACTCAAAAGTGAGGCAGGCTGTGACTTTGTTGGTCCTGTTTATTCATCATTCTTCTCCCCTGCCGTTCGATGTGTATGTATGCGTCTGGGTGTGTATGCACAGCGGTGTGTATGCCCCAGATGGTGTGCGTGCATGCCGCTTGTGTACGTGTATATGTAAAGTAGAAACGCAGGGGACAGAATCACAAAATGAACTTCTGTGTGCAGGAAATATACGAGGTCTGTCCAGGTGCCGGGAGCACTGGCTATATGCAATGTCCAGGTTCTTGCACATATGTCGAAGACAGTCAGAATTACAGCGGCTGGGAAACTCAGGCCGGGTACAGTAACAACATATATATGGAACAGGCCTGGGCAATGAATCAGCCGTATACCTGTAGTTACCCTGGAAACATGTTTAAAAGCGAGTACTCTGACATGGACATGGCCCTGAAGCCGTACAGCCAACCTGAATATTTCACTGAAGAAAAGCCTACTTTCACTCAGGTGCAGTCGCCACCGTACTCTCAGAAAAAAGGTAGGGACAATTTTCTTTCTCTTTTTCTCCCTTTAGTCTCTGTGCCTGTGATTGTTTTTTTCCCTAGAAGTTGCTGCATCTGCTTCCTCACACATAATCTTTGAATTTGAAGCCGGTCTGTTCCAAATTGAAAACAGCCGTAAGAGAGGTTGCTAGGTGATTGAAAGGTCTCCCCGATCAGCAAGGATTTCCAAGCACTTTTTTATTCGCATGGGAAAGCTGTAGTTAGAATGGCTGTCTGGGTCGGATTTTTGTATGTTTGTTCACTCAGCCAAATGTTAACTAGAAATCTTCAGGTGAAAGAGGGAAGAAGGGGAGATCTAAAAGTTTTCCCTTTCAGAGATGGGCATGGTCAGATTCAGAATGGTCCAGTTCTCATCAGTTTCCTTTCCTCCGGTTCCATCGAAAAATCCACTTGGCTCGTTCTTGACATTTCATGGAAAATGTACACATTAGCTAGCTAGTTGATATGATTTGTCTTGGGCAGTGTAATAGTAAATGTATGTTAGAATGACTTGGCTCATTTCTCTAGATTTATTCCCTTTGCTTAAGCTGGAAAGAATGCTATGCCCAATCATTTCAATCCAGATTCCCCCCCCTCCCCTGCAAAATTTTACCTTTCAAAAACCGTGCCTGACATGGTCTGGATTTCCAAGCAGGTGACATGTCACTTCCCCACTTGGGTGGATAGAACACAAAATGTTCCTTGCATAGGCATGATCAACATAGCGCTCAGTGAAAACTTGGAATACCATGTAAGAAACAGATGCAGAGACACTCCAGATGAGCCCAAAACCTAGTGTAGCTTTGACAGAAATGCTTGTATTCTGCATCTGTGGGGCTCAGGAGCCTGTTGAGCAGACAGAGATACCTAATTTGCAATGATCTGGTGCCCTGTTGTATTTATAAATAAATATCTCCAAAGAAAATAACTGAAAAGCTATCCAACGGGGCTCACTGAGCGCAAAAGGAAATGTCATCGGCAACTTTTCAAATGGTTCCATAGGAAAAAAGAAAAAAAAAAGTATGCCCATTTCATTCAAACAGACGGTTTCTCTCCAAGGGCAAATGATAAAATTTGCTGACATATCAGTAACTTCTACATGTGAATAAAGGAAGGGGGTAGATTGGGTGCAATGAGAAGAAGAGAAGGTGTATCTAAAAGGCTTTTTCCACCTCTATTGTTGGGGAATTGCACTTCTATTGAGTCCCCAAATTTTTCATTTATATCATTTCTGAGGTATGAGACACCCTAATGAGTTTCAAAGTACTGTCTCTAACTTGCAAGTTTCTCATTGGGCTGGCATGTGTCTCCTGTTCCTTAAGAAATGTGGCTTCTGGGTAACTCAGCTTTTAAAACAAGAAATAGGGCCATTGGGACTCTATGCATGACTATGTGCAATTTGGGGGGATGGTGTTGTAGGATCCCAAGTAACCGATGTCTCTGCTGGTTTCCTTTTAACTTGCTGGAGAATTCAGACGTGGCTAAGAGTTAGTTATCTGCAGAACTTTCCCTACATTTTCCCCACCGATTGGTAGTTCTAGTGATTGTTTCACGCAGAGCCTTCTCAGAGACCCAGTGGAGAGGTCCCTAATAAAGGGGACCTGCTTTGGGCATTGATGCCTTGAGCGTTAATATGATTCATGAAATGGAGAAACAAAGAGGCATTCTATGCATCTATGGATGTAATTTTTAAAAGCCCTGTACCTTGAAAGGCCACTGGACTCCCTCCCCCTTTGCCCTCTCTCACTGAACAAGGCAGGTGATTGGCTTAAAGCATGTCAAGTATTTGTGGAAGCTAGTTTTTAAGCAGACCTCAGTAAAATGAACCAATCTGCTAACTGTCTCCCAAGAACAAAAGGTTAGACCCAGCATGTCTGTCTGTATTGATCCAATATTGTTGTTGAGTGGGGTGGGTTCTTTCTGTCAGTGAATCCTCAATGGCGTCTCATTAAGACAACATTAATACTTTAAGCAGGTGTCCTTTTGAAGGGGCTTTATTGTTCCATTTGGGCTTTCTTTGATTCCCAATAAATCATAATTGCCTCGTCTGTGTTCATTGTATTCAGCACCATTCTATATTCCTCAATAACACAGCTGTCAAAACTTTTTCTTCTCTCTCTTCTCTCTGTCTTTCCCTTTGAATTTATCTCATTTCTTAATCTCTGAATAGTTTTCTCTCCTTCAGTATACTGAGAAAGGCTGAAGTGTAGAATAGAGTCTGTCTCACTTATAAGTTCTTTGATGGAGAATAGAAGATTTTTGTTTTTTCTAAAGCTTTAATTTAAAAAAAAAACCAGCACAAAGGAGTGATGAAAAGAATAATCCCAAGCAGGAAATAAAGGAAACCTTCTCTTTGTCCTCCAATGGAACATGGCATCTTAAATTGAACCTAGCAATTAGAAGACATTAAAATCAGTAATTAGCCCCAGCTTTTGATCACAGACTATCCTAAGGGACAATATTGTGTTGAAGAGCTGAAATTTTGAAGGCAGACTTAAGGGAGTTGGACAGTCAGGGTGTGGTACCTTCTCATTTGTATTCACGAAACCAACATAGCCAGAAGGTGGCAGTGCCTTTGGCCTGATTCTCTCACCAGAAAGTCCAAATCTGTGCAGAAGTTTAGGACTAATCAGGGTTTAGCCTTGCCAGTCAAATACTCACTTTATTTTAAACAGGATTCTTCCTTGGAGATGTTTAACCTACCCTTTCCTTACACCTCTCCTTCATACAATGAATGTGTTTCAGTTTCCTATACCCTTAAATCCTATAGGGATTAGACTTCCCAACAGTTGCTAAAATATTTGTATTGGAATTAATTTTCATATTCAGAGAATTCAGGAAGTTCTGACTCTTTTTTTCCCTTCCTTCCCCTCTCTCCCCCCAAGTCTCAACTCTTAAACCATGATCAAAAAGATTCTTTTTTTTTATAAATGTTCCTACTCTTTGGAATAATTTTGAAATGTTCAAAAAGAACAAATAATAATATGCTTGTTGGGTTGTATTGGAATAAACACAGAAGCTCTACAGCTGGTGAAAGACCTACAAAAGCATATAATGAATCCATTTTAGTAACTCATCAACTTCACTGAAGAATTGTCAGCCTAATGGGTATAATTGTATAAACACTAGAAATGGAAATTAAATGGTAAATCAGGTATTGTTTGGCCTGACTCAGATGCAGGAGATCGAATTTCAAACAAGATTTCTTGCAAGGACATCTTAGTAACACTTTCAAAAGTAGCTGAAGGATTGCTTTAGGTGAATGCCCAGTGAACTGTTGAGTATTGAAATGCAGATCTCAAGCTTTTAAAATATAACATTAAGTAGTTCGTGCAGTGGCAGATTTTGTTTTTACTGTGTCTGTACTCTGGTTGCTGCACTCAGTTCTGTTTCAAGTTGGGCATTACCACGTGGAATCCATTAAGAGACAAGGCCATTATAGAGAAATGCTAAAGTGTTTTCCTTAAATACGGAACACATTTGTCTTGCTCGAGGTTAAATAAGAATGCCTCTTAGTGCCAAGAAATGGATTGTGCCCAAACTAAGCCTAACAGCAGACAATGCCGAGCTTTCCTTTTCAGACCATTCCCCATCTCTCTTATCAAGAGCTCAGAGGCTCTTGTCAGAAACATGCATTCTTCAGAGATGGCAATTGATGTGTTAACCTCCTCCTAAAACATCTAGTGCCATTTCCCACAATGGTTGCTTATGATGAGAGAGTAGGACTTTATAGCAAGATGGTGACAAAGCCCATGGACTGCCCTAGAAGAGTATTATTTAGTGTCTGAATGAGCTGTTCGCTTCCACTGTCTCTTCTGTTCCCACTTATAGACCCTCACCAAAGACTAGAGCACCTTGTTCATGGCCAAGTAGAACAATTTTCGGCCAAGGGCCCATCCTCCTTGACCTTTTGGTGGCTTTTTGAAAAGCCAGTCATCCCCTCACCCCTGCCATCCTCCCTGGCATCAGCTTTGCATTTTTTTGCCCTTTTTCTTTCTCCTGCTTTTCTAGTTGTTCATTCAGTATCTGTTTCTTCAGTTCTTTATCTAGGTTCCCTTACTGACTATGCATGGCCCCCACTGCTTTGTCCTTGGCACTTTCCTCATCTCATCTCTTACTAGGTGATGCTCCATTATCATGGAGACTCACAGATCTGCTCTTGATGCCCAACCTCACCCCCTCCCTTCATTCCATCTTTTACTGCCAGGGAACATTATATCCACAGCCCGAAGACCTTGGATCAAATCCTGATTCTTTCACTCATAGTTCCTAACACATAACAATTACTTCATTGATGCTTCTCACATACTGGCTGACTGAAGCCTTAAGCCAGTCATTTTACCTGCTGTACGAAATGTTTTTCCTGATCTCCCCAGCTGTTGATGTCTTTTCCTCGTAATTACCTTGCATTTTTTCTGCAGCTTTTTTGTGTATGTGTATGCATGCATGCATGTCTGTATGTGCCTATTGGTTCCCCTAATAGAATATAAGCTCATTGACATTGAGTTGTTTCATTTTGTGTTTGTACGTGCTTGGTCCATAATAGGCAACTAAGAAATGCTTGTTGACTAATTATTGACCCACCTCTTTATGCTTTCTTTCCTTGTTTGTAATAAGGAGGTTGGATTCAATTAGCTCTATATAGAGTTCTAAATCTTGGGTCTCTATGCCATGATAGCTGACATTTTATTGAAGTTTAAGGTTTACAAGGCACTTTTCACTCATTTTCTTATTTGTTCCACACAAAACCCTTAGGAGGTGGGTTCCATGGGTGCTGTCTTTGTAATACAGATGAGGAAGATGAAATTCAGAGCAGCTAGCCCATGGTTGCACAGATAGTAAGTATTAGAGATGGGATTTGAACCCATAACTCTCCTGGCTCTCATCCAATACCATCTTCACTCTGTGTCACAAGGCAGCCACAAAGGTCTCATCCCTAGCCCTTTTTTCCATAATTATTATCAAACCATTGCCCAGGCTGAGATGATCAAAGACTGACACACCTTTAAACCCTCCTCATTGAACTTCTTCTAGCTTTTCCTCTGCTCCTTTCACCCTACATGTGAAATTCCATAAAATGACTCCTTCTCCTATTTCTCTTCAAATGAAATCAAGGACAAACCCCCCACTTTGTTCTACAACCCTAATTGCCCAGCTGCATTTCTTCTTCCTCTATTCCCTTCCTCCTTAGAAACTCCTTAAGGGGAAAGACTCGTTCCCATAGGAGGTCCTTAATTAATGCTTGTTGATTAGTTGATTGTTTATCTATGCCAGACTCTCTCCCATCACTGTTTGTTGTTGTGGTGGTAGTGGTTTGTCCTTGTTCTCCAAAAGGACCATGACATCAAGAAGGTGATGCCATGACATGCAAGTGAGTTGGGTTTAAATGGGAGAGTGCTAGGCAGTCACCAGCCTCACTCTCTCCTCTGAAGTCATCTGGGTCCAATGGCAAGGTACAGAACAAGACAGCCAGAGGTGGCCCAGGATACAGTCTCCCACCACTAATCATGTATTCAAATTGTCCCTACCATGTGTCATTCTGGTTCTCTATAACTATGCCATTAAAAATTCAGCTCAAAACCCATCAGTCACCTTATCCCTTGATGGTCCTAATGATTCTGTTTCTGGGGCAAGCCCTCCTGGCAAAAGATTGCCTTCTTCCATCAGGAGTGGGATTCTTAATTACATAAAACACTTCCCATTGTAGTCTATGGGACAGCTTCTTTAAGATCTATCAGTTGACAAACATTTATTGAGCTTTTATTTATTGAACATTTATTATACTGTGAGCCCTGCACTGAGCTAAGCAAGAACAAAAATGGAACAGTCCAGCTATGTTTTCCAAGTAGCTGACTCAGTTGAAAAAGTAAGATTAGCCAAATCAACAAAACATTCAAAATTCATCTGCAGCCTCAAGAGGAACACCCTTGAAAAAGGAAAAAGTTTATTTTCTCTTCCAATGGCCAATACATGACAAAGAGAAATGTGTGTGATCCCAGTGATCTGAGGAAGCCCTAATCTGCCCCACCCCCAGTGACAGGAGACCAATCAGGAGCTCCCTTTGTCATTCCAGGGAGGTGTTTATGCCTCAACTAGGAGCCAAAGCACATGCCCATCTTTCTCCACTGGGAAGAAAAGAATTTTTTGATGCTAATTTTTGAAGTTAAATTGGAAAACTTTGTAGAACATTTAACAGTTGGACCTATGATAGCATTATAGGGACTCCACATGTCCGTTGCCCCCATCCAACAAATCAGAGGTTCTTCTGATGAGCCTTTTACGGACCTTCTAGTGAGAAGTTTCTTCTGCCAACACAAATCAGCATTTTTCTGTCTTAGAGAATTGCCTAGTCGTCAAGAGAGTAATTTATCCAGCATCAGTATTCATCAGGGAGGACTTGAATCCAGGTTCACTCTCTAGATGCTGTACCTTGCTGCCTTTCACATGCAAGAACTTTCACAAGAGCATCAGAAATAACAGCAGCCACAGTAATAAGAATACTTAATAATTTGGAACTCAAAAGACTGTGATATTGAATGTTGTAAACCAAAAGTAAATAACTTTAAAAAGAAAAAACTTAATAATTATAATGAATATTTAACATTTGTATAGCATTTTGAGGTTGGCAAAGTGCCTTACCCATGTTATATTATTTGATTCTCACAACAAATCCATGAGGCAAGTGCTTTTATTAACCCCATTTTACAGATGAGAAAATTGAGGCAAACTGGGATTAAGTAACTTGCCCAGGGTCACACAGCAAGTCTAAGGCAGATTTTGAACTATCCAGCACCTTGCCTAGTACTTAACATGTTGTAAGTGATTAATAATTGCTTTTCAATTCATTCATTTATTCCTTCTCACCACTATACCATGGCAATTGTCTCATACTCATTCTTCATACTCAATAGTCAATCAGAAATTGGGAGAAATCAATTTTTAAAATATTAGGATTGTTTGGCAAATGATGGAATGAAGAAGAAGAAGAATAGGAAGAAGAAAAGGAAAAAGAAGATGAAAAAAGAAAAGAAGAAAAGAAGGAAGGAAGAGAAAGAAAGAAAGAAAGAAAGAAAGAAAGAAAGAAAGAAAGAAAGAAAGAAAAAAGAAAGAAAAAAAGAAAGAAAGAAGACAAAGAAGAAAAACAGTGTGCTGAAGTGGTAACCCAGTTAATGAACCCAAAGAGAAGAGATTCTGGCCAAATGAATGCTAATGGTGAGGGCCCCACTGAACTCATCTTCCTAGCTCATCATAGAGGTCAGTCAATCCCAGTCAGTGGACCAAACAACCCTGGAGGGCCATAGTGTTATTTCAAGAGACCCTTGAATCCATAGGAACATTAAGCATTGTCATTTTTTCATTGTGTATTTTCTCAAGTAACATGTGAATCCTGTAACTACTCTCAAGCATGCAACCACAGAATTTTTTATGCTCATTTTTGAGGTTGGTTTGGAAAACTCTGTAGGTCATTTAACAATGAGACCTGTGGTACCATTATAGGGACTGATATACATTCATTGGAATTCTAGGTATGGTACTTAGCCTCTACTGCTTGTTGAGTCAACCTTATTAAGTGATAGCAAATGTCACCAAGCCAGGTAGTTACTAGAGTAACAAAAGGTACCCCTTTGGTGATTGCTTCTCACTTTGCTACTGGAACCAATGTCCTGTTGCCAACTATGTGATTTCTTTGGAATGTTTGGGAGAGGAAAGGAAAGAAGGGGGCCAGCAATAAGGTGTGGCAGCAGTTATACCTACTGGAGGAAATGGGGTCTTTATGTGGTACTGCCAGCTATGTTAAGACACCTATAAGAATCCCTGTCATTCATTTTATATGAAATATCAATTCAAATCAGTTCACTACTGATTATATGTATACTGTGTACAAAGCACTCTATGAGGCATTTGGGAGAACATTCTTGTTGGAGTGGGTGGAAGTCAATATGTATTTACTTTTTTAGGGTGGGAGGTACTAGGGGGCTAGACTTGGGATTTGATTTGCACAGAAAAGCTCCCTGTGATTAAATTCCCTTCACCAAAACAAATCAATTTCTGCTCTGCAGTTTGAGCCTGAATTTTAACCTGGGATCCATTGACTCCCCACGGATAGATTTCATCATGACCTGAACCTGGAGGGGAAGAAAGTATATCTTCCTGCTTACTAACCTCTAAATGAAATGTAACATTTTCTTCAATGACCAATTGTTTTAATTATTCTATAAAGGGGCCTAAAATTATCCTCATCCTAGAGAGTTTCCTGGAATGTTAAGGGTGGTAGTAGTAGTAGTACTAGTAGTAACAACAATAATAATAATAATTGGTTGTTGTCTTTCTCTCTCAAAGAGGACCAAGATAACATCACTATGTTGGGGTCAAGGTATAATGTGTCTAGCTACGGTTAATCAGACCAATACAAGCTTGGAAGTCTCTACCACAGGTCGGGAACAACAATAACAATATTTCTGTTGTGCTTTAAGATTTACAAAGCATGTCACAAATATTATCTCGTCTTATCCTCACAACCCTGAGAAATAGATGTTATCGTCATTCCCATTTTACAGAAGGAGAAACGGAGGCAGAGGTTAAGTGACTTGCCCAGTGTCACCCTGCTAGTAAAGGTCTGAGATTGGACTGAAGCTGAGGTCTTCCATACTGCCGGTCTAGCATTTCATCCCCTACAACACCTGGTTAAGTGACCTGTACTCCCTGCTGCCTCTCCACACAAAGTGTATACAAAGTGATCAGAAATAACTCCAGAAAGGTGAGATCTCTTGTAACTGGAAGGATCAGGGAAGGCTTTATGTGGAAGGTAGTGCTGAGCAGCCTCGTAAGGTAGCTGGAGATTCCACAAGGAGCAGGTGAGAAGGAGGAACATTCTAGATACTGGAGAGAAGGAAAGGACTCTGCCAAGGCACTCCCTGACCCCCCCCCCAAATTTAATAACAAAGGATGGATTGGAGTGTAATAACTGATGTATTATTGCCCTGGTGACTTTTGATATAAATATTTCAGAATTAAGATTACAAGGAATTTGGAAGGTGTGGGTGGATCATACTAGTAGGATCGTGTAAGAAACTATCACCAGATGATTCTGCAGAAGATTCTGATCAGGAAATATTTATTCATTGATTAGTGACCCACCAAGAGAGATTAGCATCTAAAATGCTTTTATTAGCAGCATTATTTACAATTAGACAAAAATGAAAAAACCATTTAAATGTCAGATAATAGAGGAAATGTAAGTGAATTGGGCTGCATTAGTATCTGCGAGCTTCCAGAGACGTTCATGTTCCAACCATCATTCCTTCATGTGTGTTGACATAGACTAGTAACTACCTTCTGTCCCTGAGGTTTTACTTGAATTTGGAGAAAGGGTAGAGTGGGAAGGAATCTCAATTTGAAATCAAGGGACTAGACTCAAATGGCTCTGGCTCTGGCCACTGTATCATCATGGACAACCCGCTTTCCTCTTTCTGTGGCTCAGTTTCTTCATCCATAAACCCAAAAGGGTTGGACTAGATCAAGGATTCTTAATCTCTTGTCCACAGATCATAGACCCCATAGGGGGTCTATGCAGAGATTTCAGGGGATTTGTGAACTTGGATGAGAAAAAATTAAATATTTATAATTATGTATCATTTATTTCTGATTATTTTTTATAATGCTATGTATTTTGTTTATATTTAGGAACTAAAAGAATGCTATGTATTTTATTTTATGTATTTCAAACATTCTGAGAAGGGGTCCGTAGGCTTCACCAGCCTGCCCAAGGGGTCTTTGAGGCAAAGAAAAATTAAGAACTTCTGGGCCGGCTGATCTCTGAGGACCCCTCCAGGTCAAGGCCTGTGATGCCCCATCCTACAATCCTACAGACTTGCTTTGGGACTCTGGTTTCTGTAGGGGATCGACACCCACATTTTCCTCAGTTCCTGATGCATAGTGGGAGGATCAGCCCCACAGCCAGGACACCAAGAGGCAACTTCAAGGGTGCTGACAGCTACAAAAGATCTGGGCCGGGTCATGGCCAGGCTGTCCCTGGGGCCAAGAACAGGACTTCACAATGTTCAAGGCCTCAGCTTCAGTCTTGGGGAAGTGGTGCCAAGCAGTTAGACACAGTCCGTAGAAACAATAATAACAAAAGCAACAATAATGAATTTTGAGTGGGAACAGGACTCCAGAGCCCTGACAGCCAACAGGCTGGATCTGCCTGGCCCTGGGTTCTAAGGCCTGCTGCTTGCACCTGCAAAAATCCTCTGCACTTGTGTTGGCCATGGCCCCAGGGCCTAGGCAGGTCCAGAAAATGAGTTAATACAGCCCCCCTACTTAAGTACCTCTGTGAATATTTTAAACTTCAGTCTTCTCTCTGAGTCTCTCTGTCATCTGTCTCTGTCTGTCTATCTCTGTCTCTGTCTGTCTCTCCCCTCTGTCTCTTTCTCTTCTTTCTCTGTCTCTGCCTCTGTCTCTGCCTCTGTCTGTGTCTCTGTCTTTTTCTCTCTCTCTCCTCCCCCTCCCTCTCCCCCTCTCTCTCCCTCTCCCTCTCTCTCTCCCTCCCTCCGTCTGCCTCCTCCATCCGCCCAGTCGCACACAGTGTTCAATGAGTGGTTAGCTTTCTGGGCACGAAGCCCAGTTTGTATTGTTTTTTATTTTGCTTCTTATCATGGAAAGACTCCCAGAGTCTGTGCTGGGGATGAGGGCCTTCTGACTTATCCTGTTGTTGCTATGTCTTATTCAATTAGAGTATTCACTCCATCAATTACCCACAAGACTCAGATACCCGAGGGACTTGGGGCTCAGCGGTTGTGTAAGCTGGGAACATCATGAATTGTACATGGGGAAGGGGCCACCAAAGTTTACTTGGGTAGTGTCACAGTCAGGCTGACACAGCCCAAAGTGGGGCATTGAGAATTCACAGGAAGTACGCAGCTCAGGTAAACAGATGAGCTAAGGCTACCCGTTGCTGAGACCTGGGCTCAGTGTCTGTGTGAAGGTCTCCAGTTTTCATCTCTATACACATAGAGGAGAAAAAAGGCAGTATGGCCCAGTGGAGAGAGAGCTGGCCTTGAAGCCAGAAAGACCTGAGTTCAGTCCTGCCTTTAATATATAGAGGCTTTGTGACACTGGGTGAGTCACTTAACTTCATGCTCTTGTAGACAGCCTTCTTAAGACTATAAGAAGTCAAGGTGCAGAAAGTGCCCTTGCTCAGAAGTTCTTTACATCAATGAAATCACTGATCCAGAGGGAGATGGCTCTGTAGCTGGTAATCTTGCTCACCCTATTGCTGATAGTATGTCTAACCCAAGTAACCCAAACAAAACAGAAACCTAGGACCTTGAAGGGGAATGTCTCCATCTCTAAAGTATCTGGCCCCTTCAATGGGCCTGGATCTGGTCGTGCCTTCTCTGCTGCAATGAGGGTATCTGGACTTTCTACAAAAGATAAAACTCTCTTATGCCAGGTTTACTTCACTTGCCAATCAGCAGCTCTCTCCATGTGGTTCAATGACCTGGATCTTTTCTGAATCCACTATAATCTTTCCTAGACATATAGGACTCAAACTGTGAATAGTCCTCAGAGTGGTTGATGAGTCTGTCTGTCTAAATGTCTGCTTGTCTGTCTGTGTGCCCAACTGGCTGCCTCCAACCCATCCGTATTTGGCACCTCTTACCTGCCCCTAACCCAGCACCAGCCAAAGCTCGCTCACTCCCATCAGTCATCACCACCTGTCCTCTAGGGCTGGCTCACCCTACTTGTATCCCCAGTGCCTGGCCCATGGGAGGTGTTTACTCTGTCTTGTTGATGGATTGGCTGACTGATTGATCAATCCTTATCTCAGTTAGCTCATCACCCTGTCCCTCAGGGAAGTGGGAGCACCACAGGAGCTTCCCTCCTATGGATTCAGGTTCTTGACACCACCAGTTTACACCTCTCTTCCCCGGGGTGCCAGTGTTAGTTTGGCGGCAGTGCATATTCTTCCACTTCTGAAGTCTCTAGAGCACCCACACACCCTTCTCCTCTTTGGCTCTCTGCTTCTTCCTTCCTCTCTGTGCCTGCCTCTATCACCTCCCCAATGTGCATCCTTCCCAAAAGTCTAGGAGGAAAATAATCAGGGTGAAAAGCCCAAACGGGTCACAGAGAGTTGGAATGAAGGAGGGGACCAGGACCATTTGCTTGCTTCCTTCTCTGCAGTCCCTCCAATGACTGAATGCTTCCAACTTTTCATTGAAGCACATGAGAGTTAACTCCCTGGATGAATCTTTGTATTTGCATGATGCAAAGACGAATCAGAAAAGCCATCTAGACTTTAAACAAAGCACAGGATACTGGCAAATTGATTTCTGAATGCCCTTATCTTTAAGACAATGTGTTACAGTAGAAAAACAGGCTAGGTTTGGTGTCATAGGACCTGGGTTAGAAACCTCACTCTGTAACCTATGTGACCTTGGGGCAGTCACTTATTTATACTTAGCACTTGTTTGTACCTAGTACTTAGCACAACCCTTTGAGGTTTGGAAAGTATTTTATGTGTGTTAGCTCATTTGGGAGGCAGGTGTTATTATTACCCCTTTTCATAGGTGAGGAAACGGAAATGTTCACACAGCTAGGAAGCATCTGAGGCAGGATTCAAATTCAGATCTTCTTGATCCCAAGTCTGACACTCCATGAACTACAGCTCTCACCTTGCTGCATCCAAACTTCTCCAGGCCTTAGTATCTATAAAATAAGAGGCTTGAACTAGATGGTCGCTAGGGCTCCTCCCAGCTCTATGCCTATGAGCTTATGGGTCTGTCTGTGCTATAAGTGCCAGTTACTATTATACCATCATCATCATCATTATCTGTACCATCCCCTGAAAGCAGAAGCCAGATATTTTTAACAAAAATATTTCTGAATAATTTTGGAAATTTTCATTATTCTTCCAGTCTTCTCTTCAAGACAACAAACTTGATCTCAATTTTTCATTTAAAAAAAAAGTTCTGAAAATGTCATGAAGAGTGTGGTAAATCTCTCCCATCCTTCTGCCCTAAAGTGCCTTTCCCTTAAAATCCATAGACATTTGATGAGTAAAAAGGCTTTGGGAAGAGCCATAATCAGGAGGGAGGGAGGGAGAGAGAGAGAGAGAGAGAGAGAGAGAGAGAGAGAGAGAGAGAGAGAGAGAGAGAGA
>CM053597.1:23055339-23086413 GCA_028646575.1 Pseudocheirus occidentalis | reverse complement strand
AGTCTCAGAGTGGTTAAGTGATTTGTCCAGAGACACATGCCCATTAAGTGAAAGAACTGAGATTTAAAGCCCAAGGGTCTCTGAGAGGAAGCCCATCATTTTTCCACTGTACCATGAATTATATCTTGGATATATGACCATAGAGATATCTGTTCTCTGTAGAGTGCGCTATATCCTTCAATGTAATATTTCTCTGATCCTTGCAGCTGAGTTCATGCTCAACACAGGGAGTAGATGGGTTTGTTGAACTAATGGAGCTCATATAGCATGGAGGAAGTGGTTGAGTGATCACAAGAAAATTAGAAATCTATGCCAAGGCCAAGGACTCTGCAATGCACAGAATAGTACTGTTTACAAGAGGCAACCATTGTGGTGTGTTTAGAGATGAAGGAAACTTAAACACGAACCCAACAGATTTACCAAACTCGGTCACTTTTTAATGGTGGTGGTTCTTCCTCATTGTCACTGAAGTTATGTGCCCTGATTGCCTAAGTGAGAGGGGATCTGGGCTGAGCTGACAGCAGCTTTCCCTGCAGGTTAAATCTCCTAATCAAAGGCAGCAGTAAAGCATCAATCTGAGTCTGGTTGAGGAAGTGCTCCAAGGAAAAAGACTGGCTAGAGTTAGGTTCAAAGCAGAGGAAAAAAACGAGGTATCCAGTGGTCCCATTGCAAACTGGCATTTTAGAGAAAGCCCCCCATTACTCTGAGATATGCATTTTTAAAAATCATATGCATTAAAAAAAAGACATGCATAAAATCAAAGAATCACAGGTGTAGAGCTGGAAGAAAACTCAATAGGCCACCTTTCATTTACAGATGAAATTAAAACCCAGAGAAAGAGATTGACTTAGCTAAATTCACACCAGTAAACAATATCTGAGGTAGGATTTGAACCCTTGGTCCTCTGCCTTTAAAGCCAGTACTTTATGCTGTCATTCCCCATTCCTAGTCCTTCTTTTTCCGGACTTACAGTCTATTACAAGAATATTAACATCAAGTTGCTTGTTTTTTCTTTTGTTTTTGTTTTGAAATCAGACTAAAAACATTGGGTTTTCACTGTACCATAAAGGAAGTAAACAGGGTTTGAACCTAAGTTCTTCTGATTCCAGATCCACGTCCTTTCCACTACAGCTTGCTGCCCCTCTCACCAACTCTAATAAATTTCCCTGAGTCCCCATATAGAGTTTGACAGTTATTTACTAGACAAAGATAAAAGTTCACCTCTTTCCATTTTATTTTCTTACACTATTGTTCCAGAAGAATATTCAGAACGGAAGTACCTTCAGGCTGGTAGGTAGGTGTCACAGTGGATAGAAATTTGGACCTGGAATCAGGAAGATGTGAGTTCAAGTTTGACCTCAGACACTTAGTAGCTGTGTGACCCTGGGCAAGTCATTTAACCCTGTTTGCTTTGGTTTCCTCATCTGTAAAATGAGCTGGAGTAGGAAATGGCAAACCCCTCCAGTATCTTTGCCAAGAAAACCCCAAATGAGGTCATAAAAAAGTCACACACAACTAAACAACAACAACCTACAGGCCATTCGACTTTGTCCCCAAATCGTTAGGAAAAATGATGAGTATTAGAAAATGTTACATGTGAAAAATCAGATACTGAACTGTCACTTTGACTTCTTTTTTTCTGTAAGATGACAGATTTTTACTAGATGGTCAGTAAAGTTCCTTCCAGCTCTAAATCCTATGATGCCATGATTTTGTGATCCTGCTCAACCATCAGCAAGTTTTTAAGTGCCTGCTATGTGTCAGACATTGGGACTTTCAAGAAAAAAAAAATATTCCTTCCCTCAAGGAGCTTATATCCTAATCTTATGAACTCCAGAAAATCGAGCAAGAACGTTGTTCATTATTGTGGAATTAATCTAAATGATGCATGAGATAAATTACAGGTAGACCTATCTTTTTATTAACTCATCCAGTAAAATGTGGAAGCTGCAGGCAGTTTCAAATAGAGACTCCCCAAACCCCACTGATTAGTCACATTCAAAGAGCAGCATGGATTGGTAGAAGAAGGTGTTCCAGCTTGGACATTAGGAGCCTGGGCGTCTGGTCTCCATCTCTTGGAACCTGTTTCTTCATCTATAAAATGACATAGTCATACAGATGGTCTCTAATCTTCCCTTCCAGCTCTCAAATTCTATGAAAATCCAGAAATTCCAAAATTTCAGAAAATTCAGAAAAACTCCAAAATTCAGAAAATATTTCCTTCTTACAAAAATACCTTCCATCAGACTAGAAACTAAGTTTATAAGCAGAGAACTGATTCACATTCTTCTTAACAGGGTTTATATGAACTAATTATAAGTGAAATAGGTAGAAAGAGGCAAGAAACCCATCTTGAGAATTGGGGGGTAAAAGGCATCAAATAAGAGAGAGGACAGAAATAAGTCATGAAAGGTTTGTATGGGGGAAATAATTCAGAATGTGCCAATCAACCAGTGAGTGGCAAGGGGGGCTCCTTTAGGAGTGGAAACTCCTACCTGGTGAAAATTCACTAACGACACAAAGGAATCGGTAGTCTACCAAAAGTCTAAGTGAAGTTTTAAGCTATTGATGCTCCATCGGGTCCTGAATTGTCTCAAGCTATTATAGCTTCCCTAAGACTTTTGGGACAACCTGTACAGTTTCTGCTTTGTTGTCTCTCTGACTGTTGAAATGTACCTTCTCCATACAAATGTCCCCGAGGCAGCATCCTTGAGTATTTGCTCAGTCAACATCTCAGCTCCCTCTTTGCAGCAGAAACCTAGGGCCATCTGCTCTGCTTTCTGAAAGGGATTGAAAGAAGGCAGAGCTTGCACCAACCCAAGAGAGAGCAGGGTATTCAAGGAATGGAGTGAATTATGAGAGAGGGGCAGGATGGGGAAAGTGGATGAGTTCCCAGTTCTGCTTGAATCAGTTAGCCCCAATAGAGCATTATTATTTTCCAAGTGAATTCTAAGTGAAAAATCAAACAGCGTTATTTGCTATGTGACACTGGACAAGTCACTTAACCTCTCTAGGCCTCAGTCTCTCTGTAAAATGAGGGGGCTGGGCTCCACAATCTCTAAAATTGCTTCTAGCTCTAACGCTATGCTATGATCCTTTGTGTAACAGAAAAGGAAAAATCATCTCCAAAGCTTAACGGAAAGTCCCTGTGGAATACCCAAGCCTCCACTGATTTGAACTCCCACAGTTGGTCACATGCAAAGTATGCTTAGGCTATATCAACACAGCACAAAGGAAGAGATTATTTGATAGTTATCCTGATATTCTGATTGATATAAACAGCCAGACTGCCTTGGACCTGAAACCTTAAATCTAAATTAGTCTGGTTGGCTAGCTACACTGATTAAATCATTTGGAAAAGGGGGAGCTTTGGAAGTCATGTTCACAAGGCATCAGTCTCAGTCTTTGTGTAACCCACTCAAGTACCCAAGCCATCTCAGAACTCCATCCCAAGAAAGCTAATTGTGAGGGGTTGTCTTGGATTTTCTTAAGCCAGGGCTTTAGGTTCAAGTATATCTCTGGATAAACAGAATTCTCCTCTTGCCTTTGAGGGCAATACTCTATTGAGTCTGAAGATTTCTGTGGGACCAGATTTCTCACTTATAAACCCCTAAACTATGGGGAATGTTTGGTGTATGTGACTTCTATTTCTGCTTGTCAGCTTAGCAGTATTTCCAAACCCACTGCAAATGGCAATCTCTTCTTTTCCTTTATGGTTCTACCAAAAACACCGTGTGCCGCAGCCGAGCTTTTTGTGATCAAGTGAGCTTTGCTCCTTAGCAACATGCTTCAAATTTTAATTCCCCAGTCCTTCGATGTGCAGACATCTGGGTCTGGAGCAATGCCTATGCAGTTTTCCATGTGCTAATTATATGGTAGGTAACACTCTGCCAAGCTCTTCAACACTCTCTGCTCCAACCATGCTGACCGTGAGCTTTTCTTGTGACTTGGGTGTATAAAGCATCAACAATCTCCCTGTCCCCTCTTCCCTACCCATCCCTAAATCCTGCCTTTTTGGAGCTACTGGTCACTCTCAAATTGTGTCATTGTTAGTGATGTATTTTTATTCTATGGAACGCTAATCTGTTTGTGTCATACTGACCTTAAGTTGCATGAATCATAAATTTGAAAATCAATCTTATGGTTTTGAAATGTAGCCAGCATTTGTAAGGCTAAACCTTTTTCATTAACTGAATTTCAATGAGCAACCAAGGAATATTTACCCTTCAAAAGGAGAGCAAAGGCAAACATTTGAAATTATGTCGCCCTTTCCAACAACTGAATCCATCAGGTCCTCAAATAAGCTCTTAATTTTTCCTGTTATTTGAATAATATGGAAATATTAATGTAGTGTTTCTTTTGATAGCAAGATAATATGATCGGTATTTAAATTTTATAGAAAATGAATTTTATCATACTGTGATGTAGATATTTATTTTCCAGGTAAGAAGCCACCCAGTATGTATTTTTTACAATGGAAAATTTTGCTTTTAATCTTAAAAAAATAAAAAATTAAAACAAAAAATACACATATACATGAAACAAACTTTAAAAAAAAAAGGTTTGGCCTTATCACAGAATTTTTCCTGTGCTATATCAATGTTTGCAGATACAAAAAGTATGAATTTCTCTTGTGTCTCCACATTGACATTGTATGTCGCCTTCAGAAGCATTTTTGTGCAGGTAAAAATACGCTCTTTGTGTCTCTCCATCACACAGTTTACCTACTTAAAAAAAAAAAAGCAAACCCTTATTATGCACAAGACAATCAAAGATACATCTGTATCCTTCCAGGACACAGATAGAACTCTCGTAATTACTGAGCACAATGTTAGACAGAAAGAAAAAAAAAGACACTCGAATTATACAGGTAATGTTGGTCTAGTAAACGTCAGGGCATGAAGAAATTGACCTCCTGCTGTCTTTGGATTCCTCCTTCTGGACTTGGCATTTTGGGGTAACCAAATTAGCCCTTCAGGAAAGTGCTTTCCTGAAAGAAAACAACTCTCCTTGGTTCCCTTTTCATGCCCTGAAAACAAGAGAATCTCCGAGATCGAGTGTAGTAAGCTTTTCAGTCTTTGGAAGATGTATTTTTTTTTTTTGCAAACAGTGTTAAGTGATATTGCTAGATTGGTAATATTTTTTCAGCCTAAAAGTATATTAAAGAAAAAAATCTGTGATTGAAATGTTTTAAACTATCCAAAAGAGAAAATTTGTATATTTGGGGAAAAAATGAATTTTTACATAGCTTTTGTATGCAGATATTAAAATGTAATTATGAATATAGTGGGCATAGATAAACTTGTAAGCTTAAATTCTAAAAAAAAGAAAAGAAAAGAAAAGAAAGAAAAAAGCTTATAAACTGATAACTTTTCCTGTCTCTTTCTTTATAAGTCACTCTTATTAAATAATCGAAAGCTACCTCAAATGGTAAAATTAGATGGGATAGCCATTTATAAACCTGTGCTGGAGTCCTAAGGTAAACCAGGTGAGGTTCAGTTATCCTATGCACAGCATGGAGGTTAGGGACGGTGCCTCCACGATCTGGAAAATCCACATAAAATGTGTTGGCCCTCTTTTTCTACCAGAGAAGTCTGAATTATCATGGTATTAAAAGATAAAATATGTTGATATTATACAATGTTATATATGTATTTTATGCATTTCTGAACTTCTGAATTTTGTTCTGTGTTGTCTGCTGGCCTTTGCGTGTCAAAAATTTCCCAAAACCTCTCATTTAATTTCTTATACTGACCCGAGATATATGGAAACCAGGATGGGGAAAGTCATGATGTGGAAGGTATAAGTGTAAATGGAGCAGAAAAGAATGGATGAGTGTGGGGGAACAGGGGAGACAAGAGGTGCTGGTAAATGTTTAACAATTGGCTTTCTGAAAACCTGGCATTTTTAAAATTTAATTTGCCTTAACATTTTCTCTGTTGCTTTCTTAAGTCTAGACAATCAACAGATCAAGCCCTGATTTGTGGCCTTTACCAATTTCCAAAGCATAAATGCTCACAGTGAAAATCCTGGCTTTACTTGACTCCATCACATCCCTGGAAACTGGGGGAGGGGGAGTGGGGAAGGAGAGGGGAGGAGAGTAGTCTAGACACAATCAAGAAGAAAAAAGCACAAAGATTGGGCCCCTGGATAGGGACTAATTTGCGACCCAGCAAAAGGTCCCAGGGAAAGGGACCCGCTTAGTACAATCACCCTTTTCAATCTCTTGTCCCAAATATTCCCCCAATATCTTCTGGAGAAAAAAATATTGATGTGTACATGTCCATCAGTGACATACAGGCCACTCTTTCCAGACATTAATCCTTCTGCATCCGGACCTCTGGGTGATGCCTCAGGTACAAGGAATCCAAGATTGAACACTACTAAACCCGTCTAGTCAATCAGTATTTGGTAAGCATGGGTTATTTGCCAAACACTAGAGAAAAAGAGGCAAAAGAAAGTCCCCGTCTTCCAGGAGCTCACAGTCTAATGGAGACAACAAGCAAACAAATATATACAAACAAAAATCTAGGGACAAAATATTAAAGCTCGGACGTGAAGGGAACCAATGGAAGATAAAACTTTTCCAATAAAGTCTTTTACTTCTTAAAGAGAAGAAGAAGAAGAAGAAGAAGAAGAAGAAGAAGAAGAAGAAGAAAAGAAGAAGAAGAAAAGAAGAAGCAGAAGAAGAAGAAGAAGAAGAAGAAGAAGAAGAAGAAGAGAAACTCACTTATCCAAATAGCAAAACAGAAATCAGAGAAAGTATAAAGAGCAAATATATGCCAAATGGCAGAAAGGAAAGGAGCTCTCCCATTGGGAGAGAAGTAAGAGCTCACCAAAGGGGAATTCCCTGAATTCACAGGTCCCTGCCCAGGAAACCTCATTCTTTCCACTCAAAGAACCTGCATTTCATCATAGTGCTATTGCTTAATTCAGCTCTATGTTGTTAGTCGGGATTGCAACAACCTTGGCCTATGTACCTAACACAGTGATGGGACGAGTCAAATTTCTCAAACCACAAGTCAGCCTCAAATGGTGAGGCTTAGTTTTTTAATCCACTACCATTCATGATTCCCTTTATGCCAGGGAACGTCTCCTGCACATCTGGTGGTAGTCAAAGCAAAAATCTGAAGAAGTTAGAGAAAGTCTAACCTTCAAGGAGAGACCCAAGTTTATTATATATAACTCCTTGAAGGTTAGACTTTCTCTAACTTCTTCAGATTTTATATATTATATATAACTTAGCTATTCTCAGCAATACAATGATCCAAGACAACCCAAAGGAATAATGATAAAGCATGCTGTCTGCCTCCAGAGAAAGAACTGATATTGATTAAATACAGAGTGAAGCAGGCTGTTTTTCGATTTCTTTCTTTCTTTTTTAATTTTATTTTAGTCTTTTTGTACAAAATGACTAATATGGAAATGTTTTACATAATTACACATGTATAACCTACATCTGATTACTTACCAGCTCAGGGAGAGGGAAGGGAGGGACAAAATTTGGAACTCAAAATTTTAAATAAGAATGTTAAAAAAAAACTGGGGGGAAATGGGCAAAACACATTTACCTGTTACCCTGAGAATCTGATCATGAATTTAGCATGGGAGCAGTTGCTGACCTTTGTAAGTATATACCTGGGTTCTTGGACTCCCTACCCAGATATCCATTGATTAAGAAAACGCATACTGCCAGAAGGATACATGGATTTAGTACAACCTCTAGATGAATTTGAATTTTATCCATCACAATGTTATCTACATACATTTGACAGATAGCAATGCATACACACACACAAGACATTTATTCAGTCTATAGATGTTTGCTTCCGTATTATGCTGAGTCACACACAGGGTTTGTTGGTTTTGTTGGAGCTATGTGACCAGAGCTCCAAAGATCCAAGTGGCTATGACTGGTGTATATATGGATTCATAAACTCCTTGTAATATGCTAAGGTCCCCTAAGGATTCCAAAGACCAAAATTTGACAAGCACGTAAGCAGAGTACTCAGGAACCAGTACTCCTTAAATCCTATGCCAAAGGAGGAAAACATTTCTATGGGATATCTACTGAACACCTGGAATAAGGACGTGACCAGTATGACTACTTAAACATTCTGGTTCCAAACAGTGCAAATTCCCCAAAGACTTATAATCCACTCTATTGTGAGCTTTTTTAGTATGTACTTTTTAAACGAGCAAACAATCAATGAAGACTGATTATTCGTTGGCCTAAATTTTCTTACAGGCATTACATGGGAGATTCCAATGCAGAGGACCATTGACCAAAGTAGAATCCTTCTTGAACTGAACCTTAGGAATATTGTTCATGATTTTTATTACATCATAAGGTCAAAAATTTTTGTGTCAACAAATTTCTGAAATGATCGTGGAAGTCATAGGAAAAGTACAGTTCTCTACAGATCTTTTTTTTTTAACATACTCAGGAACACATCTAATGTATAAAATGGGACAGATTCATTCAATAAATATTTTGTTCAATGAGTACTGAACACCTACTATTCGTAGGCATTTGGAGAAATCAGATGTCAAATAAAACATAATCCCTGACTTCACAGAAATCACCTGTCCTATTGTAGATACCCTGTCCATTGAAATACAGTTAGTTTCTCCTTTTCTTTTGATTTTCCTACAAATGGAGGTCTTGTCTTTTCCCATAATTCCCATCTCATTAATGGGAGATGTTGAGTATTGCATTAAACAGATGGACTGATGTAGCTACTTCTTAGCACATGCCAGTGTTCCCCCAATGGGCAACTTCATTGGCTCCTGTGACAAAAATCTGTAGAACAGATCAAGACCCTGCAGGTTTGAGCCACCCCAGAGAAGACCATGACCTCCCAATATCCTGCTATAGAGACAGAAGAAGGATACAAGGGCCTGTTCAAGATGCTTTTCCACCTAGACAAACTTTCTTTTCCAGGTCTCAGGCTTCACTTGAAACTTACGTGAGTCCTCACTTAAAACCTTTTGGTTTTATGGAGAGATGCTCCCAGGAGAGTCTGAAAGGTTTGTTTTTAATTTGGAGACCAAGCCTTTCTTTCCCATTGAACCAAAGCCACACATTAAAAAAAGAAAAAAAAAACTCAAAGTATTCCTCATTCCTCTGAGTGGCCCCATGAAATGGGAATTCCAAAGGGTTTTCAGTAGGGAAAGTCCGACTGTGTAGCAGATAGGAGTATGACAAGCAAATCACCTTTTCACCTCATCACTGAGTAATAATAGAGGAAGGAAGGAATGAACAAACAAACAAATGGACAGAAGGAGAGAGGGAGGAAGGAACAAATGGACAGAGAGAGGAGGAAAGAAGAAAGGAAGAAAGGAAGGAAGGAAGGAAGGAAGGAAGGAAGGAAGGAAGGAAGGAAGGAAGGAAGGAAGAAAGGAAGGAAGGAAGGAAAGAGGGAGGGAAGGAACAAAAGAATGAAGGAATGAAAGAAGGAAGGAGAGAAAAGGTGAGGCAGGAAAGAAAAGACAAGGAAAGGAAGAGAAAGGGAAGGAAAGAAAGAAAAAGGGAGGAAAACAAAAGAAAAAAACACTTTTTATAGTTGATAAAGGTCACTTCACTTTCTATGCTACATTTTTGTAGTAGCCTTTTGCTATGCTTCAGCAGCATATTTAATAGTGATTAACAGAAATAATGAGAAACAGCTTAGCCTAGTGGACACAAAGTTGATCTTGGTTCCAGGAAGGCCAGTTTTCAAGCCCTCCATTTCCTGGCTCAAGAAGCCACTTTAAAGGGTTCCAAGCAACTCTCTAAGACAAGAAGATCAAGAGGGTGCTGCCCTGGTAGAGAAGCTTTCCACATCTGAGAGTTCACTGTCCAAAGGAGATCAGAGATCCAGTTCCTATTACCCAATAGGAAGAAAGGAAAGTTGTCCAATGTTTTTGTTGGATTACATAAAATTGGGTAGAGAAAAAATGCCCTCCCCCACATACCTTCCTAAATATCTATGTATCTATGCATATACATGTACATATACATATAACATGTGCATACCACCTATGTACCACAGCAGGCAAGTTGCATTTCAACCGTTAGCATTCTGGGTGGTATGGATAAGAACAAATTTTCAAATGTCTGAGACTGGATTTGAACTCAGGCCTTCCTGACTCCAGGCCCAGTGAGCTAGTCACTGCGGTATAATCCACTAACTACTTCGTGGTTGAGCAGAGGGGGTGTGAGCTGATCCCTCAGTGCAGTTTAACATGGTGGAGATCAGTTTGAACTCAGATACTCCACAGAATCACTCCTGGTTGTGCCTTGGGTCAAAACACTCACGAGGTTCAGACACTTCAGCAGCTCTTCCTTCATTTGCTGTTGTCCTAGCCATGAAATAGCAATAAAAAGCCTGTTGGAGTCAGTGTAACAAAATGAATGGGCAGCTAAGTGGCTCTGTGGATGGACCTGGAGACAGGAAGATTTGACCTCAAATTTGGCCTCAGGCACTTACTAGCTGTGTGACCCTGGGAAAGTCCCTTAACCCTGTTTGCCTCAGTTTCCTCAATGAGCTGGGGAAGGAAATGGCCAACCACTCCATTATCTCTGCCAAGAAAACCCCAAATGGGATTGTGGAGAGTTGTATTCGACTAAAGCAACTAACAACAACAGTGTAATAATAATAATAATAATAATAATAATAATAATAATAATAATAGCTGGCGTCTCTACAGCTCATTATTTATCATCTCATTTGATGTAGCAGAGCCAGAAGACCCAGGGCCGCTGCAGCTTCCCCCTCCCTACCCCCCCAGGGCACCAGGATTTAGAAGAGCCTCGGCAATTCTTAACATAGAACCTTAGATCTAGAGATGGATGGGGCATCAGAGACCAAGGAGACCCACTCCTTCATTTTACAGAAGGGGACGCTGAGGCCCAGGAAGAGCGATATGAATTGTACAGGGTCACCTCGCTGCTAAATGTCTAAGGGAGAATTTGAATTCTTCCCGACTCCAAGACGGGCGCTCCACCCACTGTACCACAGAGGTGCCTCTTTGTGTTCCTTTAGCAGCCAAAGCCAATTGAGGGTAGCATCTAGTTAGGGAGAATATCTGGAACAACAGGAAGCCAGTCATGGCCCCCTTTGGACAGCTCTATCCTAAAGGAGCTTCTCCCCAGCCCAGTCCTGCCCTACTCCCTCCCCCACAGCAGCCTTCCCAGTAGTGGCTTAGCCTGAGGGTTGAATCCACAGTCTTTGTTCCCCCAGTGCCTAGTACAGTGCCTGGCCATAGTAGGAGCTTGCTGATTGATTATGTCCCAAGGTCTCAAGTCAAGGAAATTCTTCCTGCCTCTTGCCCACTTTGGCTCAACTGAATTTATCTTTAAAAATTAAATTTTCATGAAGTTTTCTTCCAGCACATTTTGGGGTACTATCCTCAGAATTGTCAGTCAAGTTTCCCAAACTACCTCCTGGCTGTGTTTCTTTGGCTGCTGAATAGCCCAGTCACGCTGATTAAAACTAATTTTGGTAATAAATAAATAAATAAATGCCCAGGCAGACAAGCAGCAGCCAGCATCCTCGCCAAAGGCAATTCAATTGAGATTCATTTGATAGTGGAAATTCTTAACGGGGGCTGTGTGCCTGGGCACTACTCTAATAAACCAATTACAGTGTGAATGTGCTGACTGAGCAGACAAGTAGACAATTTATTTAGTCCGTGTACACACACATACACACACACACACACACACACACACACTTTTAAAAAATTCCTACTCTGAAATTGCTCTTTGATCCTGGCACTACATTCTGGGTGCCCAGGAAACATGATGCCCACAGGCAGCAGGATGATCAAGAATGAAGAGACAGACAGGAGTCTCCATTTTGCTGACATAACTTTCTTATTTTGATGGCAATATTTACATGCTCAGACTCATATCAGATAAGGAACCTCTTCCAAGTACAATTCAATTCCATCCCATCCAATTAAATTCATATTTATTAAGGACCTCCTATGTTTAAAACTCTGGGCGCCATGGCACAGGACGAAGAATGCTGGGTTTGGAATCAAAGGTTCTGGGTTTGAGTCTTGGCTTTGAATTCACTCATTATATATTATATAATATCACATGTAATATATTAAACTATATCTCATATTATATATAATATATTACAAGTATATTATATTATGTAACAATACATAATTATGTAATAATAATTGTAATAAAATGTAATAATGTAGTAATACATAATAATACATAATGTTATATAATATATGCACATATATACACATATATGCTTGTATATTAAGTTTTAAACTTGAGTACAAATCCAGCCTTGGTCACTTTACTAACTGTGTGACCCTGAACAAGTCACTTAACTTCTGTTTGCCTTAATCCACTGGTGAAGGAAATGACAAACCACTCACATATCTTTCCCAAGAAAGCTCCTTAGACAATATGGTCCACAGGGTCAAGTAGAGTCAGGCACAGCTGAACAGAAGCACATAGGATAAAAAAGGATGCCGATCATATTGAAATAAAAATATTTTGCTTATTTCTTGTACAAGTTCATAGGCCCCTTAGTTAAGAATCTGTTGACTAGAAGTTTTTCTAGCTGCAGGACAGAACAGAGAGGGGGGAGGGAGGTCACTCAAGGGGCTCCAACTGAAAATCTTGTTCTTATCTTCAGAATCCTATATTCCCAAGGTGTCAAACACAACACTCCATACAAATCAGATTAAAATGTAATTGGGAGATGATTAACAAAAACAAAAATACAACACAATGTGGATCGGGTTAATTTGCAGTTTTCCAAGTTAATAGGCATCACACAGGGATCATAGGCATGGATTAATGGCCCCTGTTTCTACCTGAGTTGGAGAGTCTTGAAGCTGAGGTCTGCACCGACAGAAGCCTGAAGGACCCGTGCATCTGGCGTCAGAGGACGCAGGCTCACAAGCTTCTGCTTCTTACTGTCTGTGAGGTCTCAATTTCCCCATCTGTAAAGTGAGAAAGTTCCACTAAGTGGCCTCTGATAAAACTTACCCACCACACGGGAACAAAGGAGGAAGACGTAGTCAATGGAGGAGGAGGTAAACGTGCCTGAGGCCATAAGAGATCTCCAGTAATTCACTAAACCTATCTCAGACTCAGTTTCTTCGTCTGTAAAACTGCTACCAAAGTCCTTAATTTTTTAATGGGTGGTTTCCACCTCAGGTTGTGTGCAGAACCTTTTCTATTTGTGTGGGTATCAAATAACGCAGCCACCAAGTGATAGATGAAGAGGGGAGAAAGACCAGAGACACCATCAGGGTGCAGTTTGGTTCAGCCGGGCTCTGAAAATCCCTACCTTCGTCTGCTGCAAACGCTGCTGGATTTGAAATGCAAAGGACTGAGTTCAAATCCCAATTTGTGCTACCTGTTAGGCCTTGTGCAGATTACTGATTTTCCCTGGGCTTCTTTGGACTAAATGACCACTGGTATCCCTTTCAGTCTATAAGACTGTGGTCCTGCTCACTCTGAAACCCATGAGCCTCCCGTCTTCTCCAGCTCAGGTTTTCTCACCCCATTTTCATCTCCTTGGGATGCTTTTTTTTTAAATCCACATATCCCAGGAGGGAACCTCAGCCAGACTTACAAACTGCCAGGCTGCAGAAGAGGCACGCTTCCCTGGCCCTTTCTGCAGATTTGCCCCCCCGCAGTTAATATTCCCCAAGGACAGCGACCGTGCCTGGCTGCCATGGGGGCCGCTTCGCTGAATGAGCCTAACACCACAAAAGCTGTTTCCAGCTCCGCTTGCGCAAGAGCAGGGGCAGAGTTTGCCCTCAATCATCCCCCTTTTCTTTGGAACCATGGAGTTTACTTCATGGACATTCTGTCTTTGGAGTCAAGCGCTCAACTCACAAAGACTCCTTTGGACCACTCATATTAAAACCCAATGAAAGCTTCCTCTTAACACGTGGGTACCATTTTCCCGGAGTCCAACCTTTTGTTACTTTCTGAGAATAGCGATGCATTTTCACAGAAGTTCTCCTACTGCGCAGTATTCGACAAGCTCCGATGACCAGCAGGAAAATGGATGGAATTCACACTATTTTCGATCATAACCAAGTCAGGACACATAGGGGCTTTGTGGGATTTTTTTTTAATTCTTAGAATATTATTCCCTTGGTGGAGAGGCAACATGGAATAGTGTCGAGATGATTGGATTTGAAGGCAGAAAGACCCAGGTTCATCTCTGTTACTCATTCCTCCGTGACCACAGGCAAGTTACTGTAAGTCCCAATTTTCCTCATCTGTAGTCACAAACCACGCCACACCACCCTCTTCACGTGGTTGTTGTCAGTCTCGAGTGAGAAAATATATAAAACGCTGTCTAAAGCAGAGCGATTATTACTGAGGGCCGGGCAGCCTAAGGCACAGGTGCACCCTGAGTGAGCTCTGCCTTTGGAGCTTGGAGATATTGAGCAGGGGCTGAGAGAAAAGATTGAAAGAGAAGAGGAAGGAGAAATCCAGTGTTCCACAGAAGCTCCCGAGGAACGGGAGGGAAGAGCAAAACTGCGAGTCAGGTTCTGAACTCATTAAGGAAGGAAGAAGAGCGGCCCAGACCCAGCGGGTGCCACCTGAATGCTGCGAAGTCCCCAAGGAGAGGTTTGTGCTACGTGATCGCGGCCAAGGGGGGCTCAGCGAGGCAACTGCGTTCAGTCCCCACTCTATCCGACTTTTCTTCCATCTCCTTTGGCAGAGTCTCTTTCTCCCTCATTCCTTCCTTATCCACTTCTTTCTGCCACCACTACCCCCATCTGAGCCTGCTCTCAAGCTCCACTCTTGGCCCTTCTCAAGATAGGAGTCCATAGCTCAACTAGTTCCTGACCATTTCGTTATCAACACTCAGTCAGTCTAACTAATAAAATCATGGCTACAGAGCTGGAAGGAGAGGCATAGAATGACAGCTTAAGGGGAAGACAGGTCAGAGGAAATGAGGATTCCAGAGAATATCTGGGTATGTTTATAGCCATCAAAGGAGAAGCCAGAAGTCATCTGGCATAAGTGCTTAATTAAGTGATTGTTAATGAACTAGAAGGGATATTAAAAGTTATCTGTTCCAACCTTCTTGTTTTATAGATGAGGAAACTGAGCCCCAGAGAAGTGACTAGTCCAAGGTCACACACGTAAATAATACAGTCAGAATTTGAACTCAGGTCCTCTGATTCCATGCCTGGTAGTACTCCTTATGCTGTAGGACATCTGATATCCTTGACAGAAGGACTAAGAGGATCCACCACCACCCCCAAGGGTATTGGTCACTCCCACTGGTGGCCCCAGAGGCTTTATCCCTTCAGAAAAGTAGAGAATACATCTCTTTCTCCTGATAATGTTTGACCTTAGGTGGGTCGATAATGTTCTGCCTTGGGTAAAGCTTTCATAAGAGGGAGGAGGAAGAGGAGGAAGATAAGGAGAAGGAGGAGGAGAGAAGGAAAAGGAAGAGGAGGAAGAGGAGGAGGAGGAAGAGGAGAATATGGACACTGCCAGACCCACAAGTCATGAAATTCATTTTTGGGGTGTTTTTTTAATTTTTACTTTTATTTCTACACATCGTCAGAGGCAACACTCAGAGGAATGTTCCTGAGAATCCAAGAGAAGCCACTCAATGCTGGTAACCATGGTGACTGAAATTCCGAGAGGAATTGCAGACTTCCTTTGTACTAGAGCGTACAGGATCGAAGCCCTTGACCCAGACAATGACCTCTCCAACCCTTCTGGTGTGACATGTGCCAGGGCAGTGATTCCTCCGCTCTCTCCTGGGACTTTCAAGAGTGGCTGAAATGGATCCTACAAGCAAGGTTTTGAAATGGGATGGTGTCTTTGGGGATGGGAAATTTCCTGCAAATAATATTTTCCACATTCTGCCCCCTAACTATGGGTGCCTCCTCCCCCCAAGGCTCTGGCCAAGTCCCTCTCCTCTCTCTTAGTGCTATCATCAGCTCCCATGGGATGAATTATTATCTCCATACAGACAATTCCCAGCCTCTCTCCCAAGTCCAGACTTTTATCACCAACTGCCTGTTGGACATTTCAAATAGAATGTTCCATAAGCATCTTAAACCACTGGCTCAAAACAGACCTCATTATCTTTACCCAAGACTCATCCCTCTTCTAAACATCTTATTTCTGTCAAGACTGTCACCATCTGGAGTTGTGAATTGATTCAACTCTTATGTAGAGTAATTTGGAACTATGCTCAAATATTTATAGCAGCTCTTTTCTGGTGGCAAAGAACTGGAAATTGAGGAGATACCTACCAATTGGGGAATTGACTGAACTTTGTGGTTTATGATTGTGATGGAAATTTGTTGTGATATAAGAAATGAGCTCTCAGGAAAACCTAGAGAGACTTGCATAAACTGATGCAAAGTGAAGTGAGCAGAACCAGGAGGACACTGTACACAGTAATAGCAATAATTGTAAAAAGATCACCCATGGGGGCGGTTGGGTGGCGCAGTGAATAGAGCACCGGCCCAAGAGTCAGGAGTACCTGAGTTCAAATCCGGCCTCAGAAACTTAAGACACACACAAAAAAACTAGCCGTGTGATCTTGGGCAAGTCACTTAACCCCAACTGCCCTCCAAAAAAAAAACAAAAACAAAAACAAAAACAAACAAAAAAAAAGATCACCCATGAATGACTAAGCTATTCTAAGCAATACAATTTTCCAAGAAAATTTTGAACGACTTATCATGAAAAATGCTATCCGTCACCAGAGAAAGAACTGATGGAATCTGAATACAGATCAAAGCATACTTTTTTACTTTCTTTATTTTTCTTGGGTTTATATTTTGGTCTATGTTTTCTTTTACAACAGAACTAAAATGGAAATATGTTTTTCATGATTACATATGTATAACCTATATCAAATTGCTTGCCTTCTCAATGATGGGGGTGGGTAGAGAGGGAGAGAATTTGGAATTCAATTTTTAAAATGAATGTTGAAAATTGTATTTACATGTAATTGGGAGACAATAAAATATTAAATTTTTTAAAAAATAAAATACAAACAAGATTGTCACCATTCTTCCCAGGTGCACCCATGTTCACAACTTCAGAGTCATCTTCTATTCCTCTCTCCCTACCTCCCACACCCCCCCCCTGCCTCTCTTTCTCAACCTCACATAGGGATTATAGGTCTTGAACTACAAGGAATTTGAAAAGTTACCTATCTGGTTCAATCCCTTCATTTTACAGATAAGGAAACCAAGGTCCAGAGAAGTTAAGTGACTTGCCCAAGGTCACACTAGTAGTAAATGACAGAGATTGGATTTGAACCCAGATCCTCTGACTCTAAACTTAGTGCCCTTGAGACTGTTTCAGGTTGCCTCTCTATTAACGTGTCAGATCTCATTGACTCTGTCGCCATATTTCTCAGATATACCTCCTTTTCTTTACTTAGTTGATATCACCCTTGTTCAGACTCTTAGCACCTCTCTCTTGGACTACTGCAGTCGTATCCTATTTAATATCCCTTCCCTCTCCAAGACACCCTCCATACAGCTGCAAAGAGATTTCCCCAAAGCACAGATCCTACTGTATCACTCTCCTGCTCAATAAACGCCAGTGACTTTAATGTCAATGACTCCCTATCAATTACAGAATCAATTATAAACTCCTCTAGAATTTAGAGCTAACCCCAGCCTACTTTTTTAACATTAGACATTACCCCCACATTGGTGTATTCTTGTTGTTACTCAGACAAAATATTCCATCTCCCATCCCTGTGTCTTTACTAAGGACTGTCCCTCATGCTTGGAAGGCACTCCTTCCTCATCTTCACATCTTAGAATCCCAGAATTAGCACTTGGAAGGGTCACTTAATCCAAGCATACCTGAATTAAATTATCTCTCAGCACCTAAAACAAACTAAAGACATATTAAGAATTTTTTGTATTTGTTGAATGAATAGATGAGCATCACTTCTCCATTTCTGGAGCAGAATGTGCTGTTCCAAATTGGACGAAAACAATTTAAGATTGCAAAGACACTGTAAATTTGACTGAGTTTGGCTCAAAATTCTAAAGAAACATAATTTAGGTATTTCTTGGGTATTCTTAAAATTCCTTTATTTTACTCACAATATCACTGTGTGAATCTGTTTTTCTGGACTATGAGAAGGAGCATTTACTTAGGTCAAGGGCAGAATTGAGAGAGGGGCATGAGGAAAAGAGTAATTGTTTTTTAAAAGAAGAACAAATTAAACATTTAAAAACATGCAAAAGAAAACTGAAGGGAGTTCATAAAGGGATGCAAACAAGAAGGGCAGTATTGGTGCCACCATATTGGGGACTAGATCTGTAACTTCATTTTCATAGGGAATTCCCAAATGAGGAAAGCCCCTTTTCCAATTCAGACTAGCAAATTCTCTGCAACTTATAGAGTCTTCTAGATCACCAAGTAGTTAAATGATTCACCCAGGGCCACTGAGCCAGAATGTGTCAGAAGAGGGATTTTAATCTAGGCCTTTCTTATCTAATAGATATCAGATTTAACATGGTAGAGCAACACAATGTAGCAAATAGAAAGCCAGCCTTGGCTTCTCCTTCCCCACAGGTGGGTTTTTTTCAAGAGGTTTGATTAGAACTCCATATTCACTACTAATTTTTTTAAAACCTCCGATTCTATTTAACATCCCCCAGCCAATTGGAACAGACTTCTCTTTTGGGGGCATTTTACCTCATCAGATGATTTTTCAAAGACTTATCCTACTTTTAGCATCAATTCCAAGGCCATGATTAAAATAGATTGATTGGGCATCTTATCACCCATTTCAAGTAGAAATCAATTACTCCAAACTTACATATTCTTTTTTTTTAACTGTATGTAGTAGGGATTCATGGTTTCACATTTTTAAGAAGCTTCTTTTGAAGAACTGTAGCAAAAACAAATAGTACTAACTGTGTGGCCCTGGGTAAATCACTTAACCATGTTTGCCTCAGTTTCCTCATCTGTAAAATGAGCTGGAGAAGAATATGGCAAACCATTCCAGTATGTTTGCCAAGAAAACCTCAAATGCAGTCACAAAGAGTCAGACGTGACTCGGAAATGACTGAACAGCACAAGTGACGGCCTATGAAAAACATACCTGCCCTGAGCAAGCCTGAGATGCTAGGGGCCTCTAGTCAATCAATGCTATGCCTGCTTTACAATATCTTCACACTCTCACGTGTTAGGAACATGGACAGAGGCCACATAGCTTGCTGGAGAGAGGACTGGTCTTGGAGCTAGAAAGGTATGGTTCAGGTCCAGCCCCTGACTGTGTGACCCTGAGCCAATCACTTAACCTCTCAATTCCCCAGAGGTTACAAGCAGAGGAATGTAAGGTAAAGGAGTAGCAGATCTTCACTGATGAAGAGAACTTCCACAGGGATATATCATGCCAACAAAACCACAAGTCTCAACATATTGGATGCTGTACAGGGTAAGCAAAGGAGAGCAGGGCATCCAAGCAAAGACCACCTGGAATGAATTCCTTTCTTCTGGAAATGAACTTCTCATTCCTTTCTACCACGAGCTCTTTGCAGAGTTCAAGCAGTTTGTAACAGGACCTGGGTTCAGCTTCTATATGTCGGTCACTACCTGTGGGATCTCAGACAAGTCCCATGACTTCCCTTGGACTTGATCTGATGAATGAAGAAGTTAGCCAAGATGGCCCCACGGGTCCCTTCCAGCTCTGACTCTATGATTCCATGACCCATTCACCTGCCCAGCAGCTGCAATCTCAAGCTTCATGGAAAGAAGGATAACTTTGATGGGTCCTGCTTGACAAAGCTGCCCACAAATTCAATAACAGAGAAGAAAATGCAATTTACTAAGAGTTTGACCTGGGAAAAGTAGGAACAGTCATAGGAGTTCTCACTCTGTATTTAAGCTTTTATGACTATCGACTCATTGACGCTTCTGAGTCCATCTGATATAAGTGGGGGAGGGGGAAGCAAAACAGTTATCTTTGAAATGATGGTATTTCTATTATAGTGAGAATACATCCATCAACACCTATCAACCACTAAGAACCACTTATGAGCACTTAGCATTAAACTGTGAGCCACAAAATGAGCCCTGCCTAGCTAAACAATTCTGGGAACATCTACCATTTTCTTTTTTTAAAAAAGAAAGAAAGAAAAAAGAAAAGGAAAAACCACAGCAGCATGTACAGACCTTGAAACCAGTTACTTTCTTCTCATTGGCTCTCTTCAGATCTGGCCAGAGTGGATTATCCCAAACAATTGCTTTCTCTAGTCACCGGCCAATTTCTCCTCAAGAGTACTTTCATAGGCAGCTTGGTGCTTCTGGGAAAGAACCCCCACCAGCACCATCCTCCTCCCTGTCATTTTAATGCTCGTTCATGGGTCCTGAGGTCTTTGGAGAGGAGTTTAGGAAAGATTATCACTGGTAGAATGAGAAAAAAAAATCCATGTTCTTTAGTGCCCATCCGCGCTAAGTCACTTTGACCTGCAAACCCAGAATTACCCCACACATAAGAGGTGTATTGTTGGGGAGAATGTGAGTCAGAACAAGGTTATAACCTTGAAGGGAAACTCCAATATACAAAAAATGGAAGGAAAAACAATTCTATTCACAAACAATGGAAAATAGCAGTTTAAAATTCTTTTATTGAGTCAAATTACCTTCATTTGTGTTTTGGTGGGTCTCAGTCCACCTCCCATTAAAGGCACTATAAAGGAGAAGTCTGCCTAGTACAATACAAAAAGGACATCAGAAGACTTGGGTTCTATTCCTGGACCTGTCATTAATTACTCAGTGAACTAGAGCAAGTCAGCTTCCTCCTCTGGACCTGTTTCCTCATCTCTAAAATGGCCCACAATGGGATGATCTAACTGTGAAGAAGGTATATGTTGACTTGGGAGTCAAAGAACATGGCTAAGACCCTCCCTCTGATGCTTCTTCACTTTCAAAACTTTGCCCAAGTCCTGTTAATGTCATGGTTCTCATTTCTGTTCTCTTTTGTGAAAATAAGCACAACATTTGTCCCTTTTTCATTCCTGTGGTACCTGGAAGGTGGTGCCCTCAACAGTAACAGGGCAATTCAGAGGAGGTATGGGTTTGGGAGAAAAGACAATGAGTTTAATTTCAACATGTTGCATTTGAGATGTCTACCAGACATCTAGCTCAAAATATCCAGTGGGTAGTTGGTGATGTAGGACTGAACTTCAAGTGAAAGACTAAGGCTAGTCATAGATGTAGGCATCATCTGCATGGTGATGGGCACTTGGATGTAAGTGATATGGATGGAGATTCAGCTAAGGAGACAAAGAAGGCACAGTCAGATAAGTAGAAGGAAAACCAGGAGAGAGTATGCCATGAAAACTCAGAGAAGAAAGCACATCCAGGAGTAAGATAGAGTTGACACCAATGTGAAATGTTGCAGAGAGGTTAAGAAGGATGAAGAGTAAGAGAAGGCCATTAGATTTGGCTATTAGTAAGTCATTGGGAGCAGTTTCAATTGACTGATGAAATCAAAACCCAGACTTAACAAAAATTAGGGTAGAATTAAAGTAAAGGAAGTGGAGGGCTGTAAGCAGACAGCTCTTTCAAGGAGTCTGACTAAAAATCACATGAAAAAATAGAAAATGAGAGCAGTAAATCAAGGAAATGATGTAGTTATAGTTTCCTTAGACTTTAACAAAGCATTTGATGAAGTACCTCATATAATTATTGTGGCAGATGACAGCATAATTAGGTAGATTCAGAACTGACTGAATGGATAGACTCAAAGAAGAGTCGTTAATGGTCCAACTTGACAGGAAGTCTGCAAGGTTCCTGTAAGCACAGGACGTTACTTATTCTTCAATTGTTCGACATTACTATCAATGACTTACATAAGCATGTTATCCAAAGCAATCCAAAGTCAGTGACTTAGAAGGAATGCTCATCAAGTTTATACCTGAAATAAGGCAGAGAGGGGCGGTGAACACATTGGATGATAAAATCTGGATCCAAAAAGATCACAATAGTCTAGAACATTGGGGTGAATCTCATGAGCTGAAATTCAACAGCCCTATGCAATAATGTAAAGTTGTACTGTCAGGTTAAAAAAAATCTCCTTCACAAGTACAAGATAGGAAAGGCTTGATTACATACCAGTTTGTATGAAAAAAGTGGGAAGTGTGGATTACAAGCTGAATCTGAGTATTAAATCATGTGATGAAGCAGCTACAAAAAATACCGTGATCCTCAGTTGCATGAAAAGAAGCCCACATCCCAGGAAGAAGAACATGACTGTCCTGTACTCTGCTCTAGACAGACTACATCAGGAATAGTCTATTCAGTTCTTGGTAACACAGTTTAGGCCACTGATAACTTAGAACATATCCAGAAGAGAACAACCAGAATGGTGAAGGAGTCCATCTCATCTGAGGTTTGGGTAAAGGAACTGGTTGTGTTTAGCCTGGGAAATAGAAGACTCAAGAAGACACCATAGTTGCCTTTGGTTACTGAAAATGCTATATTCTAGAAAAATAGACAAGCATTGTTTGGCCCCAGTGGACAGAATCAGGAACAATAGATAGAGGCTTCCAAAAAGGGCGCTTTCGGCTAGATGTCAAAGTCCCCAGCTATTAGAGGCACGTAAAGGGGGAATGAACTGACATGGAGAATAGTAGGTCTCCCATCTTTGGGGGCTGGGTGGGACCACTTCTCACAAATATTATAGGAAAGATTCTAATTCAGGTATGGGTGAGACTTGATGCCACCCAAGGACCCTCAAACTCTGAGATTCTTTGATTCAATAACTAACCAAGATCTCAGAAGTTCCTTCAGACCCTTAAAATCTGTAACTCTGTGTTCTTTTCCTGTGTCACTCAGAGTATGTGTAGATGAATGACACACCTCTTGTGGGACTTTATTAATAAAAGTCAAGAAAACTCATATAACAAAATCAGAATATCTGAATGAGAGAAAGGTGGTCTGCCAAGACATCAGAGGGAGGCCTACGATTTGTCATCCAGTCACTGAAAGGCTGAGGAAGTATCCAAAAAAGGAGGTCCCATAGTACCCAAACTGCACATTCTAACATTCTCAAGCAAAGAACTTGGCTCATGAAAGATGCCATTCACTGCTGTGCTTGATAGAAAAGGTACCCCACACACACACACACACACTGGCTAGAATTCAAGGAACAAAACAACTGATTTTTCAAAGCAATTTTATTTTAATTTTTTATACAGTAGGAAAAATATAGAATTATTTGGTCAGGAGAGAGATTGGTGAGTGATTGCTATGTATTCCACTAACAGGTATTTGTTTCAATATGAAAAGTACCAGACTTATCATGTCAATTTTATTTCAAGAGGGAATGAGGGGTGGGGTTTGGGGGGCACGGCTCAATCCAGAGAATTTCTTCTATTATAATGTTTATCATTGGTCTCGGAATGTATCTTTCGACTTGCATGTTTGGCCTTTTGTGTTTTTCATAGAGTAGAAAAGAATAAAGAAAATTCCTATGGTTGTAGAAAGAGTAAATTCTAGCCTGAAGTCTGTCATTAACTAATGGTGTTTTATTTTAAAGTGATAATGACTTCTGCTGATTCTGTTTTTCAGAAAACATTACTCTCCTGTCCAACAAACATCAAGGGCTCCCTATTACTCACAGAATAAAGTTCATTTAGGCATTGGAGGTCTGCACAAGTTGGAACCAACCTACCTTTCCAATCTTGCCTCACTTTATATTAAACTGATTTTTGTTTGTTGCAGTTTGAGGGAACTTTGGAGGCTATCTAGTTATTAAATCAGAGAATCTTGGGGTTGGAAGGAACCTTAGTGGCCATCAGGTCCTTCCCATAACTGAATGACACCATTTTGGTCTCTGTGCATACCCATCACTGAATGCTTTCCCCTGCCCCAAACCCAGTCACCACTGCCTCCTGACATCCTTCCCATCCTTCAAGGTCTAGTCCCAGCACTACCTCCTCAAAGAAGCCCTTCCATCCTCCCAGAAAGAAGTAACCTCCACCCCATACACTTTCAGTCCTATCATAGCATGTTCTTCACCTCTTACAGATACTTAGTTCATAGGTTGAGAGTGGGAAAGAACCACAGAAACCTCAAATCCAAATCTGTTTTACAGATGAGAGAGATTAACTTGTCCAGAGTCATAGAGCTAGAACATTACTGAGGCACAATTTGAACTCATGGCTTTCCTGACTCTAAATCCTATGCTCTATCCATTACATCAACTGATGGATTGCCTGGGTTTACAGGAAAACTTCCCCGAAGTGAGCATGTCCAGATGCTGGTCCTCCTTATATGCTGAACTTTGTGATGATGGCCAGGGAAGCAACGTGTCCTTTCTGGGACCTCTTCCCTATTTGACAGCTTGTGTGTGGTTCTGAGGCAGACATCTTTCCCCGTCACAGGTTTCTGATACAGGTAGATCTATGTTGGTAAAGACATTCTGGGACAGGGCAGGGCAATGGGAAAAGTACTCACTCTGGAGGTTCCAACCCTGCCTCTGATGCTTATGGCCTATGTGATCTTGAGAAGTTATAAGCTTTCTGGGTCTTAATTTCCTCATCTGCAATCTTAAAAAAATGTACAATAGCTTCAGAGGTTCCTTCGATCTCTGTCTATAATCCTATGTTTTAATATTGTTAATAAGCAAGCATACTTTCAACAGGCTGAATAAAAAATGTCACATATAGATATATTGCCCCTTCCATGTTAGATAGAGACAGATATGTAAACACCATTAGGATTCATAAAAAACAGATTCCTGAATTTGTAATAGTGTTTTCATGAATAACTATTTTCTCAACCAAGTGTGGATTCAGTGAAATATTTCCATATTAAAAAGGGGTCCTCCCATTTTAAAAAGTTGGGAAGCAGGGCTCAAGAACTCATAAAATGCCAGGTGTTATTGCCAAAACCAGCCTTCTGTGGGATCTACGCCCTTAGAGAGATTCCAGAATAACAGCTGGTCCAGATGGGGAGAGAAAGAAAATCAGGCTGATCTAAGAGCGAGATTCCAGATGTGCACAACAGGTTGCTAAGTGGAGAGCAAGAAGTCTAAATATTATAGATCCAGATTCTTGGCAAAAACATCTGGAATGGAAGGTGTCACCAAGGATTTCCTCATTCCAGGACCTAGTTGATCCTGTCTCCACCTCAGTAGCTGTGCCCAGACTTAGCAAAAACAAGAACTCCAGGATGACTTGCCAGTGACAGTCGATAGTGATCAGCAGGCAACAGGTCTGTTTGTCACCCTTTGTTTAGGTAAAAATCAATGGAAATCTGATAGAAATTATTTTGTTTTTCACCATAATCACCAACCAAATCCCACTTTTAAGCCACTTTTGGCTTTATCCTCATGATGGGGATAGTAAGATGCTTCTCTTCTTCCAAATTCAACTCAAGTGAGGTTTCAATATGGAGCCTTTCCTGATCCCCACGCCCCCCCAAATGCTATGTTCTCCCTCCAATAAGCTTGTATTTAATGACTTCATATTTATTTGTATTGATCACCCTTACACTTGTTCTTCTACATGTACTAGTCATCTCCTTCATAAGCTCCTTAAAGGTAGAGATTGATTCCTTGTTGGTACTTGTATCTCTAATGCCTGGCACAGAGAAGGGGAAGAAGAGAAGGAAGAAAAGAGGGAGAAAAAGAAAGAAAAAGGAAGGAAGGAAAGAAGAGAAAGAGGAACAGGAAAAGGGAAAAGAAGCAGAAGAGAAGAAAGAGGAAGTAAAGAAGGATAAAGAAAAGGAGGAGGAAGAGGGGGAAGAAAAAGGAGGAAAAGAAATGAGGAAGTAGAGAAGAAACCCAGATAATGATGATTTCTCACATTTATACATGCACAATGGCCTTCCATATAAATCATCTCATTTCCTCTCCACAACAAACATTTATTAAATGCCTACCTTTAAGCTCTGTGGGGCATTTAGTGAAATTTTAGGGGAAATTGATGGACCAGTGATTTCACTGGTATAGAGACCCTCCCAAGTAAGGAAATTTTCTCTACCAGTAGAGGTAAACCTGGAAGGTTTATCTTAGGAGACACCTCACATGGGAAACCTATACTGCTCTCCCTCCTTAATTGTTAGAATTTTCCCTCTCCTCAGATGATCTTGTATTTATTTTTCTGAGTACCTGTTGCATCTTCCCTCCTCATCAGTAGAATGTTGGTTTCTTGAGATCAAAGACTATATTTTTAAATCTGCATAACTTGAAACAACCCCTTGAATACAGCAGGTGTTTAATAAATGCTTACTGCTGAATTGTTGAGTTTCCTTATAATTACTTAACTGTTGAAAAAGGTTATGAGTTTAGCAAAACAACTTGGCCCCCTGGGAGTGTTGCCACTGAAGGACATTACCAATAATGTTTGTGTATCTTAGTCTGACAAAGATACTCAGAGAAGGGTTTAGGGTTCAGCATCCAGAAAATTTTCCATCTCCTTTGACCTCAATCAAGAAAAATCTAACATTTCTTTTCCCCCTGGGGAAATATTACAGTTTCTCTGTTGAACAAGAGAATAAGTCCCTATTTTTAGCCCTGTGCAGTATGTGAGATTACAGTTATTGAGCAAAAATAACATGGTTCACCAAAGGCAGCCTGGAGAAAAAGGGCTGCCGCAGACCCATCTGCTTCCAGGACTGACCTGCCTAATGAAGAACGAAGATGAGGTCAGGTTTAAAAGCTGCCACGCAGCAGCTGAGCTCCTGCTGAGCCATCCTATTCCTCAAGGGGGCTGCAGAGAAGTCAAATGAGTGCCTTTTAAATGGTTTCAAAAGAAACTGATGGGTATTGGGGGAGGGGGTGCTTTCATAACTACTAAATACAACTTGGGTCACATGATAATCTGTCTTGGAACTGGCCCTTTGGTTGAGTGAAGGAAAAGGGGAAAAGGAGGAGGGGAAAGCATTTCAAAGAATGCGATGAACTCAGGATGGCATAAAATGGTCATCTCCAGTTCAATTCCACCTCCATGTATTAAGCTCCCATTATGAGCACTGTCCGAGGTACTAGAGATAGACTCCAAAAGAAAACAGTGCCTATCCTCAGGGACCACTTACAGTCTTTCTCTGTAACAATGTGCCAAGCATTGCGCTAAAGAATTATTTACTTCTCATAATAACCCTAGGAGTTGGGTGCTATTATGATCCCCATCTTATAGTTGAGGAAACTAAGGCAAACAGAGGTTAGCTGACATGTCCAAGGTTATAATAATGAGAATAACAACTATCATTTATGTGGTGCCTACTATGTGCCAGGCACTGTGAAAAGGAAACCGTTTCCCAGTATTATCTCATTGGATTCTCACAACCAGTGGGCAGTGGGCACTATAGACAGTCCTCACTTTAGGGCAAATTTGGCTTTATGTAAAGAATTGTGAGAGGAATCTGCATTCCCCCCAAAAACCCACCTATGTTAAATTAACCGTATAACAGTGTTCTCTCTTTCCATTTCTGCCGTTTCATTCAGACCTTACCAGCCTCCCAATATCTCCATCAAAAAACAAGCAAACAAACAAACAAAAACCTCCAAATGAAAGCAAAAGAACAGACAAATTAAGAGAGTGTTTTTACCACCGCCCAATCAAAGGCTTGACCTAATTTTAAACAAGACTCTCCCTAATAAATCTGCTCATTCTTTGTTGTTGTTGTCTTGACTAAAAGGACATTTGTATTTTATGCTTAATATGTGACCAATACAGTCACAGGCACAAGCCCTGTTCTTGTCTTATGCCCAACACACTTGATACAATGGTCATTTCTGGGGGGAATAAAAGGCCGTCAGCGGCATGACCCAGCTGATGAAAGCTAGCGTGATTTGGGCCTTTCTCATTTGAAACCTTGAAAGTTCTAGGCTGTAGTACCTGATTGCCTGACAGTAGAGAGGAGAGAAAAGCTATAAAGGGCAGAAAGGATTTACAAAGTACCCCAATGTGGGGCCATCAAATAGACCTATGCACAGAGCAGTAATCCCTTGGAATACCACCAAAATATAGCACTGTACAAGAATCTGAAGGGGAGTTAGCCTTGTTACCTGACAAAGAGGACCCTGGACTTGAAAGATAAAACACAGAACAAAACTTGAGTGAACCAGGAACAGCAACTTTTTGCTGGGTTAGAGTTTTCCTGTGGAAAGAAATAGGAAATTATTATCATGGCAGGAGCACTGTAGGTGACAGTTCCCAGTCTATCATTCATTGATGGGCTCTATGCCTCCCACCCTCACCAACTAGATACCACACTAATAGCTGGTCCGCTCAGCTGTCCTGACCTCTTTTAGTGAGGCTGCCTTTCTCCTGTGGTCTCCTCCAGTCTTGAGGCCACATGTGGCCCTCTGGGTTCTCAAGTATAGCCCTTTCCCCAGATCATGATGGCTTTCAGCTAGGCCATACAGCTGATGGCCCTTTCTGGAAGAAATAACCATTGTACCAAGTATGTTATGGACAAGATATATGGACAAGATAGGATTACCTATGATTGTATTGGTCATATGTTAAGCATTGAAGTTTGGATTCAAAGGACTGCTCTTGAGGACCTAGAGCTCCATGTGTGTCCTCAAGGCCACAGGTTCCTCACTCTTTATATTAGGCCATTCAACTTATTGGCAGGGGTCACCTCAAACCTTCCCCTACTGAGTTAACCAATGATTACAGTTCTTTGAGTAAAGGAAACAGATTCTAAAATAATGTTTCAGTTTGGAGATTCTTCCCAAGACTCATGTACCTGTTTATAGTTCATTTGGCTTTAGAGGCCCAGAGATCAAGTGCACAGAGTGTCCCAAAACTAAGACTTTTGAACACTCTGTATTTCTGATAGAGGAATAAGCCCAGTACTCTCAGAAATTTGCCTCGAAGGAGCCAATTCTCAGGTGGAATAATAAAAACTTGACTCCATCTCTCTACCAGGCCTAGGCACTAAGTGGAAAGAATCCAATTTCACATGAATAAATGAAGTATTTTAAGGATATTTCAAGACCCACCCTAAGTTTTGGATGAAGCTAGAGATTCAGCTACTTCTCAAACAAGCCACTTCTCAGAAGTCTCTTCATCTCCTACATATGAGCTGTGGGGGAGTCAGAGTTCACAATCCTTGCCCTACCACGCAGAGTGCACTTAGCTGGACATAATTATAGAGTGTCGAAGCTTGAAGAGACTTCAGAGAGAATCTGGTCCAACTTCTCCTCTTATAAATGAGGAAATAGGTCAAGAGAAAGTGTGTAACTCGTCCAGGGTTACATAGGGGGTTAATGAAAGGACCAAAACTAGAACACAGTCTGTGGACTCCCAATCCAATGGTTTTTGCCTGATGCACATTTTTTTTCCTCTTCCATGCCCATCTCTGCCCCACTTTGGCTTTCTTCTCCTGCACTTTCTTGTCCAGCATCTAGATTTTCAAATTCTGAGTAAGCTTTAGCTAAATAACACAACCTAAAATTATTATTTTGAGTTCACCAAAGAGAACATGTGAACTCTAACAGTCTTACACAAACAAAAACATGTTATATAATTTTTGCATAACTGAAAGTCCTAGTATTGTTTCCTGCCTTCTCAAATCAAACATTAAATAAGTGGAAGGAATGAATGAAACTAAAATGAATGGATAATGAAATGCATAAGATGGAAATGAAAGAGCACTTTTGGCTCCAGTGGCTATTTCTGTCTCACTCAGAAATCTTATGACATCTGGATGTCCCTTTCTATGGGTGTGGAAAAAAATAACTGGGCAGTCTCCCTGAGCATAAAACCACCCAGGGTCCATGATTTCCAAATGGTCCCAGAGAGCCTTAACAGAAACATCCAGCTCTGAATTCCAATGGCCAAGTGGAGGCCAACTTGGAGATCACACTGAGGTCACATTTATTTTGTCCATTTGTACTATGAATCTTCAGTCTCCTCATTTCTTTGGAGATCCATTCTACAAGTAGAAAGGAATTTTAAATCAAAGCTGGAGGGATGACAAAGTACCATCTGAGTACCACAAAAAGGACACTGGTTTTAGAGTCAAAGAAAGCTAAGTTCAAATCCCAGCTCTTCTCTGGGTCTCAGTTTCCAAATTTGTCAAGTAGAATTGTTCCTTCTGATTTCTTCAAATCTAAACCTGCCATCTATTATCTCATACTCTCTCAACCAACAAATAAGTTAAAAGCAGTTACTAAAGCCAGCTGTGAGCTAGGCACCATATCCAAAGACAAAAGAAAGATAATTCCTACCTTCACGGTGCCTTCAGTCAGTTGGTTCCATTATTAGATAACCAGGCTACTTCCTTGACAGTGACTCCTGCTATTTTTAAAGAACAAATTGTCAAAAAATTTCAAAGAGGATATAGTCAATAGGTATTAAATCATCAACTCCTATCCACCAGGCATGGAGCTAGAATCTGACTGTTATTCAAGAACAAATCAGCAAAATATTTCATTAGTACACAGAACTCCTGGGCTAGGGGCAACTAGGTGGGCACCATAGTGCACAGAGTACAGGGCTGAGAGTCAGGAAGACTCCTCTTCCTGAGTCCAAATCTGGCCTTAGACACAGATCAGCTGTGTGACCCTGGGCAAGTCATTTAACCCTATGTGCCTCAGTCTCCTCATCTGCAAAATGGACAAAAGAAGGAAAGGTGAACAACCACTCTAGTATCTTTGCTAAGAAAATCCCAAATGGGGTCACAAAGAGTTAGAAATGACTGAAACAACTAAACAACAGAAATAAAAAAGTTTCTTTCAAGTTCTAACTCCATGATGTCATGATGTATCACTCTAAAATAAAGCTGCTTCCTGAGCTTTACTCAGAATTGCTTCCCATCTAGTCTGTTTATGTCTTATAAGCACTTGGTTGTTTATGTGCTGTCTTCCCCACTGGATTCTTTGATGACTGGATTCCCTATTCCTTCATGGCAGGAATTTTTTTTTTGCTTTTCTTTGCTTAGGAACAGTGACTGGAAAGTAGTAGTAATAGCAGCAGCAGCAGCAGCAGCAGCAGTAGTAGTAGTAGTGGTGGTGGTGGTGGTAGTAGTGGTAGTGGTAGTAGTAGTAGTAGTAGTAGTAGTAGTAGTAGTAGTAGTGGTGGTGGTGGTAGTAGTGGTAGTGGTAGTAGTAGTAG
>CM053597.1:23009547-23054839 GCA_028646575.1 Pseudocheirus occidentalis | reverse complement strand
AGTTTCATCCCGTGCATAGACACCTTCAATTTTCAGAAGAGCTGTATGTTCTCTCTGGTTTCGTAGGCCTCGCTTGTAGCCAGCAAAAATGGCCTTGGACCACAGTCTTCCAGACATTTTGCTCTTCTAGAAGTCTTATTTCCAGCAGGCCTCCCGAGCTCCAAGATGGAGGACAAAGGAAAGACCCATATCTTCTTTCAAGTTAAATTTTTAATTGGCTTAATCCCTCCAATAGTATGTCACCAAATTATAATTTGAGCAATAATTTCATACCCAGAGTATCAAAAGTTAAATTGATGTTTAGAGATGGTCTAAAAACTTTTTGACAGAAAACAAATTGTACTCTTCTCATGGGGTCTTCAAGAACACAAGGTCACTTCCATACCAGGATGAGGTATCAGAATAGAACTTTTAAACTTTAAAATAAAATGCTTAGGTACTATTTCAACATTTGAGTTCTTAGTATTAATATTCCTGATATATCACAAGTTGGGCATATATTGAAATAACCATTGTATACAACTTTTACAGAATGTATTTTAAGAAGGATTGTTCAGTGTTTGGCTTTATTGGATTTGCGCTATAAATACCTTGAACCACTGGAATTGTGTACTATCAAAATTAGAATAATGTACACATCTGAGATCAAGGGTACAAATGTCACAAGCTATTGCAATATTTTGATTACATCTTGCATTCCATGTTTACCATGGCTTTTTATGTTGCCATTCTCTTGATCTTAGAAGGTAGGAACTTCCAATTCCATCTCGTCTCTAGGATTTCCACTGATACATTTGGTTTCCAGCTCATATTTTAACAAGGAAAATGTTTTAAAGGGTAACAATGAGGGTGATTGAGCTCATTTCCTAAAAAAGCTTGATTGTTTACAGATGCAACGAAATTTGACAGCGGCGAAGAGGATTCTGCCTCTGTTTTTTCATCTTCATTTGCTCTAAAATCAACAGAAAAACCTCCAAGTAAAACAGTGGCTGCCAAAAAGGGTAAGTGTCTATATTTAAGCTTGCCAGGCATTTGCTAAGTCGTAGAGATGACTCATGTCAGAGGGGTTTGAACTCACTTAAAATCCTGTACACTAGAACCTCACGCTGACAATTGAGATGAGCTAGAGAGAATTTGGCACAAGCAGCTCTCTGAACTCCAGCTCTTCTTTCCAGAAAACTGCTCAGCTTCCTCACCTCTATGTCCTGATGACAGTCTGGGCCTGCCATGAGCTCTGAAGAGGAGCTGTCTTCTCCCTGGTCACTGAGGCACAAAGCTCCAGGACCGTCTCTGAGTCCTTATTCTCCTTTATCCAATTGTTCCTAAAGCTCAGTCCAGACTGTTGTTCGTGTCTCTCAACAGCTTTCCATCCTTTCTCTGTCTCCTATCGCTGTCAGCCTCATTCAGCATCTTTCAGTCTTTATTCTTATACTAACTGGTTTCTCTGACTCTATTTCCTCCTTATTTCAGTTTATTTTATAGACCCATGGCTGAATAATCTTTCTACTGTATGACTTTGCATTGTTACCCTTCATTGGCTTCCACTGCCAGTAGGATCAAGTTCATTCTCCTCGGCTTGGCAGTCAGGCCTGTGGATTGTGTGTGACTACAGCTTACCTTTTCAGTTTTATCTTTGATTCTTCTCCCTTCTGATTTCATGTAATATTCAATACATAGATGATATATATAATAATAGATGATAACTAAGGCAAACAGAAAACCAGCCCTGCCTTCAGGGAGCTTATATCACCTGAGGAGATTCAGTCTTTTGTAAATAAAGAAATGTAAGATAATTTGAGGAGAGAAAGAGATCCTTAAGAACTAAAGGGGGACACTAAAAGACTTTCTCTGCCTTAAAGGAAAGTAAAGATTCTCTCTGTGGATGGCATACTTCACTTTATGCATGCGAGTCAACCCGTGCAAGGCCCACATGTGTGCAGTGGGATGTCGAATTTGGGGAGCAGCCAGTGGACCAGTTTGGTTGTCATGGATAGTGTGGGAAGGAAAAGTAATGTGAAATCTGTCTGGAAAGGTAATCTGAAAGTAGACCCTGAGGGCTTTTAGTGCTAGTCCCATGAGTTTGGATTGTGTCCCCACCACAATAGGGAGCCAGTACAATTGTTTGATAGAGTCAGTGACATGGAGAGACCTGGGCTTTAGGAAAATTATTTTGGCAGCTTTGTGGAGGATGGATTGAAGAAGTGGGAAATTGGAAATTGGAAAACCTATGAGGGGGCTATTGCAATTGTCTAGGCAAGAGATGACAGGTGCCTAAACCAGGGTGGTGGCCAAGTGAGTGCAGTGAAAGCCATAGATGAACTCCTTTCTATTCTTGGACTTTGTCCTGCCCAGTCTCACGATGGTTCTTTCGTCTATGCCATCCCTCATTTCTGGAAGGCACTTCTTTAGCATTTATCTGTTGAAATTCCTTGCATCTTCCCACTTCAGGCCCCAGCTCATCTTAGAGTTCTTCCCTGATTTCTCTCAGCACAAAATAATCTCTAACCCTCCTCAAATGTTTTAGAGTTCTTTGTGTCTTTCATAAACACGTGATACCTTCTGATTTGTCTTATAGTTATATGTATGCTCAGTTTCTCTCTGCTACTAGATTGTAAGTACTTTAATTTTGAAGTCAAGGGTTATGCTTCACAAATCTTTATGTTTTCAGAGCCTAGCCCACTATCTCATACTTAGCAGATTCTTAAGAAACGTTCATTGAAATGCACTGAACCCATTTAAGGAAGTTCTCCCAAAGAATCTCATTATCAAAAGGTCTCAATGTGGTCCCTTGTGTTGTTAGTATCCTGCTGGTGACCTTCTTATTCCAAATTAAAAATAGAATTCTGGACAGTCTCACATTCGCATGGATTTTAGGAGAAGGAACTGAGACTCAATGTAAAGTTTACTCAAGAGAGAATGAAACTCTGAGGTGTAGTCCCACATAATCTTATCTTTGCAAATCATCATTTGAGATGTTTGATAAGCACAACTGGTTAGGAAGTGGTGTGAATGAGGTTGAAGGTTAAGCCTTTTGGGGCCATTTGGCTTCATTCTGTTCTGAAACCAGATTATTCTCTTAAATTTTTTGGTCACTTTATCAGTAAATGTTTGCTTCTGGTCATAGAGAGAAACGAACATGAAATAATGAAGGGTCACACATTGTCATCCTCATGTGTTATAATAAGAACTCACTGAATTTGATTTGATATATGAAGAAGATAACAGATTATCATTAAATCTAATAATCAAGGCATGTTTGTTAAGTATTTTTGCTTAGTACCATACACGAGAATCTTTAAAAAATGACAAGGTTTTTGTCTTCCAGGATCTTTAAAATCCTAGACACTATTGTTACCTACAACATAGCTGTAAGTTAGATTCTTAGCTAGAATGCAGGCAGTTCCTATCTTGTAAACTTCCAGTTTATAGATCACACTTCTCTCTCAGTGTGTTGTCACCATAAGAGCCCCAAATATAAAAATCACCCTTCAAATTCCCTGTGAAGAAGCTCGTAGGGCAATGGGCTAAGAAACACTCTGCAATTCAGTGCTTATGTGACCCTGGACAGTTAAGTCACCTAACTGCTGTGGGTCTCATATGGGTCTTCTCTGATAGGAAAGAACTGGACTAGATGTCTCTTCATGGCCTTTCTGTGACCCCAGATCCCCTGTTCAATGAGCTGGCCCTAGAGCCATCAGAGTACCCATCCCTACCATCTTGAACCTTCTGTGGAATCCCTGCTACTCCTTCCCTCTGGCAATGAGTTGGTGTTTGGGGTTGGGGGAGGTGCCTCTAATCAGTTATATTAACTTTAAGAAGGTGGAGAATAAAAAGAAATAGCTGTTTTGGACTGGATTTTGACCAATAAGGTGAAAGTGGTTTGGGGAAGTAAAAATGCTGGGAATTTGGGGAAGCAATGATCTTTTGGATCACAATGGATGGGAAGGAATTTTGGGCATAGTCTGAGAACTACCAAGGACTTTGGGGAAAGGACATTTCAAGAAATTCAGAGAAAAGATAGGATTCCATAGGATTCTCAAGAGGGAAATTCTGGTGATCCAATCCCAGATGACTCGATGTGTCAGGGATGGAAATGTGGCAAAGATCAGGAAAAGGGTACGTTTGCTTTTTTTTTTCCTTTCAGGCTAATAGCAGCAAAATCGTGGAAGTTTCTCCAGTATTCTAATAGAAGTCTTTTGTGCCACCTTTAGTTCCTATGTTGTGGGGACATCTGAATTACCCTTCTTACAAAATGATATTGCACTGACAGTACTGAGCTGTTCTGTCCTATATCATATATTTAGTTACTTATGTAGTTCAATTCAACATTAATTAAATTCCTACTATGTGACTTTGCAAGTTTGTTGAGAAAAATATACTTAGACTATGCTTTTGCATAGTCTAGGAGTAAAACATATACGATGTTGTAAGTAATTTTTCAGCTGCATTATATTATCAATAAAATTTGTAAATAAATATTAAGAAATTGGCTAGAATTAAATTTTTTATAGTAATAGTTATCTTCTTTATGTTGCCTATAAGATTTTTTTAGAAATCTAACATAATTGCACCTTTTAGACCATGCCTGTACAACCTGTACTGCTTGTGGCACACCAGAGGATTTTGGGTGGTCAGCAAAATTATTTTCTCTACATTTTTCACAGGTGGTCCAAAATCCTTTGGCAGCCACAAGCAGGGCAGGTTGTACAGGCTTGTTTTAGACCAAAGCAAAATGTGCTTATGTACATCATGGCTCTTGCCTTTAAACCAAATACTAAGCATTATTGATAGAAAGCTCTATCATCTGTCATCTCTCCTTTCTCTTGATAAATGTGGGAATCTGGAGTTAAGATTGATTTTCTATTCCATACACTATTTATTAAAAGCAAGACTGTGTTAATGGACTTTACAGAGTTCTCAGCTGGATTTCCTTTCTCTTGTTCAAATGGAAGAGATGAAATGTTTCAATTCAGTTTGAATTCATTTTAAAAATTATGAATAGTATTGAACTTGTTGCATTCTCACTCTGTATTTTAAGATCCTTTTAAAGAAATGTTTCCCTCTCAAGCTAAAATATTGTGAAAGTTAAAACTCATGTTGCTTCATTATAATACTCATAAAATTAACCTTTAGAGTTTGTTCTGAGAATAATTAATATGTCAGGTGTTTTTAGAGATGATTTGCTGCTTATATTTTTCTAAGCTGTTTATAGCCCATTTCAAATAATAGCATACTTTTGAATTACTTCAGGGTGGAGTATATATATTTAATTTTAAAATCATATTGTTAATGGAAAGTAGTTTGACAGAAACTAGGTATAGACCAACATCTCACACCATATATCAAGATAATGTCAAAATACGTACCTGATTTAGACATAAAGGATAATATAATAAGAAATTAGGGGAACATGGAAAATTTTACTTGTCAGATTTATGGATAAGAGAAGGATTTATGGCCCAACAAGAGATAGAGAACATTATGAGATATATAACGTATAATTTTGATTACATCAGAGTAAAGTTTTTGCACAAATAAAACCAATGTAGCCAAGATTAGAAGAAAAGAAGGCAACTGGGGTGAAGTTTTTACATTTTACATCAATAAGAATACAAATCATTCCCCTGTTGATAATAGGTCAAAGGACATGAACAGGTAATTTTCAGAAGAAATCAAAGCTATCTATAGTAATATGAAAAAATGCTCCAAGTCACTATTGATTAGAGAAATGCAAATTAAAAGAATTCTGAGGCACTACCTCACATTTATCAGATAGGTTGATATAGCAGAAAAGGAAAATGACAAATGTTGAAGGGACTATGGAAAAATTGGGACACTAATGCACTGGTGGTGGAGTTGGGAATCGATCCAGCCATTCTGGAGAGCAGTTTGGAACTGTGCTCGAAGGGCAGTCAAACTGGGTATGCTCTTTGATCTGGCAATACCATTATTAGGTGTGTATCCCACAGATACCAAAGAAAAGGAAAAGGACCTACATGTGTACACACACACACATACACACACACACACTTTTGTTGTGGTATGTGACTGATGGAATACTATTGTGCCATAAGAAATGATGAGCAGGTAGGTTTCAGAAAAACCTGGGAAGACTTATATGAACTGACATAAAGTGAAATGAGCAGAAACAGGAGAACATTGAACCTAGTAACAGCAATATTGTATGGTGATCAACTATGAAGGACTTAGCTATTCTCAGTACTACAGTGATGCAAGGAAATTCTGAAGGACTTATGAAAAATGCTATCCAGTTCCAAAGAAAGAACTGATAAGAGTCTGAATGCGGATCAAAGCATGCTTTTTAAACTTTATTTTTCTTGTTTGTTTGGTTTTTTTTGGGGGGGAAGGGGTGTGTGGATCTAAAGTTTTCTTTTGCAGTATGTACAATATGGAAATGTTTTGCATGACTGCACATACAGAATCTATCAAATTGCTTGCCTTCTCAAGGAAAGAGAAAATTTGGAAGCAAAAGTTTTAAAAAATGTTTTAAAAAAATTTTACATGTAATTGAAGAAAAAAAAGTAAGAGAGAAAAGAAAAAAAAGCGTATTGTTATACTATGAGAAACTACCTTTGAATTGGCACTCAATAAAGAGAGCTTCTTTCATTACATAAATGGTATATTAAGGAAGTTTTCTATTTGATCTTTACATGTAAGTAGCATGTATTATACCAATAAAATCTTATTTCTTAATAAATTACTATGCTAGATTAATAACGAACGTAACTTAAATTGGTTAACAGCAAAGCTATCTTCAGACGCACCGCCTAAGCCCAAGAGACTTCCCAAACAGAAGAAAATAGAAACTACAAACTCTGATTCAGATTCAGAATTTGGCATTCCAAAGAAGACAACAGCACCAAAAGGTTTGCATTATTTTCTCTTACCCTTTCCTGTCTACAAATGATTTGTAAATTTAAAGGGAGGCAGGCAGCAGATCAATTTGTATGATATTTGACAACATTCTATTTATAGAATAGAATACCTATTTATACCTGTTTATAAAGTCATAGAATTATAATTATGGAAGGAACTTTAAAAAACCATCTCTTCATCTGTTTTACAAATGAAGCGATGAGGGAGCAGAGATCCACAAAGGTTAAGGGACTTGCCTGGTATCACAAAACTCACTGGTTGCTGAACCACACTTTTGAAAAGTCTTCTCTTTCTCTTATACTTTATCCATATACATTGTACCATTTATGTCAAATGCAGATAGAGACAGGGCCCACTAAAACTTTGTCTGCACATTGACTTTGTTTTAAATTGTGATATTTTACTTGTTTTATTAAGTATTTACCAATTACATTTCAATTTGGTTTGGGCTACACTTGGGAGTCTTGTGGACCGCGCTGCCTATGATGCCTCTCTATGACACTGCTTTCTGTGACCCCATAAAGGACAAGACAGGGATTAGTGCATGACAACATAGGGTGTGGTGCTTGTTCTTTTCTCTTACTACTCTTCTTTTTAACCTTGATGGGGTTTGGCAGGCCCTGCCCCCCACTGTTGTTCATTGTAATAGATTGTCATGGACATCTCATGCTCCAACAGTAATTATTCTAGTCTTAAGCTTTGACCCACTAGGAGGAAATTACTAGACAGTCATTTTGCAAGTAGTTGAGGTTATTTTCAGGTTTGGGGAAGAAAAAGGATGCCTGCCAAATCCTGTTAATCAAAATCTCTTGTGTATTTTTATTTGTACTAATGATTGCTTGAAATAAAATTAGCTAGGGATTGGAAATCTCTTAGTTAATGTGGACATATATTTTAATGGCATTTGCTGTAAAGTATTTGACCTATATTTTAAGTGCTGCTGCTTTTTGAAAGCAAGCCAAACAGTTTCTCGGTGGATGACTATCAGTATACATGCCAGCAGACTTTTACACCACAGGTCTGATTATCAGCCTCTAAATGAGGCTCCCCTAGTTGTATACTTAAGAGCCTTCATTATTGACTTACCACTCACAAGACTCGGTGTGAACTACAAGGCCAATTTTATTAGGTTTCCTATGAATGTTTGTTTGTACTCTTGCATGATGAGCAATTCTTCATATAGGCACAGCTTAGTTTTTAAAGAATCCTTCCCCCTATTCTCCCCAAAATGAGGGAATATGTGTGTGTGTGTGTGTGTGTGTTTCTCTCTGTGTGTGTATCTATGTTTCTGTCTGGTAATTTACAGATTCACAGCCCTGAGAAGAAAGAAAGACTAGAGATCAAAGGGAATAAAACTGGAGCCACGGTAATTTAGGATACTGTGGCATATGGTATATCATAAAGCATTTAAAGTTATATGTTAATTCAGTGACCTAGGGAGTAGCCTTTCATAATATCCCTTCGCCCATTCTTGTGCCACAAGACTCTACAGAAACCTTTTAAAAAATCCAAATAAACTTTAGCATAGTCCTTATAATTTTCATAATTAAAGGTTAAATATTTTTGTGTTAAGAACAAAAAAGGAGGATGATTCAAATATTAGCCATTTTTACATTCTTACTTATGAAATCTTTAAAAAATCTAATTTTCCTTTTAAGGTAAAGGCCGAGGCGCAAAAAAACGGAAAGTATCTGGCTCTGAAAATGAAGGGGAATACAATCCTGGGAGGAGAACATCCAAGCCGACACCCGGCAAGGTAACCTGTGACCTTATTACTACCTAGTTTTGTTCAAGATGCTGCTTATTTCACTAACATCAAAGTGCCTCCCTTAGCATTTCAGACGTTAACCGTGGCCTGTGATTGGTTATATGAGCTCCTTGTGAGTGCATTGAGGAGAATTTGTTGTCCTTAGAAACTTTTAAATGAGTAAAAGTATTTCCATGAATTAAATAATTTGCTCATTTTGAATTTAGATTTCATTTGTGTTGAAGATAAGGCATAGAAATAATGTTCTCTTCCATACTGTTCCTGTTAAAGTAGTAGGTATATTCTTTGAAGTTAGGGAGTCAAACGGCTAAAAGGTATCTTGTTCAGTCATGTCTGACACTTGACGACCCTGTGGACCGTACCATGCTGGTGCTGTCTGTGGGGTATTCTTGGCTAAGGTACTGGAGTGGTTTGCCATTTCTGTCTCCAGAGAAGGCTGTCTTAGAGATCATTTAATCCAGTCCCTCATCTTCTGTGTGAAGAGACTGAGGCCCTTTTCCAGTCATACAGTTAGGAACAGAGTTTGGCCTTCCTTTCCAGCCTTTGCAATATATCAGTTTGAATGCTGTAAAATATCATTCTTCATTACAAGTAAAGAAAGGCTTTTTGAAAAAAACTTTCAATTATTTAACAAGGGTTAATTTTTAGATTTCCTCTACCTGTATACTTCAACAGAGGGATAGGTAGTATCAGGTGCCTTTTAAAAATGTAGGATAGGGAATCACAAATTTCTTTATTAAGATTTTTAAAAATTAAAACTTTTCTTATCTTTTCTTGACTTTTGGTTTTAAAATGTACTTCATAGGATTGGTATGATTGGTTGATAATCAAACATTTGTTCTTTCCCCTCAAAATTGACACCCTTAGAAAACTTACCTTATGGTTTTAATGATAAGTTCAGTACCGGCGACTTACAGCCTTCATCTCACACACGTACTTCAGGTCTATGTTTCCATTCCCCCACAGAGCATTCCTTTGTGAGTGACCTGACACTCCCTCAGACTCAGTGTTCAAAACTGAACTTACCATCACCCCATTCCCCTCCCCTAAGACATTCCAGCTCCCCATTTCTATTCGTAAAGGCATCACTGTTCTTCCACACTCCCGTCCAGGAGATTGTTGTTTCTGATATTACCATCTTCGTCATCTTTATGTTGTTACCAATATAAAGCTCTTCCAGGAGGCCAGCATTCTCCACTGGACCGGCAACATGACTGTAATCTATATTCTTTAGTTTTGTAGGCAGTGTGCTCCTGGGATGTTGCACTAAGTTAATTACAAATACACTGAAGTTTCTCCTTGAAAATACAGGTGTATATATTGATTAAACACACAATATTAAAATATACATTAGTTGCTTTGGGGAACATTTTAGCAGAAACAAATATACTAGTCTCAAAGTAACTTTGTTTGCATGGAAAATTTTAGCTCTAACAGACTACAGAAATCCTAACCAGCACTTATCTATAACAAACATGCATATGAAAACCAGAAGAAAAAGGGTATTATATTTTTCCAGGGATTCCAGTTAATCTTTGGTTACCAGGAGTCAGGGTAAGATTCAGCCAATTCAAGAACAGAGTAACAGAATGAGAGTGCCTTGCCAGGGATCTAGAAATGGTTTATAAAAGGCGCCTGATACTACCCAGTGGTTCTGTTGAAGTGTACAGGTAGCAGAAATCTGTTAGAGCCCTAAGCCTGTCTCCAGAGGCAGCTGAACTGCAGTAAGATATCAGCACCTTCGCTTCCTGGCCACATCTTCCTGTCCACAAACCAGTTACTAACATTATGCCCAGTTGGTCACCAAGTCCAGGCAGATCTTCCACAAAATCGTTTCTCAGATTGTTCCCTTCTTTTCCGTCCTTAGTGCCACCAACTTAGCCCAGGTGTTCATCCCCTGAATCAACAGCCTTCCCCTGAGTCACATTCGTCTTCTTCAGCTTGTTTTTGTTTGTGTCCCTCATCTTGTTCTAGTGGCCCCTCACTGCCTTCCAGGAAATTCTTTTCTGTGGTATCCGGGGTCTTTGTCTCGTATCCCTGCTTATATAGTCTTCGTGGTCACTGTTGCACAACAGAGGCTACCAGCTTGTCAGGCCAGCCTTCCTCCTGCCTCTCACGCGCCATGTTCATTTTTGCTGCCTGTACTTTGGCGCTCACCTGAGTACACTCATTCTTTCTGTGGAGCCAAATCCTTCCCCTCCTTCAAGGCCTCTCAGAGCTGGGATGGGCCTTAGAGATTAGGCCTGCCTTCATTGACAGAGGAGCAAGCCAAGGACTACACAGATGAAAGTGTCTGCCCAAAGCTGACACATGGTAGAGCCAGAATTTGAACTCAGGATCTGTTGACTTTTAATCCACGTCCACGAAGCCATTAGCAACTAATCTAGCCCACAGGTCCTCTCCATTATAGCACTTAAAAGTGTTTCACACAGTTCAGTACTTAATTATAAATTATGGTAATTTTGATTATTTATGGTAAGAGCAGCCTCTGATTGTCCAAAAGCATACATTCTAATAGGGCCCAGAGTTAGGCAGTGATGAAACAATTAACCAGGGCACCTCCCTTCCTAAACTAGAGAGTGATTTATTTTGTAAGGTGTTTGGTGGGACTTTATGTATTTGGGCAGGATCACCTGCTTCTCCCACAAGTCCATTGCAGAGCCTGGACCCAGGCAAGGAAAAGGAGGAAGAATAGTGTGTGAGATTTGGTAGAATGGGGTAACACGGGTACGTGTCGTTGTCAGCGTCTTCTTCATTATAATGACAGCCAGCATTTACATAGTAGTTTAAGGCTTGCACGGTGCTTGAATTGTCTTATTTGATTCTTACAACAGCATTCTGGGCTATGTGTGTCGTTAACCCCAATTTACAGATAAGGAGACTGAGACTCAGAGGTGAAGGGAGTTGGCCAGTGTCACACAGCCAGCCATCTGAGGCAGGATTTGAACTTGGGTGTTACCAATTCCAAATTCCTCGTCCTGTCCACTGTGTTGCCTGGCTGCCTCTGGCTTGTACTTAGACACCCCAGCTCTTAATCTACTACTGTGTCTGAGTTTTGTTTCCCAAAAAGGACAGTAAGTTCTTTGAATATGAGAATATGAGAATCTCATATGAGAATATGAGAATCATGACTGACACTATTTTTATTTTGTGCAGCAACAGTGAGACTCTTGGAGGGCTTTGTTGAATGTTTGTGGTTTGGGATTTTTTATTGGTTAGCCTTTAGATATGAAATAATTGTGGGTGGTGACTGTGTTCTAATATCCTCCTATGGCCCAGCACCCATCTTTAGTTCATGTCTAAGGGACTGCTGAAGTGGGGAATTGCTAGATTCCATCTACTTTTTGAGGAAAACATGGTTTATTTTCTTCATTGAACATAAAGTTCTCTGCCTTTTAATGAAAACTGCAGATGCCATGGACACTTTTATATGTTAGACTGTTAACAGTTGATTTTCATGGAGCATTAAATCCAAAGTTTTCCTTTTTAATTCTTAGAAATCCAAGAAGGCCTCCTTTGACCAGGATTCAGATGTAGACATCTTCCAGGCAGACTTTCCCCCCGAACCACCATCTCTTCCTCGAACGGGTCGCGCCAGAAAAGAAGTAAAATATTTTGCAGAGTCTGACGAAGATGTTGATTTTGCAATGTTTAATTAAGTGCCCGAAGAGCACTCAAACATTTTCAATGACTACCTTGTGTTGTCTTTCTGTCTTTTCTGTCGCAGACTTTTGTACATTTGACTTATTTTACTGTGATGATGTAATAGATGGTTTTTATTATTGTGTGTAGGCCTTTTAACATTTTGTTCTTACACATACAGTTTTATGCCCTTTTTTACTCATTGAAATGTCATGTATTGTCTGATTGGCTTGTAGAGATGTTCTAGGCTGCTGTGCTTAAGCACACATTTTAATTGTCATGGTTGCAGACTAAGGACCTGCTTTTTGAAATGAAATTTAAACATTAAAAATGGAACTGTGTTACCTGCCTCTTTAATGAAGATCAAACTCAAGCTCCCACACACCTTTAAAATAAATATATTTTATTCTTTGCCAGGAGACTCCATGGAAAAAGGTAAACAGTATATGAACATAGAAAGCATTGTTAAACAATCTCAATGTACAAACAGAGCCAGTGAAAGTACATCACAGACTTCCTAAAATATTGGGAAAAAAAATCCACTAGTGCTTAAATGAGACCTAAGAAACTGACCCTTTCATCTGTTAACCACTCTATCACAGTCAAAAGAGACAGATTCTCTGCCCATGCCTTTGGGAATTAGTGATGGCCCCTTGACATCAAGGAGGTTGGAAAATCCCCACACCTGGCATGACTTGCAAAGTATAGGTGGTAGACCAGCCTACCCATTGTCCAGTGACATTTCCCTAATGGCTTGTGAACAGGTAAACAAAAACATCCTAACACTGAAAAGTGTTTCTGCCTCGTTGGTTGTCCTTACTGTAAAAATGCAGTATCTCTTCTCCTTAAACTGTGTAGTTTTGTCATCAAGCAAGTAATAAACCATTTCTCATTTAATGTGACATTAACAGTTGGACAAATGACATTGGATTAAACTGAGCTGGCAGTTATGCTGAAGCAGAAATCTGTTCTGCTGGTGCAGCGAGGTCAGCTACTTGTTACAGGGCAACACGGAATCAAAGATGCAGTTTGAGAGCATCAGAAAGAGCCAGGACGAGTTTCCATACGAACTAACCCAGAATCTTTTAGCCTTCCTTGTCTGGATGTACGTTCCAGTCTTACGTTGTTACCCAGGTGTCTGGAGCGGTCTGGGAAGGCAAGACCAAGTCTCTTTAACCTTTAACTGGACAAGGACGGTCGCCTTGTTTTTCATGACCGTGATGTATGTCATGGCCAGTTGGGGTCAGCAAGACAAAACGAAAGCACCACGTATCCAGTCAGGAAAGAGCAGAGTCAGCCATCCGTATGTACAAAGTCCTTGGAACTCTAACCAGGGTTTCAGTCAGGTGGAATTGGTCTTGTCATGCAATCTTGAGTGTTTAGAAGAGAAAATAGAAGCTTTTAACGAATTTCTGGTTGCATGAAATGGCTGATTTTAACATTTTTAGGTCTGTATTTCTAGTTAGGAATCAAACAGTGAGGAGTATATATATATATGTATATATATATATTTATATATTGGTACATATGAAAACTTCTTGGTCCTTCTTGAATTTTAATATATCTTTTCAGTTCCAAAACTAAGCAGCAGTAAAAAAAAAAATTTTTTTTCTTGCTTTTTAAATCCAGGAACAGAAGGTAGTGGGGAATGTCAGAAGTGACTGGAAAATGTCTTATTGCACCAGTGGGGACTGCCCAACTCCACTGTTCTCCACGGAGCTGGGTGAGATGCTAGGGCTGTGCTCTGCTGTATTGCCACTGGAACTTGGTGTCAGGGGTTCGTGTCCTTCAGAATTCTCGAGCATTTCCTGAATGAGAGGGGGCATTGAGCCAGGGATTTCCATTTTCAATGTAATCACACGTTCTGCACCTTTGAAAAGAAAGCAAAGAATTCTGCTGAAGTTGTACCACAAAACTTCATTCCTCTCCTCTCCTAGGCACACCAACAGAAGGGACTTTAGGGCTCCCTTCACAAGGACGCTTCTTCCTTCATACCCAATATTGCCTATGAATAATCTAGTTAGGAAACATAAACAAGCAGATGCCTCTTCATGTCTGAAGTTTTAAAAATGACCACAAACAGTTTCTGCAAATTAAAAAAAAAGCCAATAACAACATGACCCAGATCATTCCCTCTGATAACATGATGCCAATTGCTAATCGTTTTTGAGTTAGAGGAGAATTTTTCCATTTCTGAATGTACCTTATTCCTCTTCTTTAAAGAGAAGCAGCAGCTATTACAGCTTCCCAAATTGGAAACTAACACAAGACAGAAAATTGCTCTGATAACTCACAGAAAGTCTGTGCCTTAACCACCTGAATTTCCCAACTTTACAAGTATTCACTCATCTATACTTTCTTAACTCTATAAAAAAACCACATAGATCTAGAAAAACAAGGTGCCACACCAGTAGAGATGCTGACACTGGGTGACTGGACTCAACCCTGTAATGAGAATATTTCAGGAGCAAATTGTGGATTTTTGGCGTCACCTAAAATGGTGTTGAAAGGGAATGACCAAAACCTAGGTTCTCTTATCATTAACTCAGCAAGTGGAACATAGAACAGGCCAGAAGGGAGAAATCCACATAGTTCAGAAATGCATGTGAGCTGAGCCAATTAGAACATTCGGACAGAGAGGTTGGTTGGTCATTCCTTTTTCAGGTTACTTGGAGAAACCCCACATTGGATTCAACAGACCTTAGAGGGCCTTCGTGTTATAGATGATGAAAATCAGACCCGGGGAGGCTGTGGTTTTCCTTAAGATTATAAAGTGAGTAGAAAAGCCAGAATTCAAACCTAGCGTGTTTCCATTCTGAATTCCATGAAACCATGACATGGCGCTATAGAAATTAGCCACTTTGCTCCCTCACCCACCTCAGTACAATAAATACGTTTACAGTAGAAACGTCTGACTGTGATTCTTCTTTCTGAGAACTCACGATATGTATGTGTACATGTGTCTATTGCTTTGCTCATCCATTATGCTATCTCCCCACCTGAAAGATTTGGTGTTCACTATAAGTGAAAAATGTTCTCAGCCTCACACTGGGATGCAAACTGTTTCCAGTTCATACTGGAAAAATAATGCCTAACAAGGCCATACTTGTTCCAGAAAGGTACCTGTCAACCTTACTGCATGCAGCCCCTCCAGGCATGCAGTGAGCCTGCTGTCATCAGGCACTGCTCTAAATACAGAAGGGGCAGGCGGCACCCTAAGGACCACAGCTCCCCCAAACCCATAGCTCCTTGCACAAGCTAGGAAGTTTCAGCAGGTCTCCAGAGGCAAAGTGCCATAATGGCGAGATGAGAAAGATAAGCACTTGCTCCCAGTGATTTCTACTGAATTTCTCTCAACAAAAGCATCCCCAAACTGTGCCTTTACCTCAGCCAAGTCCTTGGTTTTTGACTTCAGGCACTTCTGTAATGGCTTGGACCATACCTGAACTGAAAATCACAAGACACACAATGTTTCTCTCTTTGAGGAAGGCTGGCATGTGCTTACTTATAGATGCCCTAAAGCGAATCTGCCTGCAACAGAGAGCCCTCTTCTGTTTGTATTGCGGTTCAGTTCCATTCTGATTCTACCATATACAGCCCACATAACAGGCAAATCCCTTCCCCTTGCTAAGCCTTCATTTCTTCACACAAGCTGACCTCTAAGGTTCTTTCCAGCTTCAAGAGTATGTGGATTTCCATAAATAATGTGAGAAAATCTAGAAAGATGTACAGAAGAAGGGAATTCATATGGGAGGAAACCCAATATGTATAATGGGTTTTGAGTAAGGAAGGTAAGTTTGATTCCTGGCTCAGATACTTTCTAACCGTGTGATCCTGGGCAAGTCACTTAACCTCTGACTGCCTCAGTGGCCTCAACTGTGAGACAGGGATAAATAACACCAACTTCACAGGGTTGTTGTAAGGATAAAATGAGATCATACATATAACGTGCTCTGTAAATGTTGAAGTGCTGCAAAAATGATTAGTTTTATCAGCTATCATTAGTAAGCACCTTAACGAGACCCCCTCCCAGAACTCCAAAGAATTGCTGTTTTTTTCTTTAAAATGGTCATTAAAAAAAACTTAGTTTTCTGAATTTCAGTGTTCTCAATGTCCTGTTGTAATTAAGTGACCAGTTGGCCTTCAAATATTTTCAAACAATATTTTCATTTTCATCATCTTCAATCAGTCAACAAGCATTTATTAAGGACTTTGTACGTGCCAGACGCTGTTCTAGGTGCTACAGATACAGAAACAAGAGAAGCAGTCCCGGTTCTCCGGAGCTTGCATCCTCGCCCTCTTCGCCCTCCCCCCCCCCCCGCCCCAGTCCTCTGAGACAGTCAGCACTGAAAGGATCCTCCGTTAGAGGAGAGAAAAGGACTCTTAGATTCTCTGGGTCACCCAGAGTCAGAACCAGGACCCAAGGAGATGACGGGGCCAGAATTATGCCACGGGAGGAAAAGTCACAGGGCTTTTTAAAGTTCACAGTTTTCTTTCCTGATGTATTGCAGAAAATAACAACCCCAAACAGGACAAACAACAGCAAGGTACCTTTTGCACTGATGCTCCGGAGATCTGTGATTTTCATGAGGATCTTTGGAAACATATGAGGCTTGTTGGGTCGCCTCTTTCTGATGTAAATTTTCAGCGCTTCCAGCAAAGGTTCTTGTAGCTTATCCACTTTTGTTGGTTCCTCCAGGTCCTGACGATCTAGAGACCAGGAAGAAAATATATTATTGGGGACGGGGTGGAGCAAGAGACTGATTTCATTAATATGGGGAATAACTAGCCAGACACTTCTGCTAATGCTGGTGACCATCTCTGCAACTCAGAGTCTTGGAGAGTTGTCTAGAGCATTAAGGGGCCAAGTGACTCCTGAGGCCAGCTGCCTATGTTGGATGCCACACTGCAATCATTAGCCGGGTTAAAAAGCAAAAGCAAGGTTGGCAGGATTTCATATGCAGCCCTGATAAATTAATTCTCACCTTTCCTCTCCCTCTTGTCCTTACTTGGCTGTTCATCTTAAAAGCTATTAGAAACTTGGCCCCTCTGAATTTGGTGGTGCAGTCACTTTTAAAATTTAGAACAAATGTGCCAGGTTGGGCATCAGATGAGACATCACAGAATCTCAGAGCTGGAGGGAACCTCATAAGCCATTTAATCAATGTTCAGCCTCTGCTTGAATATCTCCAGTGAAGAAAAACTCACAATCTGTCTTTGGGGCTGCCCCAATTGTTAGAAAGTTTTTTTTTTGTTTACATAAAGACAAATCCTGCTTTTTCTATAACTTCCACCGAACTAGAGTTCTGCTCTCTTTTCCCTTGACTAACTGGTATAAGTGAACTTTCTATATTGGCCAGAAGATGGCATTACAGACTTAAGAGATTGCAAATTTGCAGCTGCTTTAAAGAAGTAAGTCATTATTATTTGTTTAACTGTGATATAGTTACTTTGAAATGCTAATATCTCACTGAAAAGAAGACTCCTCACTCTACTAGGGCACAATGAGCCAAAGAACTCAAGTGTTTGGCACACATCCTTGGAGACTAACTTAATATCACACTGAAATTCACCAAGCCATCAATAAGGCCTTCTTGGAGAATTCCACAATAGCGTAATCGCATTTAAAACACAAAAAGAGAAATGAACGAAAAAAATCAACCTGCAGTACTCAGCAAAACAGTATTTTTGACTCTCTAGGGAGGAGGAGAAAGACCTTAAATATAATCATTTAGCTCATAAGAACAGGTCAAAATAAAACAAAAAATAATCTCCAGATGATCTCTGTTTTCTCCCTATGCTTGCTGTTGAGATGTGGCTGAGGCTCATTTTTCCTTCTCCAAGCTTGAGGACAGGGGAGTACCTCCACAGATTAAGCAGATGGCACTAAGAAGGCCTGTTTCTGTATCATCCATTTCCAAAGGCAGGAGCTGATTGGCAAAGGTGAACACCAGATCAGTGAGAGGTCCAAAGCCGGCATTGTGCATCTGGGTTCGGTTTAGGGTAAGGCCGTCAGAAAAGGTCATCGTGTCTTGTTCAGGTGTGTATCTTGTGCAGATTCTAAGAATCTGTGGGGAAAACAAAATTGAAAATGTTAGGGAGAAGACTATGAAAGAGACACTTTATAGAATTTAATAAAATAATCATTTGTAGGGGAAAAAGATCTGGAACATCAAGGAAATAATGGGGAGAAAAGGAATAAAAGTCAGAACTTAAACTATATGATAAAGTAGCAATGATAAAAACCATTTGCTATTGGATCAAATGAGATATTTGTAGAGCTTTGGCATGGTGCCTGCCAAGAGCAGGCACTTAATAAATGCTTGTTCTCTTCCCTCTCCCCTTCTCTATAAGGTTAAAAAATAGAAAAGTCCTTCAATAAAACAGATTACACAAGGGAGAATCAGAGATAATGGAAGTTAACAAGTCAGTATCCAATAAACTCCAAACACAAATTACTTGGGAAAACTCCCTCTTTTATAAGAACATCTGGGAAAATTGAAAAGCAGTCTGGCAGAAATTAGGCTTAGAGCAGTATCTTATACCACATTCCACTCTAAATTCAAAAGGGATACTTGACCTGAATATTAAAGATCACAAGAAAAACAGGTCATATGCCTCTTAGAGCCATGCACAGTAAAGGAATCTAACTAAACAAGCGACAGCCAGTTACAAAAGACACAACAAGTAACTATTAAATGAAATTGAAAAGCTTTTGTATGAACAAAACTAATATATCTAGGACAAGCAAGGCAATCAGCCAGGGAAAAATTTCTGTCAGATTTTTTGGATAAGAGTTTGGTATCCAAAGTATTTAGCAACTAACGAATATATAATACCAAAAGTTATCCCCAAATAAATAAGTGGTCAAAGGATATGAACTGTTTTCAAAAGAACTGCAAACTATTAATCACCACACAAAAGAATGTGCCAAATCACAAACAATAAGAGAAGGTCCAAACTAGACTTTTGGAAGGAATTCTTCTTCATGGGGAACCTCAAATGTTCCAGTTATTATGTCCAAGTGATGTGAAAGTTAGAATTAGTCAGATGTCTCCCTGAGAGCAGATTCATTTGTAAACAACCAGAAGAAGAACTCAAGCTTTAAGATATACCTGACCTCCCCAAAGCATATATCAAACTGTTGACTTCCATTCTTCCATGGATCTGACCTAACTATGAGCTGCATTGGTTACCTCATTGGTCATTCAACCTCTACTTTAAGATATCCTCCTCCCTCAACCTCCCTAAGAGTTCACTATATCCTAAACCAGCCAATTTTGCATGGCTAAAATTGTTAGAAATTGTTTTCCCTGACATCAGGTATAAATTAATTGTCCCCTTTTCAGACTCAACCATTGCTCTTGATATTGTCTTCTGGGACCTAAAAGAACAAGCCTAATCTTCCATATGACAACCTCTGTCCTCCCCAACTCTCCATCCAGTCTTCTCTTTTCCAGGCTAAATGTCCCTAATTCAGTCAAATGATCCTTATATGGCACAGGCTTAAGACCTATTTATTTACATCTGTGTCTCCTGAAGCCTCCTCCTTCCTTCATGGCCCAATTCAGATGCCACCTTCCTGCATAATATGATTTTTCATAGACCTTTCTTCCAAAAGAGACCATCTCTCCCATCTACAGTTTCTAGGAGCATTTTACTTAGCCTAATGCTAACTATTCTATCACAGTACACATTGCATCATACTTATCTGTAGATCTGACTCCACACAACAAAAATGCACAGAAATGTTCAGCTTTTTCAGGGCAAAGTTAGTGACATTTTCTATCTTCATGTCCATAGCATACTGTGGAATTTAAAGAGTTACCTTCCTAGGACAAAGTCATATGGTACATGTGAAGAGTCTATAACACAGAGCACGTTAGGAGCTACAAGAAACTGAAGGAAAGGATGTCATTGCAGAATTGTATGACTGAAGAAAGATGGACTGGTCAAGTAGTGAGAATGCCAAGTGAAAGCCATGTGCTTCCTTGGCATTCTTGTACATCAAGAGAAAGCAATGGGAAGTTCCAACATATTGGATGGACCGTCTGTGGCAAAGTTATAGGAGGACATGGACATGAGCCGGGCAGGATGGGAAAGCACGGAAGGACCATGACTGAGGTCATGATTGAGGTCACTAGACAGAAAAGCCCAAGAGATGAGAATGCAGATGCATGGGGGTATTCAAACATTCCTAGTATCCAACATGGTGCCTTGTATGAGTGCATGAATGAGTGATGAAATGCTTTTTCTCTTCAACGATCTGTTCTTTCAAATTTTCCTATTCCTTGTACTCAAAACTTCCATGGCTTAGTGAATAGTTATTGTGAATTTTTTATGGCTATAACCTATTGGTCATACAACTGGTGATGAATCTTTCCACACTTAGCTGATTGGGTCTTGAGATGACAGTCATAAGGCTAGTCTCTATTCAAAGGATTTCCAGCTTGGTAGGAACAGCCATCAAACCAATCAACAAACATTTTTTAAATACCAATCATGTGCCAGAAACTGTCCTCGGTGTTGAGAATACAAAGGCCCTACTCTCAGGAAGCTTACATTCCATTAGAAGAGACATCTATATATGTGTGTATGGAAAATAAATATGAAGTAATTTTTAGATGGGGAAGACAATTACTATTCAGAGCAATCAGGTAAAGACGTACCATAGACGATAGTCCTTAAGCTGCGTTTTGGGGGATTCTGAGAGAAGGGAGCACATTCCACGCAGAGAGGACAAATTAAGCAAAAGTGTGGAGATAGGAGATGGAATATCACATGAGGGATGGCAGGAAAGCAAATCTGGGTAAACTGAGCAATGCCTAAAGAGGAATAATACAAAATGGCTAGAAATCCAGGTTGGAGGCAGATTGAGAAGGACTTTAAATGTCAAACAAAGGAGTCTGTTTTTGATGCTAGAAATAATAGGGAGTCATTGGGGCATATTGAACAGGGAGGTGCTGCTGTCAGACCTATTCTGCAGCAGTATCACCCCCACAGGTTCTGCAGATACTGGATTTGCAAGGTATGAGGGGGGAGGGAAGAATGGGAGAGACTTGAGGCAGGGAGACCAATGACTCGGCCATTCCAATACTCTAGGCCAGAGGTGCTAAGAACCTAAAGTGAGGCGGTGGCCGTGTGAGTGAAGAGTTGGAAACATGCGGGAGATGTTGGGGAAGTAGAATCAACAATTAATTTATACAACAACCAATGGTCACCTTTGCACCATGATGAGGTATTAAAGGAGCACTTCAGTGGAAGCCATAGGGGTCAAATGTAGGTGTGCTGGGGACAGAATCAGTAAAGTCCAACCTCAGAGTTTACTCCAGCTTTATAACAGTACCTGGCATTTGGGCAGCGTGACGGTGCAGTGGATGGAGAGCCAGGTCTAGAGTCAGGAAGACTCATCTTCATGAGTTCAAATCTGGTTTCAGACACTAGCTGTGTGACCCTGGGTAAGTCACCTAACCCTGTTTGCCTCAGTTTCCTCATCTGTAAAATAAGCTGGAGAAGGATATGGCAAATGACTCCAGTATCTTTGCCAAGAAAACCCCCAAGTGGTTGTATCCCAAAGAGATCATAGAAGTGGGAGGAAGACCCATATGTACAAAAATATTTATTGTGGCAAAAAACTGGAAATTAAGAGGATGTCCGCCCATCACTTGGGGAATGGCTAAACAAGTTGTGGTATATGAATATAATGGAATACTACTATGCTATAAGAAATGGGGAGGAGGGTGGCTAGGTGGTACAGTGAATAGAGCACTGGCCCTGGAGACAGGAGGACCTGAGTTCAAATTCGGCCTCAGACACTTGACACACTACCCGTGTGACTTTGGGCAAGTCACTTAACCCCCAATTGTCTTCCAAAAAAAGCAAAAAAAAAAAAAAAAAAAGAAGAAATGGGGAGGAGATGGTCTTCATATTCACCTGGAGAGCCTTATACAAACTGATGCTGAGTGAGAAGAGCAGAACCAGGAAAAATTTGTACACAATCAGACACATTGTATGTGTGACAACCAACTTTGGTAAACTAGACTCTTCTCAGCAACACACAGTTATAAGACATCTCTATAAGTCTCAGGATGGAAGGAGATACCTATACTCAGAGAAAGATCTAGAAAGAACAGAGTTTAAATAGAGACTGAAGCAATCTACATGATATCATTCTTTTCCATGTTTGGATTTGTTTTTTTCCCCCATTATTCGTTCCAATGGTTGCAACCCTTCTATACAACCAGACTAATGTCCAATATGAAAGTGTTTGCAGGTCGATTGCATGCCGCCATGGGTGGGGAGAGGAGGGGAGAAAATTTGAAACTCAAGTAATTCTGGAACTCAATCTTGTAAACTAAAAAGTAAATAAACAAATCAATTAAAAAAAACATTTTGTAAGCAGCAAAGTCGAAAAAAAGAAAAAAAAGAAAACCTCCAAGTAAGGCCACGAAAGTCAGACAAGACTAAAGCGACTGAACAGCAAAGTGTCTGGGGTGCCCAGAGAACCTTATACGTATCTCACTGGATGCTCACGATGCCCCTGGGAGGAAGGCACTATTCTCATTCTCATTTACAGATGAGAAAGAGGCTCGGAGAGGCTGTGATTTTTGCATGGTCCCACATCTAATATGTGTCAGAAGTGGGGTCTGAACTCAGATCTTCTTTCCTCTGAGGTCTGGTGCTCTACATACCACACTGTCCCCCTAAACTCTTAAACGGAGACTGTGACGTCAAGCTTAGGAAGTTGCTTGCCTTGGCAGCCAGAACCCAGAGCAGGCACGGAGGGCAAGAGAACCTCCTAAATAATGTGATAAACGTGTTTTCCATCCTGGCAATCTCTGCAGCTTTTCCTGAGGAATTATTTAGAAGAAGCCAGTTGTTTGGGCCTAGAAACGACAGTGCTCGGGCACAGCATTCCTGGGGTTTGGGGAGGGGGCGGGAGAGGTGAATTCAGTTCAAGCCAAACACAGAAATGTTGACTCAGTATCGCTGTTTATTTTTTGTCAGCCCTATTTATTGGGAACATGCTACTAAACAGCTCGGTGTGTGCCAACAGGACTGCCCGCCTCACATCGAGCTTCTTGTATGAACAGAAAACAGCATGCTTACATCTCCCCTATCCAACACCCAAGAGATATAGATGAGCCACACAGGGTGAGGCGGACACAGCTGGGACCCGGAAGCAAGGAGCAAGGTTAGCAAGACCAAGTCACTGAAAGCCTCAGAATCTGTTCTCTCCCCTATAAAGTGGGGGCAAGGCTTGGCCTGAGCAGTCTCACTGGGAGGAGGGAGAGCTGCCAGCTTGCCTCCTTCCCAGGAGAGACAGCAGCGTGGGGTGGCTGTCTCCAAGCTCATGTTTGCTCTTGGGGTGGCGTTAAGCGGGAAGTTGTTCTTTTGGGTCATTTCAGTCATGCCTGACTCTTCTTGACCCTGTTTGGGTTTTTCTTGCCAAAGATACCAGAGTGCTTTGCCTTTTCATTCTCGAGCTTATTTTGCAGATGAGGAAACTAATGCAAACAGGGGGAAGTGACTCACCCAGGGTCACACAGCTAGTCAGTGTCTGAGGCAGGATTTGAACTCAGCATATATTCTTCTATACCACCATCTAAAGAATGTTGTAGTTTGCTTTAAAACAGCTCCTATTTAGACCAGGCTTTAAGGTCTATAAAACAATTTCACAACAGTGTTGCTTCCTCATCAGAGAAGTTGAATAATCCAAAGTTAAGATTGATGTAGAATTTTAAAGTTTTACAAAAGGCCCCCATTTTGAAGATGAGGGAAACTGAGCTGGGGATATGTCAAGTGACTTGCCCAAGGTCCCACTGCTATTAGGTGCCTGAGGTAAGATGTGAACTCAACTTTTTGAACCCAAGGATTGTTGACCTCACTCAATCCACTCTGTGGTGTCAAGGGCACTTAAAACTAGTCTTGCTTGGTGCATTTTGTAAATCCCAGGATGGATCTAAGGTTCTTTTAAAACATCCCATCCCAGGTATCACATCTGTAGGGGTCAGTTTGTGAACATCTATGCAGAGCATGGGCATTTATATATACAGGACCTGCAGAGGATCACTCTTGGTATTCCTATCCTCAATTCTGGCCCCACTTCCCCTATAAATGGAATACTAGCACTATGGGTTCATCCTTCCTAAGGTGGTCTTTATCAGAACAGAGCCTATGTTTTGGGGTGTCTCCTTTTCCCATGCTAGTACAAGATGGCCACCAAAATACTACCTATTCCTCCTCGTGTCTGTCAAGACATGAGGCCAAGGAAAGGACTTACTAGGTAAGAAATTGAGGGACAGTCTTCAGGGGATAAGATGGGGAAAGTGCTGTGTATGGATGTAGGCATCAAGTGATTATTTCATCAGAAGCTATACAACTTTAAAAATAATCCTAAATGTTGCTGCCCCATCATGAGCCTTATGATGAGCAGAAGAATCTGGGCTCTAAGATTTCAGAGGAACACTCAAAGCCTGGTGGGAATGGGGGGGGGGTAGGGGGGCAGGCCAGTTTCCTGAAGACAGGAAGACAGTTCTGCCTCTCAAGAGAAACTGAAAATTTGATTTCTGTCACACCACAGTCAAATGCCACTGGCAGACCCAGGGTTCTTTTTCTCAATTCAAATGCCTTTTGTTTGAAAGAATGATATTTTATCTGGAAACATCAACAGGCAGGCCCCGTGAGTTGGCTAAAAATAGCACAAGTCTCCCAGACTTGCCCAAGGGGGACCTAATCCCACGAGAGGCTCCTCCTGACAGAGGATCTATTGATGTACAACATTAATCCCTCTCTGAGATAAAAGGGCCATCTTGGGTTTCCACAGTGGTCAACCAATGACAATCCTTCAAATTCTGGAAACCCCTCATGAGCCGGATGCCAAAACCCAGGGGTCAGAAGGTAGGTAGGAGGGACCCCGGCCTAGCTTCTGCTTGTACTTCCTTCTGCCATAATGCTTCAATGCTTACAAATCTTCTCACAAAAGCCTTCTAAAAGAGGCAGTCTGTCGCCTCCACCTTACACATAAGAAGACTCAGGATCAGAAAAGTAAGATTCCTTGTGGAAGGTCACACAACTGTTAAGGTTCAAAGCCCATGTTGTCTTTCATCTCACAAACATGCAAGAAAGTCTAGATTGGGTCTGTAAAGTATCAAGCAGGGAAAGAGGTTGAGGTTTTTGATATCTATGCATGAGTGAAAGGCAACATTGGCATGGTTGATAGAAGGCTGGGTTTGGAGTCGGGAAGTGTCCCAAGGGCTGGATTTCAGTCACACTGACCAACTGTGCACAACACTGACCCCCCCCCCCCTTAGTGTCCCAAGGACTGGGTTCCAGTCACACTAACCAACTGTGCACAACACTGACCTCCCTCAGTGTCCCAAGGGCTGGGTTCCAGTCACACTGACCAACTGCACAACACTGACACCCTTCAGTGTCCCAAGGGCTGGGTTCCAGTCACACTGACCAACTGTGCACAACACTGACCCCCCCCCCCTCCGTGTCTGCAAGCTACAGATGAGTGGCTGATGTGCATCAATGGAAGGGCTTCCATGTCAAGAATTCCCCATGGATGAAATGATGTATGCAGACCAACAGAAAAATAAACAGTCACAAATAAACCTCTAAATGACTCACAAAGTTCTCCCTAGTATACCAGAGTAGAGTAGGCTGGAAGCTCCTCAAGGGTAGACTCTGTGTCTGTGTCTAGTAATTACTACCCATTCCAAAATGCTCAGTCTAGTGTTATGAATCTGTACCAAAGGTACTTAGAAGCATGGGAGGAAACATGGTCCAGTGAAAGAGCTCTGGTCCTGTTAGAAGACCCAGGTTCAAACCCTGCCTTTAACACTTAACTACCTGGGCAATCTTGGGCAAGTACAGCATTCCAGGGTCTCTGTGTCTTCATCTGTAAAATGGGGCATTGAACTAACTGGCCTCTGACCTTCCATTCCATTCTAGAGCCAAATAATCTTACTACCTTATGAGAAGGTTTACCTCAATGGACTTTAAGGGACCATCCCGATAACTCCCTCTATCTCTTCTCACAGTGAGGTGACTCTGTTTAACTCTTACAGGGCATAGGAGGAAAAGTGGGTTGGGCTGCCTCAGGAGGTAGTGGGGTCCCTCTCACTTGAGGGCTTCCAGTGGAGGCTGGGTGACCCCCTTTCATGTGGAAGGTTAAGAAGAGAATTCTTTTTCAGACATACATTGCTTCCAAATCTAAGATTCTGGGCCCTGGGGAAACAAGGTGTTTTCTTGAAAGGCCAAGCACTTTCTTGATTATCTGAATTTTAGCTATTGCCCCACTGCCCAGTTGGAGTAGAAAGGCTCATGTAGTCCTGCGCTTTCTAAGCTACTGCATGATTCTCTCTGGCAAAGAAGACTCAGCTCCAGCCTGAATTTACAACTCTGGGCATAGAAGCAATCTATACTAACAGCATCAGAGAGGAGCATTTCACTACTATCTCCATCAAGAGAGCAAAGCAGAGGGCTGCTGGTGAACAGGAAATGGTTTGGCTTGTTCAATCTCGAGCCTAACCACGAGGAGCTTGTTTTCTGAGCTGCAAAAATGAAAGATGGGTGTTTCCACGTACCTCTGGATCTCTTGGTCTGTATGTCTAAGGGGAGATATTTTAAAATGATGATGCACGGGCTGTGAGTTAACACGTATATCACCAAGATACCGAACACCCATTCTACAAAGAGTCTACAAGAATGCTGCATGCCTTGCTGGTCTGCCAAGGTTCACATTTCGGAGTTTTCTTCACCAGTTTCAAGGCCAGGGTTGGGCAGTTACTCACTGGGCTGACATGGGCAGGTTATGCTCTCAGACTCATCTGTTTCCTTTGAAGGCTGACACAGCATGACACGGAGGCTAGGGGGCTGAGGTAGTGTGGAAGTGGAGAAGGTTTTTCAAGATGGTAGACACTAACATATAACAGTGTACTCTGCACACAAAAGAAATCCTAACCCACTGGTGAATACACACATTAGCTATTTAGAGCTTGTGGGAAGGAGGGAAGGAGAGGAGAGCCAGAAGGATGAGAGGACAATGGGACTTTGAGCTTATCTGGGATTGAGAACAAATCCCCATCTTACAAGTGAAGCAAGAGAGTCCTAGAGAGGAGAAAAGACTAAGCAGAGGTCACACAGACAGGAAGTAAAGGAACCTGGAATGGCCACCAACACCTTAATCAGTGTTTGCTGAGCCGAATCATCATCGCCATTGCTGTTCTAGACCATCTCTCCCTATTCCCTTTCTAGCTTTTCCTAGGGGACATCAGCCTTCCCAACTCCAAGTCCAGCCTTCTATCAATATTTCTTTTTGTTTTTTGTTTTTGGAGGAGGGAAGGCAAGGCAGTTGGGGTTAAGTGACTTGCCCCAGGTCACACAGCTGGTACGTCAAGTGTCTGAGGCTGCATTTGAACTCAGGTCCTCCTGACTCCAGGGCTGGTGCTCTAGGTGGGCTGCGCCACCTAGATGCCCCCAATATCTCTTATTGAAAAGGTTCCAGTTGCAACCAATCACTGGACTTCCTGGACCTCAGAAGAATTCATTAGAAAGACACATGTCCTTAGAGCTCTGAATCATATTGGGCCCAACTGTATATGTTGGTTCTCTCCATAGAGTGTAAACCTCTTGAGGGCAGAGACTGTTCCACTTTTGTCTGTATCCTTAGCAACAACCAAACTCTATAGCACAAAGCAGAGTCAAGGAGGCCCTTACTTGTGGACACCCTTGGAAGAAGACTAGAGTGCTACAGGATGGGTAGGCATGGATGGGCTGTGAGCTGCATCAATGGAGGGACCCACGTGGTCCTAGAGAAGTCATTTATGAACTTCAGGACCTCAATTTTACTGGTGAGGAATTAATGCTTTTACATCACAGGGATATTGTGAGGATCGGATGAAAAAAGGAAGGGAGAGGAAGAACTTTTGTGAAGAGGAAAACATGATATAATTGCCAACTATGATCATTATCATTAGGATTCTGAGTATTGATAATAATGCCATAGGTTGGCCTGACCATCCACACAAGAAAAACCAAGGGGATAAAAAAAATCCCCATTGTCCAAACTACCACACTGAAAATCAACAAGCTGGCCCCCAATTTAACAGCAGAAGAAGAGACTGAACTGCCCTTATGAGATCACAAAGCTCTTTCAACAGCTCTAAGATTCTCCCTGAAATAAAGGATCACCTTTTTAATGACAATGTGATATGACCAGAGGTTGGGCTTTGCTCAAACTTGCCCTCAAGGGCTGATTGTTAAATTCTCTGTGGGAGCATTTACACCTTGGAAATCAGCAAATGCTGTAAATCAGGGCTTGGTTGGCCGTTCTGTTCATTATCTAGTCTTCAGAGAGCAATGGACAAAATGTCAGTGATGCAGAATAAACTTGTAAGTGGGTCTTGCAGCTTCATTAGCTGAACAGGGAACAGGTCTAGGGGTAAAAGAGGGTACCAGCAGTGCTGGGCAGAGACCTCCCTGGGACAAACCAGACCAGATGCAAAGAGGGGAATTCCCTTGGGGACTAAGTACCTTTCCATTTTCCCCACTCTGAGGTTAGCAGAATGAGAACAGGGACCCACAACCTGAAGTTTGTGAATTCGTTTTGAAAATATTTTAATAACTTATTACTTTAATAACTTATACTTATACTTCAACATAATTGGTTCCCTTGGGAATCCCATGTCGTATTTTATTTTGTCCATTTAAAGACAGCATTCTGAGAAGGGTCGCCAAAGGGGTCCCACGTCACAAGAAGGCTGAGCATCCCAGAACTACGGCTTTGAGGGAAAGGGAAGGCACGTCCTATTTACAAGGGACAGAGTGCTGGCTGCCCAAGGCCTTTGGGTATCCCAACTGCCAATGAGAAAGGAGCTGACCCAAGAAAAGCTTTCAGCACCACAGCTCACCTTGGGCATGGTGTCTATGTCCAGGGACACTCCTTTAGTGGGCATTGTGGGTGCTCTCAAAAAGTTGGCCCTTGGAAGTTGGGGAGTTAAGAAGGACGGATGGGAAGTGATATGGTACCCATCCCAGGGTTAGAGGTCACTGAGGACATAATCACCAACAACATGAGATTCTATAGAAACTACATTTAAAGGGCCTGACATTCTGTTCTCTCTCTTTCTAGGGACACAGAAGACTTGACAAACTCTAGCTTCTTGCTCTCATTGCTTGTTATTTCTAAGACCACATCTTGACCATCTTCCAGTGGAGTTATCCAGGACTGCCCAAGCATGGGGCAGCTGCTTCAGGGAAACCACAGCCCTTGAGGAGAGACAGAAGCAGGAGCCTAAACTCAGGGGTCCCCAGGACTAGCTCCTCCTCTCCATCCCCACCCGTCCAAAGAAGGCCTGAGAAGGTGCTTACCAAGATGTCCAGGCAGGCTGCTTTCAAGAGGGTGATCTGATCCGCAATGGTCAAGCTAGTGAAGCCTGGCAGCCTTTTAGCAAACTCCACGATTTTGATAATGCACTTTGTGGCCAGCTCACTGAACTTGTCCCAGAGGCCCAGGTCCAGGCGCACCCGATGATCAGCGCTGGAATTCTGGCAGTGGAAAGGGAAAAAAAAAGAAAGAAAAACATCAATTCACGCTCTTGGTTCAGGGAAGCCAAGGTTTGCTTTGTAAACGAAAACAAACACATTAAAAAAGGGACGGAACCAGAGACTGCCTATTATTAATGGGCTAACATTCCAGGCATTTTCAACCAAGTTTCCTGTTGGGGTGATGTTGATTTTAGGCAGTATCTGCCTCTAAAATTCTTGGGATGTTTCATGATTCATCTTAATTGATGCGGCCACATGCACTCAGTCGACAAGGGAATTTAAACATTTCCACATGGTGTGGAACCTCCTGCTGTGGGGAAGCCCTTGAGAAAGACTTTCCACTAGAACCCCAGGAAGGCAGCAGGAAAGAGTCAGATCATTCCGTACCCAGGAAAGCAAGCTTTGTCAAAATATCAGGACCAGGGATTTTTGACTCAAAGAATCACGAGGAAAGGTCATTGTGTAACACACAACTGCCCTCTGGGAAAGACGTTTCTGCAGCCAGTGCTAACATCCCTTCTGCTCCTTACTGGAAGTGACCTGAGCTAAGCCCTTGACCTGGCAAGACCTCAGTTTCCTCATCTGTAAAATTAAGATGTTGGAATACCTGCCCTCAAAGTCTCCTTCCAGCTCGTTTCAGCCCTCTCCTGGCTGGTTTCTTCCTTTGCAAAATAAGGGTGTTGGACCAGATGGTCTCTTAGCACATGGACACAGCAGGAGCTTAATAATTACTTCTTGGCTTGACTTCCCACTGTAACAGTCTTTGGTCTAATGTTTCTTCCAATTTTGAATGATATATTCCTATGAACAAGTTGACTGCATCTCTATATGAATTCCATTCAAATGGTACACCAGCTTATTTTAGGGCTTCTAAACCCTCAGACTCCAGACAGGAATCACCGAATGCTTTAGCTGCAAAATGGAGTTCAAATCTGACCTCAGACACTTGCTATCTGTGCGACCCTGAGCAAGTCACTTTAGCCCGTCTGCCTCAGTTTCCTCATCTGTAAAAGGAGCTGGAGAAGGACACAGCAGACCACTTCAGCACCTCTGCCAAAAAAAATCCCAGAATGTGGTCATGGAGAGCCAGAGACGACTGAAATGACGGAACAGTAACAAAGGGCTTCTCTCGGTCATTCCCCCATGCTAGGAGACCAGGTGGGGGATGTCGGGGGCAGGTGAATGTGGAGCTATGTGCTGCAGGGGCATGATCTTGGGAGAACGTAGGGACAGGGGCTGTTGAATGTCTCAGTGGCACATCTGCCCAGCATGCGGATCCCGGAGGGATGAGATCATGTGTTGGAGAAAGAAGGACCGATGATGTGGAGTTGGAAACAGCCTTGACCTCAGAGCTCACCAACCCCCGGGAGGGGAAGGGAGCTGCGCAGGGCCCCAGGAGCGCAGGCAGCAGCGGCGATGCCTCCTACCAGCATTTAGCGCACTCTGGCTCCTGGATATCTCATGGGACTTTTCAAGACAATTAATCAAAACGTCAGTTCTGGAGTCTGGCTGTCACAGGGGTGTGAGGGATGCTCAGGGAAGAGCTGGCTGTTTTTTTTTTTTTGTGACAGACCCTCATGTGAAAGATGAATCTGAGGTCAGGAGACCTAGAACCCCAATATCTCCTTGGGAAGTCGAAAGAACATGAGCCTGAAGTCCCAGATTCTGAGTTTAAATCCCTGCCAGGCAACTTACCTCAGCCCAATTATGTGAGGGCATGCACTCTCTTGAATTATATTATTATATAACATTATATATAATGCTTATATATTGTATTTAACTGTAATTACATCTCTATTATATAGATAATCTAAACAATCTATATAGATATATCTTTTATTATAAATACAATTATAAAAACAGTATATACAATTTTATAATTAAATACAACATTGCTTACATCACATATAGAACTTTTCAATATTCTATGTTCTATTCAGTACTTTATACTATACTCAGTATTTCATACTACATATAGAAACATTACATTTAATTATATAATTGCATATATTATTCCATGCAATATAGAAACATGTTCTATATATGTATATATAGTATAGAATATATAATCCATACTATAGTATAGTAAAAAATTAAAATAGTATAGAAACATGTTCTTTTTAAATTTTGTTTTCTGGAGGGGGAGGGCAGGACAGTTGGGGTTAAGTGACTTGCCCAAGGTCACACGGCTACTATGTGTTAAGTGTCTGAGGCTAGATTAGAACTCAGGTCCTACTGATTCCAGGGCCAGTGCTCTATTTACTGTGCCTTCTAGCCCCCCGTAGAAACATGTTCTTTATGTAACATAGAAACATTATATATAAAATATAGCAATATATCATAAATACTACATATTACTATATATAATACTATATATTACATTGTATAATATATAACAATTTACAATTTCTATGAATAATATAGTTTACAGAAACATATTTATCAAATATAATTTATAGAAAACATACAAATCATTATGTTATATAGACAAATTAATCTATATTACAAACGTATAATATAAAATGTGTTACATTATGTAATATATAATACATTTATTATAAATATTCTGTAATATTTATTACACAATGCATTTTTATATAATGAATATGAAATCTATAATAAAATATGCATATTACATAAACATAAATTTTTATTTAATATATATGCATTTTAATAAATAAATATGTGTAAATAATATTTTATGTTGCAGTTTGCATATATTTGTTTACATTTGCATTTCTGCCACAGAACGTAAGCTTGCTAAGGGCAGGGGCTATCTTGATTGCTGTCTTTTTACCCACAGCATCTATGGTACTTGGTGAGTAACAGTCATTCAGTAAATGAGGGAACTAGAAGATAGTGGTGAGAAGGGAGCCGTTTTGGGCATGGTGGACGACCCCCACGAAGCATGGCCATGGCAGATGGTGCAGCCAATAGGCCACCGTAGCTGGAAGATGGCTTACGTGGTGGGGACCACGGTGTGAGGACCGCCCTCTACCCTGCCTCAGGTGCTAATTCTCTCCCCTTCCTCAAAGGACCCTCTATTTACTTATCTGTGGCCATGTTATACCATCTCCTGCTTTTACATTCCTTGAGAATAAGCCCTGCTTCATCCTTGGGTTTTGTACCCTCCTGGGAGATGTCTTTTTGTGGGGACCTGAGCTTTCACCGGTGTAAGGGAGCTGCCATTGAAGAAATGCCCTCTCCCAGTGTAGTACCTTGGAGAGACATGCTTACAGCCCTGACAGGTCGAAATCATCTGCAGGTCACACAGTCAAGATGGATGGGTCAGGGGCCAGACTTGAGTCCAAGGTTTGACCCCGAGGCCAGTTTTCTCTCCACCACACACTGCCCAGCACAGGGTCAGCATTTCATAAGTGTTTACTGAACAAATAGATAAAGACTGGGAGAGACATCGTCTTCCATCCTTGTGACGCCTGAAGAACCGTGTACTAGGGCACCGTCATTCACATTTCTCCTCAAAGAGAAGTCAGTCTGTTTCTAAAAGGTGTAGTTTCTGTTAGAAGCCTTTCTAGTCCTTTCTCTGCCTCAACTCTCCTAACACAAACTGTCTCTTGGATGTAAGTCGCTCCCAGTCTTCCCAAATTCTCTGGACTTCTAGAGGCCAGGTGTTGTTAACCTTAGTTCTGATGCCCAGGACATAGGAAATGACATCTTCTCTTGTCCCTGCTCAAACCACCCCATGGCTGGAGTTTCCTACTAAAGTACTGTCCTGGACACAGAAAAAAAATACCTCCTGGATCCCCCAAAGGACATTGGATATTCAGCCTCTTGGGAGAGAGGAATACTTCATCCTTCATTCAGTAAGCATTTAGCGATCACCAATTGTGTACCCGGAAGGCTGCCAGGCATTGGGAATACAGAGACAAAAAAACCAACTACTGTCAATGGGCTCACATTTTAACAGGAATAGGAAGGGGTAAGGTGGGGAATCAACATGGTGGGCACTCTGGTGGAATGGAAAGACCCTGCTATGGAGAGGAACTTGGTTCAAATCCCAGCTCTGCCACTTTCTGCTTGTGCGACCCTAGGAAAGTCCATCACCTTCTATGGGGCTATTTCTTCATCTGCAAAATGAAGGGTTTGGTCTCTGGATGACTATTTCTAAAAACTGAAAATCCAATTGCACAGATTGTACAACTTATATTAGCTTCTTCTAATATGACTGCTGGCAGTAGGCGGAAAAGTCAGTGCTTGGAGCAAATTCCCCAAATGTGGATGGTCAGCCCCTAGATACAGGATTCTCCAGTTGTAGAGGAATGATATCGTGAAGAGAAATAGAAAATATATACATAGTTAATGGGGGAGGGAAGTGGAAGCAAATGGGAGGATGAGAAAAAGGCCTTATGGGAAAGATGGCACCTGAGCTGGACTCTAAGGTAGAGTTTCTGGTAGAGAGGTAAGGGGAGCACATTCCAAGCAGGGGGGCATTAGCTTCCTTCAAGAGCATGGAGACTAGAAGAAATGTCACCCATGAGAATTCCATGATGTTGAGTGATATCATTAACCCTAGCTTTTCCTCTGCTTTTAAAAGCCAACCCTGGGAACTAATCAAACCAGAATTTTATTTCCCACTCCCCCCCTTTTTTTCAGTCAAACTGGCCAGTAATGAAATCCAAGGAGAAAAGTTTATCTAATCTCAGAGCCCAAAGAATCCCCACCCACCATCCTGCCTATAAAAAGGTTGCCACTGGTTTGTCCACTTAAACATTCCTTTCAGGGAGTGAGTATGTACTCTTTCGATTTATTTTATTTCATCCTCAAGGACCTTGGTGAAATACAGTACACTGGGGGGGAAATAAGATCAAGATGTGCGACCATTCAGACTGTAATTAAATTTAATAGGCAGTTTATCCAGTTCATAGAAAGATGGCACGGTCTTGAGCCGTGGAAAGCGGAGCCCCAAGCAGGAAATCATCGTACAATAGGGTATCCATCTGGAAAAAAAGGCATCTGATGGAACCAGCGAGTGTGAACGAAATCTTCATCAGCATCATGTGAGGCTGCTTTATCATGCCACGGTGTTGGCCAAAGGGACTCCAACGCACCTTCCATGAAAAATAATGCCCAACTGTCTTAACAGAATGTAAATCCACTCACGATTATGCAAACGGAAGGTAAGAGGCAGTTAATAAAACACAAAATAACTCGGTGTTTTATGAGACTGGTTGCTGGATTCATAGGCCTGGGATGGAAAATCACTTATATTTTATCTTCCAAATGCCATGAATAGCAAGCTTTTACCCATTTGATGCGGTAATGAAGGCAGAATCTGCTAGAAAGAGCCAGCTTTTTTTTTTTAGCATCATTCTTGGGTACATAACAGTGAAAAAGGAAGCAAAAAAATGGAAAGGGGTGGGGAGAGATTGGGGTACAAGGAGTGGGGGAAGCCAGGCAGATAGTAATGGGAGGGAGTAGGGAGAGACTGGGGTACAAGGAGTGGGGAAAGCCAGTCCAAAAGAAATAAAGGCCAAGTCCTGGGCTACCAACTGCTTTTCCCCCTCATAACTGAAGAGAGAGGAGGTGGGGGTTCAGCTGAAATTCTCTCTTGGGGGATTCGGAGGGCTGCTGGGGGTTATGCTTTCCAAGCGTGCTCTTGCTCAGGCTTCTGGACCACCCTTCCCAGAATGCCCTTCTGCTGCACATATGGTGCCATGAGTCTCGACTACACCCTGGTGGCATCTTTAGCAGCAGAAAAACCTGACCACGCCATGAAATCCAATTAAATGGCCGTTTTTTGCCGCACAAATTGATCCCTTCCTTCCATCATTTCCTTCCTTGGCTGCAATCTGCTGCTTTCCTGAGGAATATTCCTCTTGGAACAAGGTCGTCAGAGAGGCCCATAAACAGTCATGGAGTCACTTGTGTCTTTAAAATCCAGTTTCCAAAGACTCCCGGGTGTCCCTGGGCTTGAACCAGGGCTACCTGCTATTGTAGGCAATGAATTCCTTTCTGGCAGCTGGAATCGGCCGAGCATGGTTTGCTTCTTCCTCTCTGACACTTCCCTGGAGCCACTGTCAAAGGTACTCTGGGACCCTCTGATTATTTTCTCCCTGATCATGTCAAGGGAGATGCAGCCAGAGCACCAGAAGGGGTTGTGACTGAATGCACCTGAGGAAGTTCATTGTCCGGGTGCTGATAGAGCATTCTTCAGTAAGCACAAAGAACCTAAGTGTAAAGGGTCAGAGGCAGAGAGACAGCTGCCTCCCCACCCTCACCCCCATGCTGCTGAAGCCACAGGCTGCCAGATGAACAGGGGTTGGCGTCTGAAAACAGCAGGCGGGAGGAAGGAGGCTGCTGCCCTTCCCTTAACGCTCCTGGGGAGATGACAGATACGCTGACCGCCCTCTCGATCAAGACACCTCATAAACCCGCAACTAGGGCAGAATGACCAGGGCTTTCCCCCAAGGCACTGGAATCAGGAGGGCATTTATCTGTGTCCCTCCTTCAGCAGGGCAGAAATAACTGAGTTATTACATAGTTCATTTCCTCCCCTCGGAGGTCACTCTTTGGAGACTTGGAGCCTTGAGGGGATTGAAGATCTCCACCCTTGCAAGTCCTATTCCTAGGGCTCTGGTCTCCCTCCTGTGGGGGGGCCGTGTTTGTCCTGGGGGGCTCATCCTACTTCCAACTAAATTAGTCTTTAAAAATAGTTGATATGCGGGCCCACTTCTTGCTACTTTCCCTGGATCATGAAAATTCCTCATTATAGCTCTGGCTTCACAGTAAGTGAGGGTTCCCTGTCCTGGTCAGGGGGATGGAGATGACGCAATGGTTTCACCAATAGCTTTGGGAGCGCTCTCCATAAAACCATCATCACAGGTAACATTTATACCTAAAGAGAGAACTTTAAAGTTTATACAGTCCAACAACCCTGGAAAACAGGCACTACTATTATCCCCATCTTACAGATGAGGAAGTTGAGTGAGGCAGAGGTGAGGGTCACACAGCTGGTATCTGAGGCTGGCTTTGAACTCAGGTCTTCTTGCCTCCAGGTCCAGCACCCAATCCATTGCACCATCTAGCTGGTTCACAAACTGAGAGTGGAGGGAACCAAAGAGGACATCTAGGGGGACCCTCCCATTTCAGGGATGACAGAACTGAGGCCGAAACAGATCTAAGTTGTCAATCAGGGTCACCTGGGTCATCAGTGGCAGAGCCAGGATTCAAACTCAGGTATGCTGACTCTAAATTCAGATCGCTTTCCACTACACCACTCACCTCATGTCAGGACTCATTAATGAACCATGGGAAGACTACCTAACACAGACCTTGGCCCACAGTAAATCACTGGAAAATATCTTCCTTGCTTCCCTCATTTCTTCCTTCTCTCCTTCCTCATTCTTCCTTTCTCTTTCCTTCTTTCTCCCCTCTTTCCTTCCTCTTTTCTTTCTCTTTCTTCCTTCCTTCACTTTCTTCTCTATCTTTCCCTTCTTCTTTCTTCCCTTTCCTCCCTTCTTCCCTTTTTCTTTCTTCCTCCTTCCCTTCACTTTCTTTTCTTTCTTTCCCTTCCCTCCCTCCCTTCTCTCCCTTCTTTCTTTCTTTCTTTCTTTCTTCCTTCCTTTCTTCATTGCTCCACTTTCTCTTAGATCTTTCCCTCCATTCCTCTTCCCTTTTTCCCTTTCCTCCCTCCTTCCTTTCTTCTTTCCACTCAATAATACTTTATTCTCAAGCAGGGACAATCAGAGAAGGGAGTAAGCAGTGGCTGAGATGATGGGAGAGGGCCATTTTGGGAAGGGGCTGGCAGCTCTCCACGAGGCAATGGGGAGGCACCACAGTTTAGAGTATGGCAGCCCTGGGCCCCAGCTACACTGCAGGACAGCCCCTTTAGTAGCTGGAACGATGGGAGCAGGGAGCCCAACAAGAACTTGTTGCAAGAGCCCAGGTGAAAGGTGACAGGGTGTGGCCTTGTAACCAGAGAGAAGGGAGCCAGTGGGAAGGACAAGGGATGAGGCAGACACAGACATGGGGAGGGATAAGCAGCTGAGCATCACTCTGAGGTTGTGAAGGAGGAAGAGGGCTGGGAAGCAGGAGAGAAATCTGAAAAGGGGGCAGCTTTGGGGCAAAGGGCATTAGTTCCGATGTGGACAACTGAAACAGACAGTATGACAGAGTGCACAGAGCACTGGCCTTAGTGTCCAAAAGACATTGAAGGTGTCAGGGTTGGCTCAAGCAGCCTCTTAGATGCTGACTGTTTGAACCCCAGGGCAAATCCCTTAATCTCTCAGTGCTCTGGACCATCTTGAAGATGCTCAGTGGCAGAGAGAGTGGAAGTCTGCCTTGGTAGAGGGAATTTCCTCACCTGGGAGTTCCCTGACCCACTGAAAACCCAGGTCTAGTCCCTGAGTCATATTAGGCTCTGTTCCTCCCCATTCACAGGAGTCAGGGCCAAACCTTTGGATGCCTTCTCCCTTCTCATCTCCAAAGACCAAAGTCTTCCTTGGCTCAGTTTCAAAACTAATTTGCAGATTTTCCCCCCTCCCCTCGCCTCACCCCCTTCCACCACCATCACTGTTACAGTTTCTTTCCTTCTCAGATTCCCTCCTCTCCCCTTGCCCTTGGTGGCTCTTGTATAATCTTATGCAAATTCCTAAAAGCTGTTAATAGCAGGGTGTGTGCTTGTCCACTGGCCACACAAGCTGGTGCACACAGTGTCAGAAATAGCAGTCCCTAGTCAAGCAAAGGGCATGGTAGATGCAAGGCCTGGATTAAAATCCCGCTGGGCCATAAGGCCATCATTTAACATCTCAGCTTTCTCAACTATAAAATGAAGATGAAATCACCTGAATTGGTACCTCCCAGGTTGTTGGGAGGATCAAACACCATCTTCTCTCTGATTGACCCTGCTTGAGAATAAGGTGCTATTGAACAAATGAATGGACGGATAGATGAAAAGTGCCTCATGAAGCAATACTCTTCCAATCTCTTCTATTAATGCCAATGTTAGTATTTACCCCAAAGCTGTGACCATTTGGCATCAAATGAGGCATGGAATTCTATCAAGATTGAAGCCGAGACTCGAGCTAAGCTATAGGCTGAACCTTATCCCAATGCTGCCATATGCCCTCTCTGATCAAAAGTCTCCTTCCCCTAATCCTCGAGAAGTTGTGAATACTAAATTTTCCAAAATGGCAAAATCCACCAGCCCAGAGACCACCCTATCTCAAATGTGTTCCCATTTCCTAAATTCTATTTCTTCCTGATATTCCTATGGTGGTGCCATGATTTAGTTGGGTGTCATTTTTCTAAGCAAGTTGAGGACTCCTTGGATCTCCATATCTCAAATTCATGAGCCCTGGAAAGGGCAGCTTATACCCTCATCAAGGCATGTGATGTGATTAATGGTTTGCCAAGATAAGAGCCGCTGATTACATGGGAGGAATCAGACCCTTGGCATCAGTGAGAACCTCATCGGAAGGCCTGTAAAAAATAGCCTGGGATTCCACCCATCGGTCCCTGAGACAGTCTATATTTCAAGCACAGAGTGCTAGGTCTTTGGGGCTGGGGCTTATTGCTCCCAGGCAGAAGACAAAACAGACAAGTGAAGACACGTCACCCAGGGTTTGCAATGGTGTGTTCAGCCATTGTATGAAGTGTCCATCTGATACAGATATAAAAAACCACCAGAGAAGCAGAAGGGGCACATGCTTATTCTTCAAGCAAAAGAGAGTCATCTTATACAATGACAGCTTGGTACTATGGAAAGTGTATCAGCTGGGACCCAGGTTCAAGTCCTACCTCTGATACTCACTCCCTGTGTGACCTCAAACAAGCCAATTCACGTCTTTGGGCCTTGGCTTCCTCGTTTCTGAGTCCACACATTTTTTTAAGTCACAAACATAGCTCTTCTCCCATAATCCTTGGGCATCTCACAGCCTGACTGCAGTGTTCTAACCTGCAGGAGTTAAACCAGAGCAGGGCTATTTTTAAGTACCTCCTACAGAGTCATAGCTCCAAATAGCCGCTGTCCAGGCTCCCACCTTACACTCCTCTCTCCACGGGGCCCATCGTCCTGGGACCTGAGCTTGGGAAATTTTCTTCTTGGGAGCAGTTGGCTGTTAGCAAGCCCTGAGTGCAGTAAGCTGGCCAGGGCATAGGGGAGAGAACGCAGTCTGACCCCTACCATCATTCACATAGCTTATGCATCTAGAGCTGAGTCTACCTGAAGCAAGAAAGAGCTTTCTAACAGCAAAGGACATTGTGGAGAGATATCGGGATATCTCTCTTTTTCTCTTCTTCCCTTCCTTTTGTAGAGTATCGCTCCAAATTTCACCATTCTACCCAATCTCTCTCTCTCTTTTTTTTTTTTTTTGCTTTTTTGGAGGGCAGTTGGGGTTAAGTGACTTGCCCAAAGTCACACGGCTAGTTAGTGTTTCAAGTGTCTGAGGCCAGATTTGAACTCAGGTCCTCCTGACTCCAGGGCCGGTGCTCTACTCACTGTGCCACCTAGCCGCCCCCCCCCCAATATCTCTCTCATTTTAATGTTTCATTTTCTAAATTATATATTTTTTAATAAAAATCTATTTTCTTTACCTCTCATTGAAAAAAGAGAAAAACAAAACCCTGGGAACAATATACACAGTTAAGTAAAACAAACCTCCACATCTACCCAAGGTATCTCCACCATTAACCAAGTGCCAGACAACCACATCAGTTTCAGAAGATGACTTTTGGCAGAATTTCCTTATGGAAGAAACCATGCCCTGGATGACAGGGTCAAGGGCATTTCTGTTGATTATTTTCTGACAGCTGGTGCAGGCAAAGACAGCGAATGCTCATGGCTGTGCCATCCCTCTTGGCCAGTGGGTGAGCAAGGTGTGTCTTTAAGGCAGAAGACTTTCCCTGCAGGACAAGGTCATGGTGCCTGAAGCTGCTTTTTGCTCCCCGATGTGGTGTTCTTTTTGAGGAGGAATCACGGCACATTAAACATTTAAGTGGGGGACATGATTGTGGAGCCAAGAGTCTCATGAGGGCAGTTCCCCTTCAAGAAGAGAAGCTGTTCTGGTGGAGTTCTTAGAGATTCCAAGCTACAACAAGCTTTGAGGTTAAAGTGTGAAGTGCAAAGGGCGAGAAGCAAGTTTTGTTCACTTTTCAAACAGTATACTAACAATGCTGTGTATTCAGGATTAGCAAAATTCAAAGTAAACTATGCTGTAAGTAATTTTTGACATGTGAAGCTTTGTGGAAGCCTAGTCACTGACCTGGTCCAATCTCAGTGCATCAGAAAGTGAGCTGAATAAGAGGATTTGAGTTTGAATCCTGGCTTCACCTTTTACTCCTTAGCAGCCAACAGAATCTTCTGAGAGCCAGGTCTGGAGTTCAAATTTGACCCTGGATGATTACTAACTGTGTGACCCTGGGCAAGTCACTTAACCTTTCTGCCTCAGGTTCCTCATCTACAAAATGGGGATAATAATAGGACCCACCTACCAAGGTTGTTGATAGGTGCTATTAAATGGTAGTAGTTAATTAATTCTCCCCCATCTTAGTCACCCAGTGTCCAGACCACAGCCTGACTTCAAAGCACCATATTTCTAGGAGAGTCACGGGGCTAGGAGAGGCCAAACTTGGAACGCTACCTATGTTCCCCTCTAGCTTCTGAGAATCTGCTTCTTAAGGATTGAGGGTTAAAGAGGCAAAATAGTGCAGTGGGAAGATGAGGAGAGGACTGAATTTGGAATCAGAGGACCAGAGCTCAAATCCCAGCTTTGGCATTTGTGTGACTTGGGAAGATTTCCTGGGGTCTCAGTTTCACGCTCTGTTAAGTGAGGAGGTTGGACTAGGTGACTTCTAAGGCCCTTCCCAGGGGAAGGTCTCTGAGCAGATCATCTCTACTTTAGGATTCTTCACCGGAAAAAAAAAGGAATTTCCAGACTGGGAGGGAAGTTAGAAGACAGTAGATGACAGCGCTTGAAAGGCATGTGCAGTAAAGGCTCAAAAAGCTCTTTAACTCAAGGCGATCGAAGCAAGTAACTTTTTAATTGAGTAATTCGTGTTCCCTTCCCTGGCTGAGCACTCCAGAGCTTGCAGAAGATTATTTTCTCTTGGAACAAAGGAATATTGGCATATTCATTACATTTTTGGATAAGAAGTATATGCACTACTTCTCAAGGCAGTCCAAAAAGAATTGTCCAAATGTGCAAGAGGTTCTCTTGGGAGGTGGTGGTGGGGAGGAGGGTTCCCCTTACTGGAGCAGACAGCAACAAACAAGGATCGGATGAGATGCCAGATGCAAAGTGCTTTACAAACCTTAAAAGGCTCCATTAAACGTGGGTAACTTTTGAATATCCTTTAGTCTACCCTCCATTATTTTGTAGATGAAGAATCTGAATCTCAGAAAGGGGAAAGTCACTTGCCCAGAGTCACAAGGCAATAAATAGTGTGCTGAGATCTAAATCTTTGGCTCCCAAATCCTAGACTCTTTCTATAGACTGGCTTACCTCTCCCTTATCAAGAGAGACACTTCAGCACAGAATGCCCCCAGGTCTGGAATGGCCTTCCTTCTCATTTTTATTTCCTGGAATCCCTAAGCTCCTGCAAAGATCAGCTTAAGTTCCACTTCTCCATGAGACCTGCCTTGATTCCCCTGGTTTTTAGTTCTTCCCCACTCCTGAAATAACTTTCTGTTCATTTTATAAAAATAGAGGGGGAGGAATTGATTTCTACTTGATTTTTAATGGGAAACACACCAGTGGGGGCTCATCAGCTCCAGACCATACTAGAAAGTATGAGTGTGGGTGGTGGGGAGTAAAAACCCTGAAGAGTGCTCCATATGCATTTTGCATTTACTTACCTGTGTGTATACTGTCCTCATCCTTTCCTCCCCCATCCTGCCTCCCTTTCTCCCACCAGCCCCAGCAGCACGTAAGCTGCAAACTCCTTGAAGGCAGGGGCTTTCCTTTTTGTTTTTCTTTAATGTCCTGGGAGTAGCACAGTGCTGTCACAGAGGAAACACTTTAGAATGCTTATGAGACTGAACTGAGGAAGGGTAAATCTGAACACAGCACCTGCCACCACCCTCCAGGTAGTGCCTGCAATTTGATTGGAATCCTCTGGTGTACCCAAGGAAGCAGGTGCCCAGGGGAACATGATACAGGATTTGTGGGATGACAACGTACATGTGTGGTTTTCACTGCAGTCCCACTCCCTACACGTGGTTCTTCTGAGATGTGTCTCTCCTACATGTGGGTCTTACCGTGGTGTACTTCCCCAGCTGGCAAAGAGATGGGAAGGTTTCCTGGTGAGCTTTCCGAATCTTTTCAGTGAGATCATCCAATTCTGCTGTCATTTCATAGCTTTCTGTGAATTCCTGCTTCGAAGGTTCTTTCTTCTTTTTGTTCTTATCATTTCTGACAGCTAGAAGGAAGAGAGGAGGCAATTCAGGCATCACCCACTGGACTATGGTATGGGGCATTAAGCTCTAGTCCCCAGATACTTCCTTCATACTCGTTTCCATTTCTGGAAGTTTTTAGCATGCAAGAGGACCACACCAATGCTTTTTTTCCCAGGAAAAGTCATTTGGCATTCAAGTCATCATGGGGAGAAAAGTTAGTGGTGGGTACACCTATACAGATCTTTAGGTAACAATGGAATCACCTGGAATTCAGCCCCATTCCAGTGACTGTTGAAGAGCTTTCAATTCAGAAGACCTCATTCTAGGAGGAGGGACACAAGTATCAGATATAGCTAGAGTATTTCCATTCCTAATTAGGTATGATCAAAGAAAATGTAATTTCACCAGATTTTCTTCTCTCTCTTAGAGAGACCTGATCTCATTCCCCAGGGCCTTGTGACTTTCCAGTTAGAAGCACTTGGCTTAGTTCTATAATGAATGTATTATTACAAGCATGGGGAAAACTGACTGTGAGATACCCATGGAATATTTCAGTCAGGAGTTGGCTGCCTTGAGATGATACAATTACCTGTTAAACAGGTACCTGTCTTCCCAAAATAAATGCTCGCTAGAATTACAAACAAGGAACTAACTTTCAGCACGTCCTCCTGGAGGAAGCTAGCTAAAACTAGGGACGTGTGTGGTTTCAGAAGGTGATGGAGTCAAGGGAGTCAGAGGGGGTTGGTGGGTAGAGGGCCAGCCTGGAAGGCGAGGAGATCTTCATTCATGCTCTGCCCCTCGCTCAAAGTAGACCTAGGGCTCAAATCCTGTGTTTGATATGAGCTGCATGACCCTGGACAGTCTCACTGAGCCTCAGGCAGCGAGGCAGCCCGATAAATACAACGTTGGACTGGAATCAGGCAGGGCTGGGCTTCAATCCAGCCTCGGACTCTTACTAGTTGTGTAACTTGGAGCAACTCACTTAACCCGTTTGCCTCAGTTTCCTTATTTGTAACATAGGAATAACAATAGCACTTCCCTAGGAGGGTCATTGTTAGGATGAAATAAGACTGAGTTCCTCCCTAGCCCACTAAAACCCCCTGATCGTCTTCAGACAAACTGCTCTCTAACCTTGGTCCCCCATCTCACACTTAGGAAATTGGTCACTTGAACCTCAGTGTAAGACTTTACGTTTCTCCTCACTAAATTTTACCTTGTTACAGTAATGACTGGCCAGATGCCTAACATTCTTTTTGGCTCCACTACTTATCACCCAGAATATCAGCTGTCTCTCCTGACTTTGGGCCATATGGAAATCTGACGAGCATGCCACCTACATCTTTGTCATAGTCACTTATAAAAGCATGAAACGGAAGCGTTGGACCAAGTACAGATCCCCGGAGCCCACCAATGGAGACTGGCCACCATGTTGACATCGAGCCATTAGCAGCACCTCTTTGAGTCCAGTCATTGAACCAGGTTGGAATTCATCCAACTGCACTTGTGTCCCATCCCCCCTCTCTCCATCTTCCCCCCAAGAACAGCAATTTATCAGAAGTCTTTTTAAAACCCACATTGACAATAACCACAGTGTCCCCTTAATCTGCTAGCTTAATGATGCTGTCCAACAGCAAAGTGAGGTTAGTCCAGGGGTGGGGAGCCTGCAGCCTTGAGGCCACGTGTCGCCCTCCAGGTCCTCAAGGGTGGCCCATTGACCAAATCTACACTTCACAGAACAAATCCCCTTCATAAACGTATTTATTTTGTAAAATTTGGACTCAATCAAAAGTCTGCACCTGAGGACCTAGAAGACCCAATGTGGCCTTGAGGTCAAAGGCCCCCACTCAGGCCAGTTTGATCTGCCCAGTTCTACGGGAGGTCTATGTCATCAATGCTTTTCACACTGGTCTTGAGGAAAAACCAAGTTAAAAACCATGTCTTCTTTTTTTTTTAATTTTAATTTATTTTCTTGATTACATCATTCATTTCCAGTTCTGAGTTACAAATTTTCTCCCCTTCTTTCCCCTACCCCCAAGCCCAAAACAGTGATCTCACCATAAAGCCCCTCCCACAAT
>CM053597.1:22991912-23009047 GCA_028646575.1 Pseudocheirus occidentalis | reverse complement strand
GTCCATAAAAAAAGGATTCTAGAGTTTTACTGCTGTTCCTACCTTGCTTCCTTTTTCTCATGTTGGCCAGTCTATTAATTGCTTGGTTTTTTAGCTCTGTGGAACTCTGCTTCCTGGAGCGGGAAAGCTCTGTTCCAAATTGCTGGGGCCTTCACAGCTGCTGGAGCTATTAGTGGGGTGCTGCAGCCCCCCTAGTTTTGGCTCACTGAAAGCACACCCCAGGACCACCACTCAAGACCACAATCCAGATCCAGGCCGCTCAACGCAAGAGCCCTTGGCCCCGATGGATTGCCTCAGCCCCCCTGCTGTCTGCAGGCCAAGGGCTCTGAAGCAGCCCAGTGGAGGCCGTTGCTGCTCTGTTCCTGCTACTACAGCCTCCTCCCCCTGCTTCCTTGTTCTGGGAGCAGTTTGGCCGGACTCTCTCTTCTCCTCCCGAGTTAGCAAAATCCACTGACCTTTCTCTTAGCCTTTTCTTTTCTTCTGGCCTGACAAATGTGGTAACTGTGCCTCCAGTGCAGTCAATCTGCTCTCCTATAGACGCAGCTCCCAGCCCAATGCCCCAGGGCCTCACCCTGCTGGGGTTGTTGTTGTGGCTCCCAGACTGCTGCGAAGAGCCCCACCTGTTGAGCTGCCTGTAGCAACAGATGTGTTTTCTGTCTTTTGGAGAGTTTTAGAGCTTGAGAATCTGTTTTAGAGTCCCATTTTATGAGTTTTTAGCATGTTTGTATGGGAGCTGCGGTGCTTTGCTGCTTCTACGCCGCCATCTTGCCTCCGCCCCCCAAACTTCCAAAAACCATGTCTTCTGAGTCCAAATCCAGCTTTCTTATAAAGGCCTTACACTTCTATCTGATCTGAGACAGGGGCCAGTCTGGCTGCACTAGGATCTCTCCCCAACCATTACCACCCTCAGTAAAACACATTCTCATCATGACTGTTCCCAGAAATAAAAGAACTCTTCAGAATATCATATAGACATCCACATAAGGACTATAATTTGCCACATATGAGGCCCTGCCCACTGCTGGGCTCATTAGATTGGAGCTGCTCATGGCACAAACACAATACGTGTGCCAGGCTTACCAAGGGCTGTCGAGTATCCCCAGATACAAGGAGAGGATTCACATGGGGATCCTGTGGCCAGGTGGCCCCAAAGGTCTCTTCTGTTACTGCTGCTTTCCTTGGCTTTCTGCTGGCATCCTGGCTTCTCAGAAGGACTCACAGCAAGAGTCTGATGGCCCAGGATCAATGACACAGAAGGAGGTTATTGGAGCAAGAGTTCTAATTTTGGGATCAGTTCTAATATTGGGCATGGAGTGGGCAGACACCCTACTCACCCACACAAAAGTGACAAGATGTATGTTGTTCATTGACCTCTGGGGGACTCCACACTTCTTACTTTGTTTTTAAGGTGGGGAAGGGACAGTGTCCTTGAGATTAGGCTTACTAGCTCTGAAAACTGCTTAGAGATCTCGGCTCAAGACCTTTCCTAGGACATGGCAAGTGGAAAGCTGGGGGACAGGGGGTCTGTGGGCTGGTGCTACAAAGTCAAGGATAGGGTGCTGAGACACGCTACTCACCCTCTCAGTCTTAGCATTCCCACCACCACCAAGGCAAAGCAGACAAACCGGCTCCCACCCCTTCCACAACTCTCTGCTTCTCTCCTATATGCCATTAAAGTCTACTCAGTTTAAAAAGTATTTAATTCAGAGCCATATATGTGTGTATGTGTGAGACACTGAATGAGATACACTCACATATACATATGCATGTGTTATACATGATGCGGGCATATCTATATTACACCTATCTCTCTCTTTTCATATATGTACATGTATATATGTGTATGTGCATATATCCCTATGTTAGGCAACTAGAGAAACAAATAAAAAGTTAAGCAATCCCTTCCCTCAAAGTGCCCACCATCTACTCTAGAGATATCATGGGCCGTATGCCCTGTCCTTACATCCAGGGATCCTTTCTACTTCAAGATTGTCACTGATGGTTATTTAAATCAATTTGTCCTGGTATGCAAATGGTGGGCGACCCACGTGGTGATTATTCTCATACATCACTCTAGAATGACCACACTGTAGGGACAACCCCACGAGGTTGGTCACATACAGTGCTACCCCCTAGTTTATAGGTGAGGCTCAGAAGTTAGGTACTTGTACAAAACTACCCAATGAGTAAGCGCTGAAGCCTCGATTCAAACCGGGTAGCCAGACACCAGGTCTTTCCTTGTCTTCCTTCCACTCAATCACTCATTTGGCGCTTTGGGCATTTGACCAGATGCCCGAGCATGAAGAACAATGGTAACAGGACTGATAAGTGGCAGACATGCTGGACACTGAGGTGGGCCTCAGAGTCAGAAAGACCTGGTTTAAAGTTGTGATATGTAATGAATTCTTGTTGGCTGACTCTACAAAGTGGGGAAAACTGAGCTGGGAGTGAGAAAACCTCTATTTTAGACCCATATTCTGCTCCTGATATCCAGGATGAGAGTGTGCAAATCACTGCTCAGGGGTAAAATACCCTACAAAAGCCTAAAAGGCTTCTTCCAACTCTAAACTGTTCCCCAATGCACCCTTCCATAAGACACACAACTTAATCACATGTCTAAATTTTTGCAGCTTCAGAAATGGTGGGAAGTGGGATGAAGAAAAGCTGAGGTAGGGAGAACGTTGGTCCTGATTCTCCCTGGTCACAATTATTTCAATTGCCCCCTGTGACTTAGCACAGTCCCTGTCATCACACATTCCTGACGTGGAAGTAGCAATCAAATAGAATGGGGAGAGAAAAAGAGGAAGAGAGAGGGGAAGGGAGAGAGAGGGAAAGAGAAAGAAGCAGGGAGGACAGTGAGGGAGAGGAGGGAGGGAGGGAGGGGAAAAGACAGAGAGAGAGAGAGAGAGAGAGAGAGAGAGAGAGAGAGAGAGAGAGAGAGAGAGAGAGGGAGGGAGACAGCACACACCTCAAGAGCTCAAGAGGACCCAGGGAATAGTAAATTCCCCCGGTGGAGAATCTGGCCCAATGTTTGTAAAGTACTTCTCTGCTGAAAGGTACTCTATAAACACACTGTACCTTGTGTGAAGGTCTAAGTGCTACAAATCAGATATGGTGACATAAAATAACATATTTATGATCCTGTATCATATTGCAAATGAAATGAATGTAATAAAAGTGTCACTTGTACAAACACGCCTGATGTACAGATGTTGGCCCATGCCTATGAAAACAGACATCCAAGCACTTTTATTTGAATGTCTAATCATTGAAATAAATGAAGCTGGGTTGATTTTACTGGGAGCACTTGGATATATATGTAATGCTGATGCCAGCGCAAATCCCTTTTCAATGGGGCACCAAAAAGAGGCAAAGTAGGGGAATTTTTTTCTTAGAACTCAAGATTTTTTTTAAAAAAGAAAAACTTAGCCCTCAAATTCTTCACATATAATAAAGAGAAACTTCCTTGGTAGACTGATGACAGTCGTCTGAAGGTTAAAGGGCTGCCTCCTGGTCCCTGGCATCAGAGCATGGAGAGCAGAAGGGAGAATCCAGGATCAGAGCCTCTTCCACTTCTTAGCTCTGCCCCACTTGGAGTAAGTCACACCTCCTCGGGAATTGGGTCTTCATTTGTCAAAACAAACAAAAATTGGAGTTTTTCCCCCTAAGGTCCCTTTGAATTCTAACTCTGAAGACTCAAGAGGCACCAGTTAGAGAACTGAAAAGACTGGGGAGGGGAAGTTCTCGAAGTGGAGAGACCCTATCTAGAGGAGGGTCTGTAGTTTCAGTTTTGTCTTTGCATTCCTAGCTCTTCTTGGTCCTAGCACACAGTAGGTGTGACTATAGAAACAGACAGTAGGTGCTGATGGAATGAAGTCATTTAAAGGTCTTTGGGCATAGTTTGCAATAACTGGGCTGGTATCAGGCTCTTCTCTACCTGTGAGATTTGGGGCAGGCTGATGAACATTCTCAGCCTTCAGTTTGAGCCTTTGTAGAATGAGGAGGTTAGATGAGCTGATCCCTAAGGAACATAGAATAGATTTGTCTACTTGGTATTTCTTGGAAAGAAGAAAAAACCCACAAAAATGGAAGTGAATTCGTTTGGAGTCTTCTATTCCTAAAAAAATGTAAGAGATCACCTTCCCAAAGGTAATTAAGACTACCTGGTTGTCACAAACAGGGAAAGTATATGGATGTATCTCAAAGCAAAATATGAAATACATTTTCATCACGTTTTAATCATCTTTTCTGAATTAAACATACAAAATCACATCCATGGATTTGAATGCAAATTGAAAAAGATACAATCGTCTCATTCATTAAGTATTTTCATGCACTGGAGCATCCTGGAATAAGGCAAACTCCACAGACCCAGAAATGGAGAAGGGGCCACAATGATGAGGAGGTAAAGAGGTAAATCAGCAGCAAGAGTGCCTGGGGAGCCGAGCAGGTTGTCAGGGGACCTTCAACTCCTGGAGAGTCATGTCATTGCTAAGAGAGAAGCCCATTAATGTCTGAGAAGCTGAAATCCAGCCAAGATGGCAGAGTAAGAGGTTTCCAGGGAGCCTGGTTCATTTTCTTAAAAGGCATTCCCTCCAAAAAAAAAAAAAAAGGAAAGTTAAAGCAAAGAAAAATGGCCCCAAATCCACATAAGATAATACAAATTTAGGAACAGAGACTGGACATATGATTTTCTTAGTATTGGGATGAGCACCTCCTTGTGATTTCTAGTCTTAGAAAACCATCTAGAGCACAGAGTCATTAAGTCACTTGAGAACATATGCTGGTCTCAGCACCTGAACCCGCATCTTATTGGCTCTGAGAACCAGCTCTCTTTCCATACTCCAAGATGCCTCTTTGCAAAAATAAATAAATAAATGTACTAATGAGAAAATGTCCAAACGGAGAATAGCTGAGACATTTTTTTGAAATGATGGAATAATGGAAATAACTAAGATACCCGATATGATTGAGCAGGAAAAGGAACAATACAGCAAATCCTGGGGGATGAAATATCTCCCAGGAGACGAGCGCATATTCCAAGAAAAGAAGAAAGAATGAACAGCGGTGAATGTGCAAAAGCCAACAAAAGGAGAGGATGGATGGATTTGGAAATCACAGGGAGATCTACTGAGGCTAGAATTTTTAAAATGTTAAAACTGACTTGGCAGACATAATAAAGCGAGCAAGAGAGAGAGAATGCAGAGGATACATCACCAATAACAACGATGAACAAGAAAGATAGGCTGAAGCCACCAACTTACTCCAGTGGGAAAGAAAATGGCGGCCAGTGGTGATGGCTAAGAAACAACAGCTCAGGAAAGAAGTGAACTCTGAGCAAATCAGAAACCATGAAGACACAAAGAGAAGGCCTAGGCTGTTGGGATACAAGAGAGGAAGCTCTTTATAGCCTGGAAAAGGGAGAAGACTGGGGAAGCCTGAAGGCTACGTTAGTGAAGGGAGATGAGTCTAGCAGAAAGAGTGGGGGAATTAAGATGTAACATCAGTGTCCCCAGATTGGCTGCCTTTCGATCATTTAAGGTGGGTAAGACTTCTCTGTGCTTCCACTCCCCTATCTGTAATATGGCGAAGATATGTCAATATTTCATAGACCTCCTGGGAGCCTGTGATAAAGAAGCACATATGGAAACATTTGGAGAAAGTAAAATGTTAGGGATAATTGCAAAGCACAATGGAAAGAAAAATACAAACTCTTCACTGCTTGAGACGACTGTGCACTGGCCAGACTTCAGATTCTTTCAGATTTCATAAACCATACAAGATATTAAATGATCCTCTCAAGCTCATTCATCTCCTCTGGAAGACTTAAGGAAGGACATGAATAAGATTGTGCTCTGTGTTGCTGCTATATTACAAGCCCTAAAAAGGGCAGGAGTTATAGCCTTTAGCACGGGGCCTTATATTTAGAAGGTGACCAATAAATACTAGTTTAATTAAACAGAGTTAAGGAACATAAATTTCACAATCACATTCACCTCAAGGCAACAACGTTATTAAACACCTACTGCATATAAGGGCATGTGCTAGGTACTGAGAACAAAAATATGCAGAAAGAAAGAGACCCTGCCCTCAAGGAGCTCACATTCTACAGGAGGGAAGCAACACATACACGATAAGTAAATATAAAATTTAGACTGTTTGATGTAAAAGAAATTTTGGCAGCAGGATGGAAAGTATGAGCAATCAGGGAGGTTCAGGAAAGCCTCACGGGAGAATCTGCTCTGGGTTGGGTCCAGAATGGAGTATCCAGCTATGTCAGGTGGTGGAAAAATCTTCCCAGATCTGAGTTTTTCTGACTGTAGGGTTTATACATTTCTATTTGTCCTAAAGGCCATTAAGGGGAATTGTTTTGATAACATTCTTGGGAGAAGAGATAAAAGTCCTTCATCATTAAATACAAAAGCTCTGTTTGGCTCTCAAAGTCCTTCTTAACTAACTCCTTCCCTAACTTTACAATCTTTTTATGTCTTACACCCCCCCACCCCTGTGTGTGTGTGTGTGTGTGTGTGTGTGTGTGTGTGTGTGTGTGTGTATGAAACTCTTTGTTACCTCTTGTGGGGTTTTCTTGGCAAAGATACTAGAGCAGTTTGCTATTTCCTTCTCCAGCTTATTTTCCAGATAAGGAATTGGAGGCAGACAGGGCGAAGTGACTTGCCCAGGGTCACACAGCTAGTAAGTTTAAATTTAAATTTAATTTAAAAATCTGCCAGATTTGAACCCAGGGAGGTGAGTCTTCCTGACTCCAGGCCTATCTACTGTGCCACCTGGCTGCCTAGATATAGATATAAATAGATATAGACAGATATTGATCGATAATAGAGATATGTAGATAGATAGGTAGCTAGAGATAGAGAGAGATAGAGAAAGAAAAATATAGATGCCTCTAGATAAAGAGACAGAAAAAGATAGAGACATGTAGGGGTAGATAAGACACACACACACACATAGGATGAAGATGACAACCCCGCTTCCCTGTCCTTCCTTTGTTACTCTTGTCCATCTTCACATGAAGCCGCCATGTTGGAGAGGTTCCTCCTGGCATCACAAGGGTCCCAGTGAAGCCGTGGGCCAGATGACTGGCCATTTGCTGTTTCTGATCATGCATTTCTTGGACCACATCCTTTGTTCCTCCCTTGTTCCTTCTTTGTAAAGTGCTGTAGGCCACTTATACCCACCATGACTCGCCCAGAGCTGCCCTATGAGTAGGACTTGTTTTTAATTCTTTGAGGACAGTAGTGTTTCACGACTCATTTAATGAATTAATGTAGTGAATCTCTTGCCTATCTTAAAGTTGAATTTATTTATTTATTTAGGCTTTTTTTCCTGGAGGGGGAAAGGTGGGAAATTGGGTTTAAGTGACTTGCCCAAGGTCACAGGGTTAGTGTTAAGTGTCTGAGGCTGGATTTGAACTCAGGTCCTCCTGACTCTAGGGCCAGTGCTCTATTCACTGTGCTACCTAGCAACCCCTTTAAAGTTGAATTTAAATATCTGCATTAGTGGGCAAATGATATCCCTGTGTGTTTATATGTGTGCCCACATTTCCTTTAGAAAATCTGATAGGATTATAGGACTCCTGATGTAGTACTGGGAAGGACCTTGAGGATCATCTTGTCCATCTACACTGAGACAGCAGGTTATAGGAGATAGAATGGTAGATTTATGGCTCAGAAAGTTTTGGGTTTGAATCCTGCCGGTAACATGGGCTATGCGATCCTAGACGAGTCACTCGCTTTCATTGGCCTCGCCTCATCTGTAAAAATGAAGGCTTGGACTCAATGACCATTAAAGTTTCCTTCTAGATCTAAATTCTTTTATTTCACAAATGCAGAAATGATGACCAGAAAGGTAAAGTGGGTTGCCAAGCTCACACAGGGAGTAAGTGAAAGAGTTAGGGTCTGATAACAAATACTAACATTTTTTTTTCAATCTTGTCCAAAATAAAATAGAGAACAACTCCAACTTACACAGAAATCCCAACAGCACTGATACTCAAAGGGCCACAGGTTTCTCTAACAACCCAGGACAATGAAATGGATATTTAAGTGATGATCTTGAAAGGCTGGAAGCAGCTTTCAGGTCCTCAATCCTCAGACTAAAGATTAATCTGTTCAGTAGTTTGAGTATTCATGTTGATTTCTATTGAATTCTTATTCAATGAAAATCAGTATGAGATGTATGCAGGAAATAACATGAGACAAATGGGTTACTTTCTATTACTCAGAAGAGTGAACCCATCAGAACCCCCATTCTCTATCGGTCTGGACACGGAAAAATCTGGTTCAAGGGTTTAAGAAGAGATGGGATGGCCAGTGAAGATCTCACCTGCCATGGACATCGCCTTTGGCAGGCTAACAAAGCCCCTTTTCCTTAAGAATGGCTTGGTGTCTACATTCATAATTGAAGGAAATGCTCGATTTCAGTTCGAGGTGAGTGATAATAAAGATTTCATTTTCCCATCCAAGTTCATGGCCCCCCCACCGAAGACTGTTTATGGATCCCCTGAAATGACAGAGTCAAAATTAGAACTCGGGTCCTCTGACTCTTAAGTTCTCAGCTCTTTTCACTGCCCCACACCAGAGAGGGGCTCCTACCAGAGCATGAGCTGGAAATCTGGAGAGCAGAGAAGCATAGAGACCAGGGTGGGCTAGGATTACATTTACTCTGGGGGTGGGGGGAAGGCAATGACTTCTGAGACCCTGAGCTCTCCTTCCAGTCTGATTCTTCCTCAGCTGATCCTGAACATCAGCTCTGTTGTTTGAGGCTTGGGGCTCCCACCAATCAGTTCCTGGGGGTATAGCCAGGGCACCCCCAAGATGTGGGAATTAGTGATGTGGGGGCTGAGAAAGGAGCTGGGGAGGGGGGAGGGTAGTTATCTGGGCAATTAGAGGCGGGTAGAGGGCAGGATGCGCCCTCTCTGCCCCAGATGTTGGATTCGAACGCTGAAAAGGAAAGATGGACAAACAGCAGCTACTGCACATGGGAATGTTTGTCCTAACTGTGGCAAATCCTGCTGGACCCCTCCAGCTCATCAGTCATCACAAGAGAGCGGAAGAACCCGAAACAATTCTGTCTGTGAAGAAGGATGGACTCCCAGTGACCCGGCAGATCATGAAGCTTCTGGCATATAGAATCTTAATTCCCAGGTATTTGTTCTCTGGGGATTCACTGGAAAGGAAATGATTGAATCATCACCAGTCCCTATATAGCTCATGGTCGTATGCAGAGGCTTGAAATAAACAGAAAACAAAATCTCCATTCCCAGGAGGGTTCAATTGAAAAGGTCAAAAAATCTGAACATGGGTACACACGCACACGCACACGCACACACACACACACACACACACACACACACACACACACACCCTACATATGCACGTGTGGGAATACGTCTTCCCCACCAAAGGAAGTAATCTCCGACTCTCTGAGTTTCCTTCTCTCTGACCTGATCCCTGTGACATTCTCTCTCTCCCCCTGATTCTCTGCCACACTCTTTCCATCCCTCTGACACTGAATCTCTGCCATTCTCTCTCTCACCCTGATTCTCTGCCATGCTCTTTCCATCCCTCTGACACTGGATCTCTTCCGTCTCTCTCTCTCCCCTTTATTCTCTGCTACGCTCTTTCCATCCCTCTGACACTGGATCTCTGCCATTCTCTCTCTCTCCCTGATTCTCTGCCACACTCTTTCCATCCCTCTGACACTGGATCTCTCCCGTCTCTCTCTCCCCCTCACGCTGTCTTCATTTTTCTCCCTCTGATATTCTCTGTGTGACCCTTTTCCTCTCCATTCCACCTCACTCCCTTCTTCCCCAAAGCCTGAAGACCCGGACTGATCTTGAGATTTCAGATAGGAAACTCTCAGGTGAGGAAAACCTGCTTGTCATCTTTTCTGCAAATTACGTATCTTCAAAACAACCCAGGGGTTACGCAGGTACTGGGGTGGGAAGACCCAACCTGCGCTCCCAGAAAGTCTGAGGGGTGATGGGGGAGGACATAGGAGAGAGCAGATTGGGGGAGGGGGTATACTGTTGGATCACTGTTTTGGGGGGGGTAGGGGAAGGACAGGGAGAAAATTTGTAAATCACAGTTTCGTGGAAATGAATGATGTAAACTAAAAATAAACAAAAGTTAATCTAGGAGGCAGTTAGGTGGTGCAGTGATTGGAACATCAGCCCTGGAGTAAGAAGGACCTGAGTTCAAATTTGGCCTCAGATACTTGACACTTATTGACTGTGTGACCTTGGGCAAGTCACTTAACCCCCATTGCCTCGCCTCCGGCCTCCCAGAAAAGAAAAGAACCCAGAGCCCTGAGGTGTTAGTAAAGTGATTTGCCCAAGATCACATAACCAGTAAATGTCTGAGGCAAGACTCCAACTCAGGGCTTCCCAGCTCTGTGGCTGGTTCTCCCAAAGCTTAGTTTTGTAATGGAAAAAGGTTTGCTCCTGGTACAGAAATAGAGGGCGCTCCTCCCAGGGTATCCTTCACAGAGCAGCCATGACTTTGGGGAAGAAGAGAGTTGGTGCCCTGTGCTCTCACTCTCTCACAAGAAAAGCTCACATCATTAATATTTATGGCTCGCGGTCTCACAATGAGGAGAAAGCAGAGAAATGGCAATCGTAGCCTTTGTCTGTAAGGGCTTTGCAATGCAATGGAGGAAATTCAATTCAACAAATATTTTTTTAATCAGCTACTATTGCTCTGCTGTTAATCAACCAGTAACAACTGCTGGACACAAGAAAGAGAAAGTCTTTGAAAAAAGGGATCCAGAGTAGTCAGGGGAGCCTTCATATACAGGCTGCCAGTGGGTGGGAAGCGCCGGATAAAGACAGAGGAAAGCTAGAGAAAGAGTGAACCAAGGCAGGTTGTAGGCAGAGAGAGGTGAGAGCAAAGAGCAGGGGAATAGCAGGCTGGATATGAGAGGATTATGCCAAGACTACCTGGTCAGAACAGTGATTCACACTAGTGAGGACTGGGACAGAATCTTGGAGAAGTAAGAGGAGGCAGCCTGGCCATGCTGGAGAGGGAGCACCTCTGACCTTCCAGGGCCAGGGAGACCTGGGTTCAAATCCTCTTCTGCCACATACTGGCTGTGTGACCCTGGGCTGGTCATTTACTAAGGCATTCATTAGGAGTTTAGTCTGGGCTGACAGCAGTTCTGATCTCCATTGGGAGAGGGATTTCCTCACTAGGAGCTTCTCCCACCTCTCAAAGTGACTCAAACATGGAATGGGGAATAGGGAATCTGGGTCCATCGTAGAACGGATGAAGTTACCACCAGGAGTCAATGACTTACTATACAGACTTGAAAGTTTGGTAAATCAACACGGATGCCTTACATCATTTGATTGTCACAACAACCCTGTGAGGCGGGGCCTTTTTTGTCCCCATTGTACAGCCAAGGCAACTGAGGCTTGGAGAGAAATAATTTGTCCAAAGTGACACGGCTAGTCATTGTCAGAGGCAGGATCTGAACCCAGGCCCTCCTAATTCCAAGTCTAGAACCCTAGCACTACATATGCTGCGTCATTCCAAGGCCACACTGCCATCCGGAGCGTCAGGAGATGGCACAGGGACAGAGTTGTTGAGTTTTCTCTTCTCAGATTCTCAGTCTTCCTCCTAAGGAGCTCAGTGTTTCTCTTATGTCAGGCCAAATTATCGCAGGGGACTCTACTCGTCTGCTTAATAGAACAAACATTGATGATGTAAGAATATTGTGCTTGGGAGTCTGAGGTCCAGCTCTCCTAATCACCACTTTAGTGACTTCTTTGTACGCCTTGGTTTCCTCATCTGTAAAATAAGGGGGTTGGACTAGGGGGTCTCTAAGGCCTCCTCCAGCTCTCAATGTATGACCTTGTGCATAATTTTCCAAATTGAAGGGGTTACACCCACCCAATTAAAGGTCAAGGAGAATCTCATAAGCCAGAAAGCACCCCCAAGAGGGTATAATGTGCATGTGTCACATTTACATAAGTGCTTCCGGCATACGTTTAGACAAGAGCAAAATCAATGTCTTTCCCCTGCAGGACTAAATCTTTCCAGTTCTTACCCATTTCTATTTTTCATCTAACCTTGGTCAATCCTATGTAATTCACCAAGACAAAAGTTTGAAGGTATTTCCTGAATTGTATGACTCACTGTTGTTGAGATTTAAAAAAAAATCATACCAGGAAATGTATGCAGTCTATCAAAAAAAATAAACTGTGGATTCTTTTTATCTCCAAACGGACTCATTTTACCATTTTCTGAGTATCCTTCTTTTTTGAGTATGTGGTAGAGATGGATCCTCCTGAAAATCTTGATGGGGAAACCTGATGGAATGAAAACAATGTTGGGCTTTCTCCATCCACTGAGGCCTTCTCTGGACTCCGGTGCACTTGAGGTAGAACTGGCTGTACTGGAATCATCAGAAATGTATGCAGAGAGGTCAGGTTGACCTAACCCGCCACTGAGAGGATGACTTTTTGTTTCCTTCTAGAGAAATCTCTTCCATTTAATTCTGACTCTCCATGAGGATGGATGGCAGATATCCCCTCCCTACAACCCCCCCCGTAGGTTCACTATACTGAGAAATATGCAGGATAACTTTGCACGCATTAAAAACTGACCAGGAAAGGAATGCTGGAATTGGAACATAATATTTTTCTCATTAATTTTGCAGGATGCTCCCCTTCCCTCCAACCCCATTCCCCCTCCCCACCCCAGAACCATCTGACAGAATTCAGGAAATTGCACTAAGGACAGACATCTCTAGGGGCTGTCATGTTCAATAACAGGGAATGACCTGGCTGTTCTATCACTTAGCAAAGAGGTTATGCTTCATGTCCTGGATTCCTGCTGTTTCTCTGTTTATTCCAGCCTCCTCTCATCCCTACTTTGATTCTTGACCTATAGGAAGACTAGGGAGCAACGGGCCCCCCCATAGCTTCCCTTGACTTGAATGAAAGAAGAACAATTATCAAACAGGGTTACTAAAAGGTGCCTCAAAACTTGCTGACCATAAGAAGCATGTCTGAGCATACAGCCTGGTATTCCCCTCCAACCCCACCTCATCCAAGAACTATCACTGGCTCCAAAGTTTCTGACAAAACAAGGCCCTTCAGTGATTAACACGAGAGAGGAGTAAACACTTGTCTTTCTGTGGTGTGCCTGCATTCTGGTTTGGTTTGGTTCTAATATACCCAAAGAGTTTACCACAAAAAAAGTCTGATACCAAATCAAAGAATCGCAGTGGGAATGACTTCAGGGGTCACATAGTCCAACCTGGAGCCAAAGCATGAAATCCATCCACAGTATCTGCATCCCTGAAAAGTGGTCTCATTTAGGAGATAGTACTTTTAAGTAAAACCTTCAATACCTCCAGAGGCGAGAAGCTCATCCTCTACACAGTACTGGTCAAAACATTGGTGCTGGTCTTCCCATAGAAGAAGAAAGCTCTATGCCTAAGGACCCCATCCTTTGGGGAAATAAGTAGAACTGTGACAGCAAAACTACATGTATGTATGTGCACATAAAAATGTATACATGCAAAACTACATGTATGTAGAGCCATACATACACAAACACATACTGCATACATATACACACATGTGTTTGCATGTTGTCTCCTCCACTAGATTGTAAGCTCTCAAGGGCAGGGACTTTTTGCTTCTCCTTGTACCACAGCTACTTAGCAAGTGCCTGTCACAAGTAGATGCTCAATAAATGTGGATTGATTGATTGTATCCCCATAGTAACAATGGAAAGATCTCCAATTGATGGGCTGATCCTGCAGTAAATTAGCACAATGGCTTACTTAATAAATGTAGAACTGAACAGTGTCCAGTCTATCAGCAAACTACTCCCTCCTAACTTTGTATGACTCCTGGCTCCCCCATTAGCTCCCAAGTGTTACCAGGGCAGGTTTTTTCTGTATGGTGCTTACGGTGGTCACACCCCCTCCCTCTCCTCCTGTGTGTGCTGAGTAACTGTTGTCAGGTCTTACAGTGTTTTTAGGCAAATGCCATATGCAGCGTCTCTAAGCCACGTACCATTAATGAATCAAGAATCACAGACAATGGATTTTGACATAGAATAGCAGCACTAAACATTAGCCCCATAATTATTTCCTATGTAGATAGAGCCATGAGAATATCAGAATGAATATCATCTGTTGGGCATCAGGCTACGAGAAAAACCTGCAAAACCTGCTCAAAATGGGATATCCTGCAACTTCTGCTGAAGAATCAGTAATATCAGCTGTGATTTCAATGGATAGTGGAAAGATATTTAGAAGTAAAACATAGTCTTTCTTGTGGGGGGGGGTGTATAAAAATGGAGTGGGGGAGAAGCAACAATTATGAGAGAAATCCAATAAAAACCTCAGTAAGTTTCAGGTACAGAGATTTCATATATATATGTATACACACACACATATATACATTTATATACACACACACGTACACACACATATATAAAAGGATCAAACCTATATGTTTGTTTTTCTCAAAAAAATCTCATGCTTCCCCATCTTTAGAATCTTCCTACAGCCAAGCACATCACCCAGGGTACCCTAGTAAAGAATACTCCCCAGATTCCAAAGACTTTGGAGGCACCTGTCACATTCCAAGAAAAAAGATCCCTCTCCACATCCGTGCCTGTAATGGTGAGGCCAGGAAATAAAGGGACTCTGAACACCAGCCTTACTATATTATTCATTACCTAATTGCACAGTTTTATTAGAAATATGATCTATTATAACCTTGAATGCAGTACATTAAATGACATTGAAAATTAGATTATTCTGATTATTAGCAGAGTGAGAAATGGGCTAAACATTTGTAAGGCTGCTAATCCATCAGTGTAACCATCTGAATGTAATCAAAATCAATCCTGGACCACTGTGTTTAAATCTAATTTTTTAAGTGTTCCATTCCCCCTGAGTTTCTTTCTAAAATGTCACCATCTTCTACAACAGTGATGAATTCTGTCCCCAGGGAGAGGCACTCACTCCAATTGCTTCATCCGCTGCACACAAACCGCAGTTCATTTAAGAAAAAAAATTCTAAATGGATATCATCAATAACAATGTATTTGAGGAGAAAAGCTACAAATTTACAAGACTCATACTAGACAATGACCACTCCCCCACGTCCTCCCCTTCACCAAACAAAAAGAGTGGACGGAGTACCAGGAAGATCTAGGTTCAGATCCTGCCTTGGCCATATATGGGCTTCATGATCCATGACCATCCACTTGACCTTTTGCGTCCAACAAGAGGGTTGGAGTTGGGTCTCTCCAGCTCGGTCAAGATCCAGGAATGGGTAAAAGGAGTCTTGCTTGTCTAAGATATTCTCACTTTCCTCTACCCCCTTCTCAACTTTTCTAACATACAGTAACAGGCCAGTGACCTTGCCCTGGCTCTCATGAGCAGAGGTCTCCTTTCTACTGAATGTGAATTCAGATCCATTTGTTGTACTCCTGAACCAGTGTGTGGTTCAGCGGGAATAGGACCAAATAGTGTCTGGGGTAGGGTTCAATCTCAAGTCTTTCTGACTCTGTGCCCAGTGATCTCTTTATTATAATACCTAAAGGACATCGAGGTGGTTCAAAGGAGAGATGAAAAAATGAATATTCATTAGGGAGCATCAGACAGAGCTCTGGGTCTTCAGTCAGGAAGACTTGAATTCAAATCTGACTTCAGACACTTACTAGCTGTGTGACCCTGGGCAAGTCACTTACTCCTTAATAACAATAATAATCTACTCCAGGTTCCTTAAGTGTAAAATGGATATGATAACAGCATTTCCCTCTCCACGTTGTTGTGAGGTTCCAACAATTACAAAGCACTTAGCACAGTGCCTGGATGCATAGTAGATGCCACACGTATTAGCTTCTAATTGTTATTATTATTAGAAATGAACCTCTGGAGGTAGAGTCATGCCGTTCCAGTCCACAAAGCGTCAGCAACAACAGGCACTTACTTACTTACTTATCTGGTAAAGTCTGCAAAGTGTTTTAAAGACATTAATCCACCTGCTCCTCACACCCACCCAGTGGATTGAGGATTCAAAGAAAAGCAAAAGAGTTTTTGTCATCACGTGTCCCTGTCCATGGATTCTGAACGTCTTGATTTTCTTTTCTATTACTTACATGCAAGTGATTCATTGGCATGGAGGTAGATAAGAGCCAGTGTTTGTGCAGCACGTTGTAGGGTCTGCAAAACTTGGCCAACACGGTCTCGTTTGATTATCATAACAGACTTCAGAGGGAGATGCTACTGTAGGAGGGAGGGTAAGTGATTTGCCCAGGGTTACACAGCTAGTCAGCATCTGAGGCAGAATTTGAACTTGTCTTCCAGTCTTGAAGTCTGGAGCTTTATGCAAGCAACTGCTACTATATGATAATAGTGTAGTGGTGGCAATGATGATGATGATAGCGATGATGATGATGATAGTGATGATGATGATGATAGCAATGATGGTGATGATAGTGATGATGATAGTGGTGATGATAGCGATGATGATAGTGATGATGATGATGATAGTGATGACGATGTCAGTGATGATGATAATAGTGATGATGATGATGATAGTGATGATGATAGTGATGATGATAGTGATGATGATGATGATAGTGATGATCATGATAGTGATGATGATCATGATAGTGGTGATGATGATGATAGTGATGATGATAGTGATGATGATAGTGATGATGATGATGATAGTGATGATGATGATAGTGATGATGATGATACTGATGATGATGATAATAGTGATGATGATGAGAGTGATGATGATGATAGCGATGATGATAGTGATGATGATAGTGATGATGATGATGATAGTGATGATGACGATGATAGTGATGATGATGATAGTGATGATGATGATGATAGTGATGATGATGATGATAGTGATGATGATAGTGATGATGATGATGATAGTGATGTTGATAGTGATGATGATGACAGTGATGATGATGATGATAGTGATGATGATGATGATAGTGATGATGATGATAGTGATGATGATGATGATAGTGATGATGATAGCGATGATGATAGTGATGATGATGATGATAGTGATGATCATGATAGTGATGATGATCATGATAGTGGTGATGATGATGATAGTG
>CM053597.1:22941643-22991412 GCA_028646575.1 Pseudocheirus occidentalis | reverse complement strand
ATGATGATGATAGCAATGATGATAGTGATGATGATGATAGTGATGATGACGATGATAGTGATGATGATGATAGTGATGGTGATGATGATGATAGTGGTGATGATGATGATAGTGATGATGATGATAGTGATGATGTTGATGATAGTGATGATGATGATGATAGTGATGATGATAGTGATGATGATGATGATAGTGATGATGATAGTGATGATGATGATGATAGTGATGATGATGACAGTGATGATGATGATGATAGTGATGATGATGATGATGATAGTGATGATGATGATGATAGTGCTGGCAGTGGTGGTGATGATGATGATAGCAATGATGATGAAGATACTGATCCATGATCTTTTCCCAACTGTAGAGTTTGCAGCTGATCCATACCTCAGCATCTCATGCATCTCCAGTGCACATCATGCTATACCTCCTCTCTCTGGTTCTTCTCAGCATATTGAGAGCCATCCTTTGGGTCTTTTGAGATGGCAGGTAGTTATCAATGAAAGCTGCATGTGGGGCATCCTTTGGTTGCCTCCTATGTTTGCCACATGACCAGAGTGGTCCACCTTCTTTTGCTGTAGATCTAGATCTAGATACCATGCACCACTTCTTGTATGAAAATCATTGGTAATATGTGATCATCTATGCATCACTCCATTGTTGTTTTTGCTTCTCTTTTCAAAGACTAATATTCCATGCTTTGCAGTCATAGAGCATTAAGACAACAACGTATTATTATAAGTAGTGTGTCACAGGCTCCATAAAAAAGCACTGTGAAGTGCTTTTTTTTGCTTTTCTTTTGGAGGGGTGAAGGCAGATCAATTGGGGTTAAGTGACTTGCTCAAGGTCACACAACTAGTAAGTGTTAAGTGTCTGAGGCTGGATTTGATCTCAGGTCCTCCTGACTCCAGGGCCATTGCTCTATTTACTGAGCCACCTAGCTGCCCCGACCGTAGGCATTTTTACAATTTTTACAAAGACAATGCAGACCTCTTTCTTTCTCCTTTTCATTTTTTGGGAGTCAGTTCATTACCCATTTGCAATGTATTCTGAAGATTTTTGCATTAACGGGCTTGATGTATGAACCATGCATTCAAAAGCATACTCTTGACAAGAGGCATTCTTCATCTACTTGGTTTGTCCTGAGTAGGTAGTTAAGATTCATTTGAGTAATTATGAATCTACTTAGTAGCCTCTGTTCCAGAACTTGAATTCTTCCACACAATGTGGTCCGTAAGTAGGATAATGTAGGGGATGTCCCAGTCTACAGGGATCATTTCCCATTTGGACTCTGCCCTAGAAGTCATGTAAGACAACAGCAGACACCTTGGGAAAACACATGCCTCCACTTGTCATTCACTCACGACCCACTGTATATTCACTATCAGAGGGTCAAAGAGCATCTTTCAAAGAATCTTGCTTGGTTTTCTAACGCAAACATGTAAAACACCTTGTTGGAAGGGGGGTCTCTAAGGCAGCAATATGTTCTACTGAATTAGATACAAATGTCTGACTGGAAAGATTTCTACTGTATAAGATAGCTTTCAAAAGCCTTTCTGCTTCCTTGCCATAGCATCTATGTTGGTGATGGGTGACGACACCCTGAATATATTTGTTGATCTTCTCAAAAAGACTGTATAGGAATGGAAAGTAGGCATAAGGATCAATCAGTATTTTATAAAAATTTTTAAATTAAATTTTGTCTTTTAATTAAGAAATTATGGCAGATGTAATGGAATACTACTGATATTTTCTTGATGGCCTATTTTTTAGGAATAATAACATCTGTAGTTGCTATGGAAGATCTAGGATGGGTGAAAAATATTTTTTTAGGATGCATATTGCTCCCAAATTTGGTAACATGCCTTGTACTTAAAAAAATACTCTAGGGTAAAAAAATCACCTGGACTGGGCTGAGCATAAACCAGCTCCCCTTTATGTGGTCTAGAGCAGGGGTCCTCAACCTGTAGGTCACAACCCCTTTGAGGGTCCAGTGACCCTTTCACAGGAGTCACCAAAGACCACTGGAAAACACATATTTCCGATGGTCTTCGGAATTAAGACACTACTCCTGAGACACCGCTCCTCTATCTCTATCTATCTGCAGGTCTGCCCACATACAGATACACCCACATATGAGTATTAAAGGGTCGTGGCATTAGGAAGGTTGAGAACCACTGCTCTAGAGTGTCTCTAGTTTAGTCACATTGATCCCTACCAAAAGGTGGGTTCTTTGACCCTAACAGAAATCCCAACCCATGTTAAGAATACTGCCATCACATCTAATGAATTTGGGGCCCTCTGGGCCCAAAGACCACACAGAGCAATTACTGGTGCTTACTGTGGGACTCCTTAAATAAAATTTTGCCAGAAACAAACTATTAACCCATTCCAATTGACAGCTCATGAGAATCCTTCTAACCCAGCAGTTCACAGTGATTTTTGTTTAAATGCACAGGTATCCTACCCTCTTTCAAATGACAACCAATCATTCGATGCTCTCAAAATGACATTTCCTACCCGGATCTCCTTTGGGTATACTTGGTCTAGTTCATCAACTGTGCCCATCTGTGTTTTTTTAAATGCCATATAAAGCACATTGGGAACTGTGATATTGGGGTACAAATAACCCAAGATAAAAATAGTTTGTTATTGAAATATTGACAGATTCTTTTTTTTGTCATATTTTCCCTCCTCCTTCCAGTTTCACCCTTAAACGCTCTCATGATGATTTGGCTGGCCTATATTTCTTGCCAAGCCTTGTGTAAACTTCTATTTTCCTTCTGCTGTTTTCTTGCTGTTTTATGAGGCAATTTTTGGTCAGATCCTTTTTCTATTCTCCTCCAGAAGATTTTACAAATGTGTTTATATCATAAACCAGCGTTACCCTTGACTGCCATATCTTTCCACTTGGCAAGAAGATCAAGAGTTTGCTGGCTGAGGCAGTTTCTAGGCTCCTTTGTTCTCCAACTTGTGGTGATTGATTTACAGTGAAACTTCCTTAGGAAACAGTGATAATCTGTGCTTATGTTTCTTTATCTATTTCCTATTTTAAAAAAATATGATTTGGCATTCATCATGTCTAGTGCCTTCTCTCTTCTTGAAGAAAATAAGAATAATATAGATATGAAGGTTCTACGAATCTTTGAAATCTTTAATTTTTTTAATCCTGAGCCATATTTTCAAGCATATTTTTCACCACCCCTCCCCTTCTCCACCTTTGCACTGAAGTTACTGCACATTAAAGTACATATTGATTTAATTTTTCTGGTCTTATTGAGCCTCTTGTGGAATCTCTCTATTCTTCATCCTTTGCAACAGATGTTGGCACATAAACTATAGCCATCTTCATCAGCTTTTCACTTATCAGAAGCACCGTAATACATGATGACCAAGAGTTCCATTAAATGATGTTCCTTGTTACCTTCAGATATATAATAAAGTCTGCCAGCTCCTTCATTTCCTCTCTTCTCCAAGGAAAATGTGGTAGCCATCTTTCCATTTAGGGCCTACTTTTTAATAGTTTCTTCTTCTATTAACAGCAAGAATCTCAAGATGGGTATGATTCACTTTCTTCTACTCCTTGGTCACCAGATGTAGCAGCAACTACACTGGCATACCCAGTATGGCTGCTAGCACAGATTCTTAGATCTGCTTTACTAGGAAAGACAGCAGTTCAAGGGGACAACAATCTTTTTAAATTTCATTCACTACTTCAGGGGAAAAGTCGGTACCTTGAACCTCAGAGGAAATACAAGCAGAGCAATAAATACCAACAGACAGGGCTCCGGATGCCTGAATCAACTACACACTTTACAAACATACCTGGATTGAGAGAGCCTTTGCATCCTGGTAGTCAGGGAGCTCTGGACATATAGCCACTCAGAATCTGAATCTAGACCACGGAATCACAATATCCTTCTCACAAGTGAGGCCTCAAAGCAAAACATCAACTTGGAGTATTTATACATTTCTCAGAACCAGAAGGCATCACAAGCCTGGTGACTCAGTGCCTAATTAGAAATCAGAAAAGGTGTGAAAGCCTTCCTGCAAGTAAGCCTCCCCTAAGCAAGCTTCCCTTAATGGGCTCCATGTGAGGCCTATTAATGGGTGGCAAAGATCTTATATCCCATTAACATTACACCAGACGACTGGGTTCATCTTTAGAATATTAAAACCTAAATGAGTGTGATGATTAACATCTTCTGCTTCCTTTCCCAAGAATCTACTATCACTTCAAAAATGGAAATGGTATCACAGAGGACTGTGGCATTTAATATTGTTAGTAGCTTCATGGGTTTCAATGGCCAAAGAATTCATTACCAAGACTACTGGACAGAAGGCAGCTAGTCAGCATAGTAAATGGAGTTCTGGACTGGGAGTGAAGACCTGAATTTGAATTCTGACTCATGCACTTACTAGCTGTATGGTCCTGGGAGAGTCACGGAATCTTTCTTAGCTCTCAGTTTCCTCATGTGTAAAATGACGGGTCTGGAACAGATCACCTCTTAGGTCTCAAGCCAGTCCACAGCAGACACAATATGGTATCTGGACTATATTGTAACGAAGAAAAAGCCTGAAGCACAAAAGAATCCTTTTGAATAATAGAACTAAAGCTTGAAAATGTTCAAGATGAAGTCTCCTTGAGGCTTTCTAATTTTTACCTCTAGCATCATGTTTAAGTGGAAAACAAAAATCCCTTGGTCCAGCATTCAAAGCCCTTTACAACTGGGCGCAGACCACTTTTCTAGCTTCTCCCCACGTGGCCTCCCATCACACACTGAACACTCAGGCCAAGGAGGACAAATCTCTACACCTGGAAAAAGCTTGTGACCTCCTCTCCCGTCAATGCTTTTTGTTCATTTTGGTCCTTCTACCTGAGAATATCCTCTCTTACTCTCCTCTCTTATCAAATTTCCATCCAGTCCAACTCAAATGCCATCAACTTTTTTCCCTAAGGGAAAAAATAAATATTTTACCAGTTAATTCCCAACAAAAGACAGTTTCATCCTCTGGAAACCACGTGCTCTTTCAGGGTTCTGGCCCTGCAGGAATTCCCGACCCTTGGTCAGTTGGAAACCCGCAGTACTGTCTGCTCAAACTGGTGTGTATGTGTGTGTTTGTGCACACACACACAAAAAGCCTTCAGTGGACAAGACCAAGACACTATTATCTTGAAATAGATATTTATAGACACATAGACAAATGCCTGCTCAGCAAGGGCTTGGGGTGGGAAGGGGGTGGGTGCGGAGCAGGACAGTCATACTTTTCTCAAATGAACCTGCTTGAGTAGAGCATTTCACTGCAGCAAACTCTGGAATCTGTCTGATAAAATCTTGGCTCATCTCAGGCCATTTTGGAAGGCCATTTCCTATAGCCTTATAGGTCTATCCTCTAAGAAGGGGTTCCTAAACTTTTTTGGGTTCATGGACCCTTTCTGTCAGCCCAATGAAGCCTATGGATCCCTTCTCAGAGTAATACTTTTTAATACATAAAATACAGATAATTACGAAGGAAAACAATTATACTGAAATAGAAGGAAAGTGGTCTCCTGTGGCCTTATAAGATTATTCTGGAAGGAAAGAAGGAAGGAAGGAAGGAAGGAAGGAAGGAAAGAAAGAAGGAAGGAAGGAAGGAAGGAAGGAAGGAAAGAAAGAAGGAAGGAAGGAAGGAAGGATGGAAAGAAAGAAAAAAGAAAAAGAGAGAGGAAGAAAGAAAAAGAGAGAGGAAGAAAGGAGAAAAAGAAAGAAAAAAAAGAGAAAGAAAGGAAGGACGGAAGGAAGGGAAAGAAAGGAAGGAAGGAAAGAAAGAAAGAAAGAAAGAAAGAAAGAAAGAAAGAAAGAAAGAAAGAAAGAAAGAAAGAAAGAAAGAAAGAGAGAAAAAAAGAAAAGGTAGTGGGAAGAAGGAAGGAAGGAAGAAAAGCAGTCAGCAAAACCAGCACATGAACTGAAGTATGGAATGTTCCACACTACAGTGCTAGTGATGTCCTTCACATTTTCTCTGGGGCTAAGTATAAGCTGAGCTACCTAGGTACCTGTAGCACCGGACCTGAAGTCAGGAAGATATCAGTTCAAATTTGGTCTTAGACACTTACTAACTGTGACAAACTACTCCAGTATCTTCCCCCCAAAAATTTTGGGGTCCATGGGGTCACGTAGAGTTGTACATGACCGACCAACTGACCAACAAGAAATAAGTTACTTTAAAGGAAAATCAAAGTCTCACAAAAGAAGGATAACACACAGGGCACTCTTGTCTCTCATGGCCACAGTGATCGAACTTCATCATGGGCATGAGGATTTGAGAGCAAGGCTGTTGTTCCTCTAAGAGCACAGGCTCCTTTTCATTCCCTAAGGATGGCATAAAGTCACAGTGAAGGGAGAACAGCCCTGCTCGCCTGCATTCTTAGCAGCAGAGGAGTTCAGATCACTGCTTTGCGTCAGTCATGGGGACTGAATGTCCATGATGGGCCAGGCATGATGCCAAACCACTAGGGATACAGACAAAAATCAACTGTCCTTGCCCTTTACACACAACAAATACAGAGCACACACGAAACAACAAGTCCTAAAAAGTCACATAAACAAAGTAAAATTAGGGAGCAGGCACCAGTCTTCACTGGTAGACATAGCTCCTTGCCTGAACTCCCTATACTGATGAAACCACCAGTCCCACCAGAAAACAAATACATACACCGAGTAACACAAAACAGTGTCAAGAAAGTGAGAATGCTGATATTTGGAGGAATCATGAATGATTGTGCAAAAGGGGTGGCATCTGAACAGTGTTAGCAACTCTGATTGGAGACAAGGAGAGAGGACTTCCCAAACACGGCAGATAGACCATGCCAAAGCATGAAGGCCTCTAGACTCGTTCACATTTATGCACCACTTTAACAGCATAAAGTGATTTCCAAGCATCATCTCATGCGAAATGGGTGGAGAGTTTAGTCAAGTCAGCCAATAAGAATTTATTAAGCACCTACTGTGTATGGTACTAAGCATTTATTAATCACCTACTACATACCAGGCATTCTGCTAAGCACTGAGACCACAAAGAAAGGCCAGTTCTTGTTCTCAAAGGTACATTATGATGCCTCATTTTAAAGATAAGAAACAGAAGCTCAAAACAAGAGAGAGAAACCCACAGTCATGCAGTTGGAAACTGGAGGAGTCAAAATCTACGGCCAGGGTTTCTGACTCTCAGGTTTATCCATCCTTCTGTTCCCTACCTTCTCTCCCTTGGATCATGATTCCTCCTCCATTAGCCGACCCTGAGAAACCCCAATATGACGAGGAATTCAATAAGGGTTACAGGTTGTGCCCGACCGAGATAACACTAAGCCAATCTATCGTTTAAGGCCATCAGCCAGTCAACCAATAACCGTTCATTAAGTACCTACTGTGTCTAAGTGTCCTATGGTGTAACCTCTTCCTCAGATACCTTCTTAAATAAGAGTTAATTACTGTTCAGTGAATACAAGATAATGTCCAGGCCCTTCTGGAGGAGAGGAAATGGTTGTGAGTTTCAAGGAAGAGTACAAATGGGGAAGCCGGTACAATAGGCAGGAGTCCAAGAAAGAAGAGTCTTCAGTTCACTAAGGTTGGGAATCTTTCTTGGTCTCTTCTCAGTGACTTGGTGGGTAACTGAGAGAGACTACTTGACTTCTCAGTATGGACATGGCTTGGATGCCCTGAGCACCCAGAAGAGATGCACTGATTGGGTGAGTGAAGGGGAACACAGCTTGGCTCAAAGAGAATAAATATACCTCAGGGAATGTAGCAGGAGAGAGAAAGAAGGAGAGTTTGGGTTTCTGGTGTGCAGTGGTATTCAGGACCAAGGCCTTCCAGTAGGAAATGTCTCCTAAGGTGGACAAGGTTGTTCCTGTGTATTCCTCATACTCATAATTATCTCTAAGCATCATAATAGTTAACACAGCGCAGAAACCTGCCTGATAGGCATAGAGGGCTTTCAGGTTCACAAAGTGCCACTCAGACTTTTGTAAATCTATCCTTTACCCTTCATAGAAATCAAAGACGTTGATGGACTCTTCCAGGTCATGGAGGCAGACTTCAGACTTGCCAGAGACCATACATCCACTTGGCAACAAAGCTAGAATAAGCATCAAGCTCCCACAGTTCTCAGACCAGGGTACTTTTCTACAATACTGTGGGAAGGTAACTTTGCTGTGCTCCCCAAATCTAGCCTGATGACTTGGGGTCAACAGTTCTAAATCTGGAGTGAATCCTGAAGGTTAGTATGGTCCTGTCTGAGGCCTAGAGAGACTGACTCACTCAAGGCCACAGAGGCAGTAAAATGGCAGATCTGGGATCCAACTCAAGTCCAATGACTCTTAGTTCAATGGTCTTTTCTTTGTTCCAAGGAGTGGCTATGATGAAAAGCTTATAACCACTACTCCTAGAAGAGCCCTGAATACTCATGGGCTGCTACCCTGTTGCCTTCTCTCTTATAACATCCTTTTCTTGGACATCGATAAAGATAAAATATTTCTGTTTTTGTTTTTCTAACTGACATAATCTAATTCAGTCACAGAAAGAGTTTGAAAAATGTGCCCATTCTGAAGAAAAGGCAGGCGAGAATAAGCTTTAGTGACCTGATAGCTCGTGGTCACCAAGGTCATAGGATCATTGAGCTTTCAGCTAGAAGTGGCCTTCCAGGCCACCTAATCCTGTCCTTTCATTTTAGAAAGGAACACACTGAAGCCCATTGGTTAAGCCACATTCTGAAGATCATACAGGTAAGAAGCGACTGCCCCGGATTCTCTGTGAAGGAGAGAGAGGCCCTTTTGTTCTTTCCATTGTCATTTCTCTCCTTTACTGTCATAAAAGTGCCCATTCTCCTCGGATCTGAGAACTGAGGCCCTGTGGATGACCTGGATAAGAGATGTCCCATCCAGCGTTCTATATTTGTGGCCCCTGAGCTCAGTCTATTAGCATTCCACTTCAACGAGGCCAAGATCTCAAGTTCAGTCCTTGGTGGGGTTGGTCAATTTGGCTCTGTCCCAAGGCCACAGAGTGAAATCTTAACCCCAGGCAGCAATCCTACAGATTAATATTAGCTTCTGCTCTTTTTCAGTCTGTCACTTGGGTTCCCCATCTGCTCAAATGTCTCCTGCAGGACTGTCAAACACAGCCTGTGATACTCCTGAGTGCTAGAGGGACCAGATTAAAATATAACTGGGAAATATTTAACAAAATAAGCAAAAAATACAATAAAGCATAGATACTGTTAATATGTGGTTTTCTAAGTCAACACAGAATACTCAAGGACCTTAGTTTGAAACCCAGGTTTAACTGGAATCCAAATGGCTTCCTCTCCACTTAAGGAGCCTAGATGGTATCACTTATTGATTTGATATGAATTAACTCAACCAAAAAACCAGCCCTTTAAGGAGGTCTCTGAGGCTAGTGGGGCTAGACTACAAGAAAGATCAGCTTCATGCTCTCATGGTCAGGCACCTTAGAAGCAACCTCATGACCACCTAGGCCTGACTTCGCTGCCCTCATCTTTATAGAAGTGGATGAGACAATATTTTAACCTTGATCCTAACCCAGTGACAGGAAACTGTCTATAGCCGGGGCCATGCATGAGAGAAGAAATATTGTCCAGAGAGTAGATCAGCACAAATTCATTACATTAGAAAAAACAAAGGTACTTGCTCTGACTGATGATGGAGAGTTGGCAGTGTTATTTGTGTGTGGGAAAGCTAGGCTGCTCCTTCACGTGTTCATTTATGGGTATTAGGAATCAGAGGAAAATGTCCCAAATATGCAAAAAGACACAGAACACGGTCTTCTGTCCTTCAGCGTCCGTGGAGGTGAGGAGGTACACAGGGAACCTAATTAATTGGACCTAATTAATCACTGACCACCATGGAGAGAAGGCCACTGGGCAGGTTTCTCAAGATTACCCAGCCCTGGGAACAGAACCTAAAACTTGATGCTCTTTGTTCCATCACACTATTTTGGATTTTGGACAATCACAGGATCATAGATTCAGAGCTGGAAAGAACCCGAGAGGTTCTCCAGACTAATTTCCTTATTTTAATTTTTTAAAAAAGAAACCCTGAGAGGTGACATGATTTAACCAAGGTCACCCGGGAAGGGATCCAGGATAGCCAACATTCTTATAAATAATATAGTGTATAATTATGACACATTCATCCTGCTTCCAAATTTACTCAAGACAAGTTTAGAACACAAGCTTCTTGAGGGTAGGGGCTGGATTTTTTTTTGTTGTTGAGTTTTTTGTTTTCAGGTCTGAGTTCTTTGTTTTCTCTGTCTCTGTCTCTCCCTCCTTGGTGCCTAGGCTACGGCTTAGTCCCTAGCAGTTTGATCAGTGATGATGCATTACTATTTTCCTCCTAATGATCACCGGGTCTTGCGGTGGCCCTGCAATTGAAACCTGTCTGGCCCATAAGTAGGCAGTTAAATGTTTTCTGACTGATGGATGGATGGAAATGGCGTCTCTCCTTAAGAGCAGGGGGTATCTGGTTTTTCTATTTGTGTTCCTAGGCTGAGTTAAGTGCTTTGCACATAGTAAGCACTTAATAAATGCGTTTCCATTCATACACTCATTTAGAGTAGGTGCTTAATAAAAGTCAGATGAATTGAACTGAATTAAATTCTCTTCTATTAAGTGATGGTAACCTCATAACAACAGTTTAAATAACAAAGAAAATAAAAATAGCTATGGAAGGCTGACATTAATTAGCAAGTCAGGAAGGAAAAAGCAGATGCTAAGAAAATCAAGTCAGGATCCCTGGAACCGGAGGGCACTTGGCGGCTAAGGCTGTGTGAGCTCCGGCCTTCACGGGGTCGAATCACCACTATTACCTTTATTACCCTGGGATGGCCGCGAGGGAATTCTTCTCTTCATTTCCTGGACTTCATCATCTCCTTCTGCAAGATGAAGTCAGCATCTCCCCGTCCCTCATGCCCGCTGCCCGGGCAGCCTCCCCCCCCCCCGCTTCCTAGCCTCGCTTTTCAGCTCCTCTTTACATGCTATCTCCCCCTTTAGACTGTGGGCTCCATGGAGACAGGGCCTTAAGCCTGCCACACAGGAGGCACTTAATAAATGCTTACCAATTTATTCAAGGACCCTGCACTATCCTGAGGCTTCTTTACATGAATATTGCTCAACGCTGCAATCTGGCTGCCTTAATGTGTACAATTCTGATTCCTTCTCTCCGTCCCTTGTACACAAGATTCTCCCTCTCATCCCTATGTCTTGGCACTGGTCCTCCCCGCGGCCTGGGACTGACTCCTTTTTTCTCTGTCTTATCATTCAAGCACCCCTTTCTACAAGGAGCCCTGACTGCCCCCAGAGCTGCCTGGGCCTTCCCTCCCCAAACTACCCCAGATTTTGTATTTCCTCTGAACCCTCTTCTACTTAGACACAGTGCATGCCTGTGTCCTCGGTCACCTCCGACAATCATTCAGTGCATGGATGGACGTTTACTAAGTGCATACTGTGCGTGCATCAGGCACTGTGCCAAGTGCTGGGGATACAAAATGAGTCCAAAGCTGGTTCCTGCTCTCAAGGAGCTTACAGTCTAATGGGGGAGGTACGCAAAGGAACGGAAGCAAAGCAAACCATAGCCAGGATAAAATAGGAGATAGCTAAGAGACAAGAAGTCCTGGAATTGGTAGGTGTTGGGGAAGGCTTCCTGTGAAAGGTGGCATTTTAGCTGGGAAGCAAGCTCTGAGAGGGGAGGGGCCACTTTGTTTTTCACGGGCTTAGCACAGCACCAGGCACATTAACTAAGAGGCACTTGGTAAATGCTAGCTGACTGACTGAATTCTGATTGAGCTCAAGGTTTTAGGGGGCTACAAGTCCCAAGTGAGCCAACACTTTGAAAGGGATGAGCTTACGGGCTTACACTGGTGCACATGAATGTGTATGTCTATGTATGAGTGTGATTACTAATATCTAAGCATATGTATGTGTAGGTGTATGTGTGTACAGTTATGTGAGTATTTATATATAAATATATAATAATATATAATATAAATACATATAATAAATTTTATTGCATATATATTATGATATATTATAATATATAATTATATATTAATAATATATAATATAAATATGTGCATATAAATCTTTGGGTGTATATGTCTATATATGTATATAATTGTGTGTGTGCATATATATGTGTGTATATATACATACACATACATGTATATACATATATACACATACACACACACACATACACACACACACACATACACCATGCTTAATTGTAGCCTTCAGGGGGAAAGTAGAAAAAAGAACAAAGTAAAAAATGCACAGCAGAAAACAAAAGAAAACTTGTATATACTGAATCCTTTCTCACATTCTGCCATATACAAGGCTACTTTTTTTTCTTTTCTTATTTGTACATTTAAGTTTTAGTATTTAAGTTTGTTTCTTTCTTTTCTTTTCTTACTTTGTATTTGTTTAAAAATAAAAAAAATACAAGAAAAAAAGAAAAGGGGGGTGGTGGCTAGGTGGTGCAGTGAATAGAGCACCAGCCCTGGACTCAGGAGGACCTGAGTTCAAATCTGGCCTCAGATACTTAACACTTACTAGCCATGTGTCCTTGGGCAAGTTATTTAACCCCAATTGCCCTACCTTCCCCCAAAGAAGAGGAGGAGGAGGAGGAGAAGGAGGACGAGGAGGAGAAGAAGAAGAAAAAGGAGAAGAAGGAGAAGGAGAAGAAGATAGAAAAAAGAAAGGGATGAGCTGACCAGAATCAAGATCCAAAGAGGCTGTGGTTTCAATCTCATCTAGCGGGTTGAGTTCAGCCTTGCTCCAGCTGGAAGGTCCTCCATGAATGTGTCAGAGGGGAGTGACCAGCTCAGCGTTTAGGTGACTCAGAATCAAACAAGAATGAAAGGAACTGGAGATGATCAGAAGAATGAATGAAGGAGCAACTGAAAAATGTTTACTTGACACTTTTACTACAAGCCAAGCACTGGGTATACAAAGAAAAAAAGATCTGGGAAGGGAGTTATCATAATCGCTGTTTTCAAATACAGGGCTTCCCAAAAAGTCTTAGTGCGGCTTTAAATCTGAACGTTTTAATTGTATTGAGCTTAACTAATTAATTGCATTAGATGATTAGGTGAGAGGGGAGGCCAGGAGGTGGGAAGGCAGCTTCCACGGCTTCCTCTGATGCCTCTGCCCTTTACAAGGTGTCTGTTTGTTTTCTAGCATAAAATACTTCTGAAAAGAGGAGCTACCTGACTCGGTAGCTGAGGAAGAATAAGGCAGAGCTCCACATATTGGTTGCCAGGCAACACCTGCATCTTTAAAAAAAAAACAGCTCTTTTTATTGCTGATTAAAATTAAAGGGATTACTTAGAGCCCTCTGAATATTCTGTGGGAAAGCTCACTGCCCACCAGGGACTTCATGACTAGAGAGAACAGAGGCTGTGGTTCACACAGAGTTAATTCAATAAAATAACACTTTCTACTTGGATTAACTGACCCACTTCTCCCTCACTTCCATTTTGAAACAAAAGAGGCAAACTGGGATGGAGGGTGCTGGGTGTGGATGACAAATGAGGGGTCTAGGGTCCCTCCTGTTCAACCCTCTGCCCTAAGGGGGTCTATCGGAGGCCCAGGACAGGGAAGTCTGGGCAATGTGACTAGCTGTCTTCAAAGGCTGAGGGTGGTTTGTTACAATGAGCATCTAGGGCAGTGGCTTGCAAAGGGAATGCTGGGATACGTTAGAGCACCCCGACAACAGCATTGTATGGCCGTGTCTGAATGTCCCAGATTTCTCACAGTAATTGTAATTTTAAGGATGATCTTGTGAAGCGTCGCTGCATTGCTGGGTGCTTAAGCATCTCTAACAACAAAAACAAAAAAAGTCCCAAGAGTTTATCTCAATGAAGTTTCTCCTGAACCCCCTGGTTTGTAATGATTTTGCCCCTTGAACCTCACCTCACTTCTCAGTTGGGAGAATCTCATGCTATTAGGCAAAAGTCCCCATTATACATACTTGTAGGCATATCTTTTCCCCTTTTACTGGACAGTAAGCACCACGAGGCCAGAGGTTGTTTTACCTAAACTTTGCATTTTTGTCCAACACATTAAGCAATGTTTTGTACATAGTAGACCCTTAATACATATTTAACAAATGAAAAGACTTGGATTAAAATCCTCCCAAAAGATACTTAAGACTGGTTTTGCTTCCCCCTTTCTTGTATCTCCAGCATTTAACATAAGTACCAGGTATATAGTAAGGGCTTAATAAATGTTTTATTGACTAGATTCTCGGGGCCTCTGTTTTCTTTTCTGTAAAAATGAAGAGGCTAGAATAGATCAGTGGTTCTCAAAATTTTTAATCTTAGGACCCCTTTACACTTAAAAATTACTGAGGATCACCCACCTTTATCTTTTATGATATCAACTGATATTTAATCACATTAAAAACTAAAACATCTTAGTATTATTGTGAAAATAGTTTTGACCTCCTGGACCCTCTGAAAGGACCTTAGGGACTCCCAGAGTTCCCAGGACCCACTTTGAGAACCACTGGACTGGATGGTTTCCCCTTGCCCCCGAATGACAGTGTATTCCCAGTTGCACAAGAGTCGGAAAGCTGTCTCCTCTTCCGCTCTACCAAACAACTTTAAAATGAGTTCAGATCCAATTAGTTTTCATTCTTTCTTTCTCTAAACTGATGTTTATAGTTAGTCGTAAGTCTTCAGAAAAATTGTAAAAAGTACTCTGGTGTTGGGTCTGTTGGGCCAAGTCTACTGAAGGAGTCATCTTGGCTCTGGGAGTCATTCAGGCATTGTAGAAGAAAGAGAAACTCCTTCCCAGGTCTCCAGTTTACTGGAGTGAGGAACTCCGCATAAAAGGATGCTGAATAAACGATTTTTGTTATTGTTGTTGAATAACTTGTTAAATATTGCTAAGTGATTTATTAAAATATATCTGTGGAGTCAACAGTCTTGTTTATGTAAAACAACCAACCAAAACCAAACTGTGTGTTCCTTAAATGTGATTTCAAAAAAATTTGTAAAAAGCATATGGAAAATGTTCGTTTTATTTGATGTTTGTTAAATTCAGAATATTTTTTATAAAGCTAAGGGAGTGAGCGGGGTGGAGGAGGGAAGACCCTCATCCCATATTTACTGCCTGGAAGAATAGAAAAAGACAATAAATAATGATATCAAGAAAGGGGAAATTGTGGACCAATTGCTAGAGAAAGGACAAAGCTGTGAACGAGTAAATCAGCTAGGTATATGTAGCACCCCACTGATGCCAAGTCTGTATCTGGGTGCAATCTTCCTGCTGTCTTTCTCTCTTTACTTTGTACAAAGGAAGAAAAAAGATACAGGGAAATCTGCATGTTCAGATAATCGAAGTGGGGTACAGAATATTATTGGCCAAAGATGCTACTGGGTGTTTAATTCCAAGTGAAGTAAAAGTGAAGCCAAGTATATGTGCAGACTCTGTTAAATAGGTGAGAGCAGATGAATGAGCCAGAAAGAATAAGGGAGACTCTAAATGATTAAGGCAAGGAATCTGAAAATATTATTGATGCAAACTGGCTAGGTACCAGATTAAGTTCCAGATAAGGCAAAAAAAATTCACAGATATGTACTTGCAGATATTTTTGAATTAACCAACGACAAGACCAGTTCAAACATAGTGAACAAAGGTATTGATTGTACCTAAGTGGTCTTATTTCTTTGAATCATGCTCTGTATAGAGTGTATATTATTTAAATATAGCATTCACTTCTTTTTAGTGATGGGCATTTTGATACTGTGCCTGTCTAATACTTTCAAGTCAGTATTTATAAACTAACTTCCCAAAAGAGATCTAGAAATTGATTTCTCAGAAAATTCACTTCATTTTCTCTTTCCTTGAGACTTCTGTGATGTTCAAACGCGTGATTAGAATAGCATTAGCATCATCTGGAAATAATGGACAAGTAATCAGAATTTTACTCTTTGGGAGACCTGATACAATATGAAATCCCCATAAAAACATTATGTCCAAAAGAAGAAACTGCTTGTCTGGTCATTCTAGTTCCATTCCTGTTCAATTCAATCCAAATCCAAGTCAGCCAGCATTTATTAAGTACCTGCTGTTTGCAGAGTACTAGGGTACTCTCTTGTAGAAACACAAAATTTTGATAAAACTAATAGGAAAATTGCTGTGGGGGAGACTATAGAAAGGAAAGAGGATTTAGTAGGAAGATGAGAAGTGATTGAAGACTGAAGGAAGAGGGTCTCAGAGGTAGGAAGGGCCCCAGAGGACATGTCCATCTCTTTGATTAAAGAGCTGAGTTTTTTAAGAAAATGTAAAATTGAGTGGGAAGGATCATTCAATAAAACGTACAGAAAATTTAGCTATCTGGCCCATGAGGCCATTGCCTATACATCACCATCCAGAAGGCGTCGGTCTGCTTGATGCCTAATATTTAGAGGGAAATTTACTGACTCTAGATTTTCAAAATCAAATTAATTGTGCAATGGCAAGTGTCCTAGTGTCCAAATGGCCCCCCAAAACATGGACAACTTTCTCAAGCGCTTGATCCCATGGTTGAGAAGAGCTCACTCATCTCACTGCCCATGGCTGGTCACTCTTACTAAAGAAATGACTTAAATTCTCCTTATCTACTCAGCACTTGGGAGTCTCCTAGGGGCTTCAACAACTTGGAGCACATCCTTAATAATTTGTAGTTCTGGCTCCTTTCTTTCTCTACCTGGATCTCTGCCAGAAATGTCTTCTAAACAAATCACTTGGTAAAGTCCTTCCCTTAGTGCATGGCTGTATTTCAAACACATTCTGCTCTGGGGAAGCAAGGCACTAGGAAAATAATATGAATAAATAATCGTCAGTAATGCCACAAAGGGGCCCCCAAAGCTCTTTCTGCGCTGGACACACAAGATCACGCAGCAGGGGGCATTCCTTCATCTGTTTTTATTTCTTTTAACTGTTTGCTTTCTGCTAGCTTTTCTTCTTCCATCCTTCCTTTCTTTCCCTCTTCCTTTTCTTTTTCTTTTTTTTTCATTCTCTCCCTGATCCACTGGTAATAACATCTGGTCTTACAGTTAAGCAGGAAGAAAATGTAGCCACATGATTTAAAAAGCATGTGTTTATGACTTGCCATGTTAAGCACTGCTGAATAAATGTATATTGAAAACATATTTCAAGTGAGAAGCCATAATAAGGGGTTTAGAGATATTCAATATTACTCTACTAATTCATACCACACCATAATTATGGAATGTGTAGACTTTCGAGATGTAAATTATAATCCAAATCCTACTGGGCGCATTTCACGGGCCTCCCTCAGCAGAACACCGAGACATTACACACTTCAAGGAAATCGACATGAAGTGAGGATAAATCATGTCGGGGCCGTGGAAGGCCGTTATTTCAGCCTTAAACATTTCATTAAAACTAAACAGCACAAAATCTTCCCCCTCCTACCCCCCCCCCCAACCTTGAGCTGCTCAAGTATGTTGTGGGCCCAAACAATGGGGCCTTTAAGATTCTCCAGGGCCAAAGAGTCTATTTGTCCCAATGAAACTCAATCCAGATTTCTTCACTTGCTCCCTTAGTACATAATCTCAAGGAAATTAAGCCGTTTCTCGTTGATCCTCCTCCTCTTTCTCCCCAAAACAAAGAGCCCGGACTATCCACTAACTTTTCAAAATGAGGTAATTGATACAATTGACTTCAGACACAGAAAAGACTCTCTGAAGTCTACTTTCTGGACCAAGATCTGGGACCCCACAGAAGGTTGGGGTTCAACTGTTGGTGTTTTTGCCCTTTGAAAATCACTCTGTCTCTAGACTGATTTTGCTATTGACATGTAAACTCATTGAAGACAAAGATGGGCATGCAGTAGGCATTTAATAAATGTTTACTTAACTGACCATCAATAGCATGCCCAGAATCCAGGCCAGTCACTATGGCTATACAGGAATAAAGGGACACACAGCCAGATATTCACTGAATCCAGGAGGTGACAAAGAAGGCCTCCTGTCCCAATTAGACTAGGGAACATTTGGGTGGACAAGCAAGAGAGTTCATCCATCGGTGTATAGGTCTGGGACAGACGATAGCTCCAAAATGAAACCAGAGGAGGTAGGTGGACATGATGGTCCTTGATAAAGTAGACAGTGTTTTTAATGATCCCAAGTGTCTCATTGAAACAAAGGCCTATCTTTTTAACAGGAGTATTATTTCTAGGATTCTATATACTTGTGAAAAAAGTTAATCCAAAGGCTAGGACACATGGTGTCTTAAGTTATAGGCTAAGGATGAACCCATAAGATGCGGTGGCTCCTTCTGGTCCACACAGGACTCTACAAGGGTGGGATCATGCCTCAAATGGAGATTTACTGATTCCAAGTTCAGTCCAGCATATTACCATTAGAGATGGCTAGGTGGTGCCATAGTGTGCAGAGCGCCGGATCAGGTGCCAGGAAGTCCTGAGGTTCTGGTACAGCCTCACATACTGGCTAATAAGCTATGTGCTTCTGGGGTCACTGAACCAATTACCTGCGAAATGGGATACCTGCACCTACCTCCCTAAGTGGTTGTGAGGACCAAAAGACATATTATTTGTAAAGGGCTTATCGGAACGTAGTAAGCTCTATGTAAATGTTGAGTATCATTATTATGAATTAGCCCATGACCTACCTCCTAAAGGTTTTCTTCAGTTGCTCTGGGGCTCAGGTCCTTGCATCCCAAGAGGCTCAGTCTAACCCCTCTCATCACCTCTCTCAAGATTCAGGAACACTTTTCTGACTATCACCCACTCGGATGCCCTCTGGGTTCGGTTCTCTGGCTGTTGTGAGAATAGAGAAGCTGCTGCTCCTAAGCTGCCTTGGGATGGAATGGGGTCAGTGTTAAGGTCAGGGCTTGAGGTCTGAGAATTCAGGAGATGGGTAAGAAGGAAGGACTATGGGGTCGAGGGTCAGGTCTGGCTGTAAAGGTAGGAGTGTGAGTGTGTGACATGGTGTAGGAGATGAGAAACAGGGGAAGCCTCCTCATGAGAACAGGAAAAGGGATTACATCTCAGAAAGCTGGAATCACAAAGTGTGCTTACATAAAGTAACCTGGCCTTGCCCGTCAAAGAAATGCAGGAGAACTAGTCATACGACCAAAGATTTTACACTGAAAAGAACCCTGGACACCACCAAGTCTGACCTCCTCACTTTGCAGTTGGGGAAACTGAGGCTGAGAGGTTAGGTAGCCCCGCAAGTCCTAAGTATCTGGAATGAGATGTGAGCTCACATCTCCCTGACTCACCGACTGCTGTACTGTCTCTGCCCACTCTGGTCACTTTTCTTGGTCACACACACACGCACACACCAACATCCTCACAACCTGACTTACTTGTCACAAATAGAAGTCCAGGTTAGAAGGACCCTCCAGCCTTCTCCCACCTAAAACTGTTCTAGGAACAGGGAGCTTTGTTAAATTTGTAGGATCTGATTTCTAAGTTACGGTTGGCAAAAATAAATTGGGGACCTCTCCTCTTGGAAAAGTGGATTAAGATTATATGTTGTCATAGGAGTAGCTGGCTCCTGGGCTCTTCCTGGTTGGACCCGAGAATTGAGATAAGGCATCCAGGAGCACCAGATTATAGCAAAACTGAGATGCCACATGGAAATTCTGTGAAAAGATACCCTACCAACATGGAGATGGCGAGAGGCATGGTCAAGGGGCATCAGGAGAACAAGCTGCTCCTCCTTTATCCTGTCCTGTTCCAGGTAAAGAGATTATTCCTTGTGTTCTAACTTGGCAACGCCCAGTCAGTGTCAACCTCACCAGACAAAGGTGAAAGCTGTGAAGATGCATGGAAGGAATTTGTATTGGAAGAACAATTGCTGCCCAGCCTCTTATTATGGTTACTTTTACTGGGTTTTCTCCCCACTTTTACATCTGTTCTAGTTTGCTCCTGAGATGGGAGAGGATGAGTGGGTAGGTGGGTGTCTGTGGGTGAAAGGAAGGAAGGGTTAGAAGGGAAATACATACATAAAAACCAGGCGCATTATCTTTCCGACTTTTGTTCTCCTGACTGCCATGATAGCAGCACATATAATTATAACCCTCACTGTGCATGCACCAGCCACATTCCCCATGCCTCCTCCTTAGCTTCATCAAGTTACCTGCAAACACCTATATGTGAGGTTCCCACAGCCCTCCTCAAGATCCTGTACCCCCTCCCCATTCCATGCAGGCTCCAAGCTGTTGACTCACTCCCTCACCCTCTTAAGAGAACTCCATTACAGGGCTGCAGGGCCTAGCCAAACTAGCTCGTCCTCCCTCCCTTTCTTCCTCCTTTTCCTTCCTCCCCCTTCCTTCTTTTTCTCTTTCCCTTTCCCTCCCTCTGTTCTTTTTATTCCTTCCTTCCCTCCATCTCTCCCTTCTTTCCTTTCTCTCCTTCCTTCTCTCTCTCTTCCTCTGTTCCTTTTATTCCTTCCTTCCTTCTCTCCTTCCCTCCATGCCATTCCTTTAATTCCTTCTTTTCTTCCCTCTTCTCCCCTTCTTCCTTTCTCCTTCCTTCCATCTCTCCCCATATTCTTTCCACCCTCCCTCTTTTCTTTCTCCTTTTTTCCTTTTGTCCTGCCCCCTTCATTCTTCCTTCTTTCTTTCTTTCCTTCCAACCTCCCTCTCTTACTTCTTTCCTTAGCATGATATAGTAAAAAAAAAAAGCTATATTTGTAATAAGAAAGACCTGACTTCTAATCCAATCTCTGATACTGTGGGATCCTAGAAAAGTCTTCATCTATAAAATGGGCAGTATAAATAATATTACCTTCCTCACAGGCCATTGTAAGGATCATATTAGATAATGTATTTAGAGAATATTGAAACTTTAAAATGCAATTACACAAATGTAACCTATTATTACTCCTTTCCTTTCCATCTCTCTTTTCTTTTTCCTCTCTACCTCTCCCTCTCCAATTGGAGCCCTTCACCCGAACACCAGCAGGGCAGGCATCAGATGCTCTTTTTTTCTTTTTCGAGGGCAACTGGGGTTAAATGACTTGTCCAAGGTCACACAGCTAGTTTTTGTACCAAGTGACTGAGGCCAGATTTGAACTCAGGTCCTCCTGACTCCAGGGCCAGTGCTCTATTCACTGTGCCACCTAGCCGCCCCTTCAGATTCTCTTCTTGCAGACCTGACTGCTAGAATTTCTCGGCAGGGTTGACTCCTCCAGTTTTTAAAACTTGTCCCTCTCTTTTTTCTCATGCTTGCCCATCCTACTGAGTAGTCTCTTGACCTTTCCATGTGGCAAATGAGCCATTCAAAGTTTTAAATCTGAAAGGGACAAACTCATCATCTCTGCTACCAGTCCTTTACCTGCTGCAAAGGTGACCACAGGTAAGGAGATTTCATTATACATTCTTCCCCTCTCAATATTGCCTCTGGACAAACTGTCACTTTAAAAATATCATATGTTTCTAGTAATTGTTCTTCTTGGAAGCCTGGATTATGGACAAGCAACCTAAGAGTTGCTCACCTCAATCACCAAAAGCAAGACTGATGGATGATGGGAAAATTGGGACTCTTTGCAGAAGGAGGCTGTCCCTTGCTTCAGCTTGCACCATTTCCTTATTCAGCGGGTGAACTCTCTGTCCCAAGATGACTGGATGCCAGAAAGCTAACAACCAAATGTGGAAAACATCCTGGGTCTTCTTTATCAAGTCTCGATCTTTTACACACTCTCTTCTTCTTACTAATCCATCCCTCCCCAGTCAAACCCAATTCATTCTGACTTTCATTTTGTTGGCTAGTTTTTTGACATCTCAGGAATTTTAGGCATTTTATCCTGAGATGAACTGGGATGCTTGGTGTCTGGAAATGTGTGTGTATGTTTTTTGTTTTGTTTTGTTTTGGTGTGAGAAGAGCAAGTCTCTATAACAGCCTTAGTATTCTAGACTAAGATCATCTTTGATGGTCAAGAGCTTAGACTTTGTGAAAAGTAGAACATTTTACCATGTTGTGAAACAAACACAAAACTGGAAAATCTCCCCAAAGAGTGTGATGCCCCATTTTATTTACAAAGTCATGAGAGACTGTCGCACTCCACAATGCAGGGAGAGAAATACCATTTTCTCCAGAGGAATTTGTTAAGTCTGTGGATTTTAATAGTTCCTTAAATTTTTTTTTCCTTTAGAGAATGAAACAGATTTGCACCAAATCATTTAGGAATTTGGGTCTCTTGCTGGACTTGGTCAGTGGAGGACAGAGGGCAAGGTAGCAATGGAAAAATCTATCCCTACTCCTTGTTAAATGAACAGATGCTCCAATTCAATTGTTTTTAGGCCATTCTCCAGCTTACACCTCTGCTAAAAAGACCAATGAGTTACTTTTTGGGCAAAATCTGATTTTTCCAAGCAGCTTCATATTAACATTCATTTGCTGGTGACCATAGAAAGAGAAGAAAGAAAAATTAGGTCAGCATGTTTGGTTGCATGTCTCCCTAACTCCATTAAAACTGTCTGTCAGAGGACTAACCAAGCCTATAATCCATGATAAGAGTATGTTTACATTCAGTTGCACATTCTGCAAAGGGGAAGCAGTTGATGTTTCAAGATGTAGGCAAGTCCTTTGGAAACTCCCAAAATTTCCTCAACTTTTAAAAACAGATCCCTTTATAGCAACAATAAAGCCACCAAGATATCCTGCATTCAGGACACAGCAATGGAATCCCATGGACAAATTAAATGAGGACCAGCCTTAGGCACTGCCTATAGGATTTTGTTAAAAAATTTTTTTAGGACTCCATTTCCAAAATATACTTTACATGAGAATGATAGGCTTTGTAGCACTTTTACATGTTAAAAATGGTATGTGCTCATAAATATGTAGGTGCTCATTGGTACTGTGGAAGAAGAAAAGACAATGGCATGATCATTTCAGCTCTTTTCAGTTCCCCCCACAATGAAAGCAAACTACATTTAGATGCCTCAAGGGGCTGTGGATGTGATGCTGGCTTCCCAAAAAGCCAAAGCTCAGGCAGGTCATAGGAGCACAGAATCCTAGATTTAGCTCTCAAAGGGATCTTACCAACCACCAATCCAACTGTCTCATCTAAACTGAAGCCCCCAGGAGGAAAGCGATTTTCCCAAATTCAGAGGTATTAAAGAGCAGCTGGATTTGGAAACAATGACCTTTAACTCCAAAGAGAGCTCCTCATGACCCTGGACCGCAGACAGATTGGAGGACATACCAGAAAGAAGAATGGGCTGTAAATCAGGAGACCCGGTTTCTTACTCTGGTTCTGCCACCAATTAGGCAAGCCCTCTCTAAGCCTCAGTTTCCTCACCTGTAAAATTAAAAAAAGGTTGGACTAGATGACTAATAAGCTTCCTTCCAGTTCTAATATCTCTGATTCTTCCCCATGTGTGTGTTTGTGTTTGGTTTTTTGTTCTTAACAGAATCTTCTATTTGATTAACTCGAAAAGAAGATGTGGCCTTGATTGGAGGTTTTACAGCTGCTTCCAGCATGGTAAGTCAGCTCTATGACACCAAGCTCCTTGGTCATAAATATCTTAGCCAAATGTCTCAACTTGGTGCTTGATCTTCTAGATTATGAAAGAGATTATATTGATACAAGGGGTAAAATCATGGCCCAGAAGAAACAACACCGGCTCAAGAATCAAAGGAACATGGGTTCAGATCCAACCTTGATGCTTATGACTTGCCTGAGACATTTAGTTTCCCTGGTTCCTTCTTCTGTTAAATGGAGGGGTTTGAATAGATGGATGATCTCCGAGGTCCCTTTAGAGCTTACATTATGGAATGAACCTCTCATAGAGGGGTGAGGGTAGCAGAAGGGGTGCTGGTGGTAGTAGTGGTAGTAGTAGTAATAGAAGAAGTTGTATTCATAGTAGCGGTGGTGGTAGTTGTAGTTGTTCTAGTAGTCATGGTGTTGGTAGTAGTAGTAGTAGCTGTCATAGCAGTAATGACGGTGGTGGTGGTGGTGGTGGTGGTGGTGATGGTAGTAGTTGTAGTAGAAGTAGCAGCGGTGGTAGTAATAATTGTTGTTATTGCTTATGATTTCCTGCTCAGGACCACTGAGGGAACTATCTGTTGTCTGGATTACAGCAAAGGTCTGCTGTCTTCCTGGGGCAAATATCCAAAACAAAACAAAGAGCCGTCCAAGGCATCCATTTCAAAATGAACTACAGCTCTCCACTTCTGATGATCTATGCTGGCAGTTAAACAGAATATAAAAAGTGTTTCCAGTGATTATGAAGGCTTATGCAAGAGACTGAAGAACGAAGGGACACGAGGTGGATTTTTCCTCACCGTTGACCATTTAAGGCAACAGGTGCAACAGAGAAAAAGCGAATTTTGGAAGGGAACAAGACAACAGTGTTTTGAGAATGGCATGTGGACCTTGGGAACACAGATCTAGAAAAGAGATAACAGAATTCTGGCCCGAGAGGGAGTATGCCTAGCAAAGGATGGTAGTAAATGTATTTTCTAGGTGTCTTGAAAATCAAATGAAGAGAACTTTATAGTAAATAGGACAAGGGAGAACTCTGCCCACGCCTGTCTTCCAAGCTAGATGCCGTAGAGACTAGTTACAGTGAAAGAAGAATAGCCGTTGAAAGGCTGAGTCTCCAGAAACAAGGATGCAACAGACCCGCTGTTCTCTGCCATCATCAAGCCTTGTCTAGAGTATTGTGCCGACCTCTGGATATCAAAGAAGGGTCTTAACAAACTAGAGAGTATCCAGAGGGGAGGCAACAGCATCAGAGAAGGGCCTTGAGTCATTGCCATATGAGGACTGATTGTCGAGCCTAAGGCAGAGAAGAGATGAGGGGACACGAGAGCTGTCTTCACGTATTTGAAGGGCAGTCATATGGAGAAGGCATTAAGCTCATTCTTTTTGGCCCCAGAGATCAAAAACATGATTGATGGGTGGAAATCAAAGACAGGTAAGTCCTTTATCCTTAATAATTAAAAAAAAAATCCTTCCTAACAATTAGAGTTATCCAAACATGGAATTGGGGCAGCTAGGTGGTGCCAGAGTAGAGAGTACAGGGTCGGGAGTCAAGAAGACTTATCTTTGTGAGTTTAAATCTTGGCTCAGACACAACTGGACAAGTCACTTCACCCTCTTTGCCTCAATTTCCTCATCTGTAAAATGAAATGGAGAAAGAAATGGCAAACCCCTTCAGTATCTCTGCCAAGAAGACCCTAAATGGGGTCAGGAAGAGTCAGACATGACTAAAAAAATGACTCAAGAAAAACAACAAAAATGCTTCCTTGAGAGGTCATTGAAGATCGTCAAGTTTAGCCTGTATTAACATCTGCCATGTCTGTTATGGGGGTGGGGGAATCGCTCAAGCACAGACTGGACTAGTTGGCTGCCAAAGTCCCTTCCAAGGCTCCAGGTCCATTTTCCTACAAGGTTAGATGGGGGAGGTGGTAAGAATTCCCCCCCATCTCCAGGGCTTATCTCTGTTCAATCCCAACAGCAGCCTACGCCCACCCCTTCCTGCTTCCCAACTATCTTTTTTGCCTGTTCTGTCTAGAATAGCGAGTCAGACCTGCAAGTCCCTTAAGGGCAGGGCTTGTCTTTTTGTGTCTGGCTGAGAGCCTAGTAAACAGGAAGTATTCAATAAATGCTTGTTGAATGACTGAGTGAAGAAACAATAAAAATGCTGGAAAAACAAGGGCTCAATTTGACTTTGGAAGCTAAGTTTCCTTATTACCTTTATGACCTTGGATAAGTCACTTCATTCATGTAAGCCTTAGTCTTTTAAGCTGTAAAATGGGGACACTATTACATTCATCTCACAGGGCTGTTGGAAGGACCACAACAGGTGACTCACATAAAGGGCTTTGGAAACTTTAAAGCACTATCATAAATACCAGCTATCATTAGACCCATTTCATAGATGATCCCTGAGGCTCAGCTAAGGTTGACTGACTTGTCCAAGGTGATACATCTATGAGGGTCTCAAACTTCACTTCTCTGACTCAAAGCACATCAGGCCTCCAGCCCTGGAGGGGGGCCCCGCCTGATATCCCCACCCTCTGGTCCAGCCATTGAGGGCCCCAGGCAAGCACCCTGCCCCATCTGACCCAAGAGCAGGGGCAGAGCAGTGAGAAATCAGATGAACAGATTGTCCCATCTCTACAGGAGGTGAAATCGCAAGACATAGTGACTGTGTTTATAGGTTACAAGGCTCTGGCATTTCTCTTTGCTTTTCCAGTGGGGGTTAAAGGAGGTGGAAAGGAGAGAGAAAAAAGACAAAAAATCCAACCTTCACACCCCTCATTTTCTTACAGCTTATGCCCAGACTTAGACAAAGATGTCTTCCCTTGGGGGAGCCTCATTTTCAGCATAAAAACCAGTTCCATTGGCATCCAAGGTGGTCTTGTGCAGAGTATTAATAAACCTTTCTATGCAACAGATATTTCAATTCACAGACATAAACTTATTTTTACAGCCTACTCCAACAGACGTTCTATGAGTGCTTAGAGATCTTCACATTAAAAAAATCCATACTATCAATACAAAAGACCTTAAAAAAGAAATAAGAAAAATCTCAGCATCTCATGAAACGACTTCACCAGCCTCTGCCTACTTTATGATGAACACAACAGAGACTGAACTGTGCCATGCTTCTCGCCGTAATTATATCCTGAAAGCATGTGTGGTTTTTCAATAAATGAGCTTTATCATCTCTAATTGAAGGGTTGTTGCCAGCAAATATCTGAGATAATAGAATTTTAAAGCTGGAAGGGGCTTAGTAGATGAACCAATGCAACTGCTTCCATTTACAGAAAAGGCAACTGAGCCCCAGTGACCGCGTGGTAAAACGCAAATCTCTTCGTTCTCGCCTCACTGATTTTTAAAGGCAATTTATTGCTTTTTCATGTTAAAAAAATATCAGAGAGAGATATAACATCTTCTTCCATCATACAAATGTTGGCTGCATTAGGAACAATGAATCCATCTCTCATTTTTTGGAGTAACTACAAACAGCAAAGGAGAAACATACAATTTTAGGAAAGGTGTGAGGATCACCTGGTTTAGGAGTCTTATTTTTCAAATTAGAAAACAGAGGCCCAGAGAGGCAAACTTGTTTATTTAAGGTCACGCAGTTAGTTAGTAGCAGAACCAGGATTCAATGCCAGGCCTCTGGGTCCCCCTCCTAACAGAGCTTTCCTCTTTATCATTGTCTCCTCAGCTTGCCCAGGCAGGCAAGGCAAGCAAGCTGATTCATCTTCAAAATTGGAACGTTTGTAACAGCTCTGAAAATGAAGAGATCATTTTATTTTTATATAAAAATGTTTTATCTCCTTATTCATAAAATTAGATTTCTATTCTAATATCCCCTTATTCATACAATAAAAAAGAAATAAACTCCATGCATCACTGTTATATTTTTTAGACAGGAAAACCTAGTGGCTAGCTTGGATGGAGACAGCATAGGTTATTAAACAGAAGAATATGTACAAGGCATTATTTTCTTCTGGGCAAAAATGTTTGAGAAAGCCTCAGATATACTGCTAATATATCCTGTTCACCTGAAATCTGCTTGGACACTATACCTTAAATAGACATTGTCCCACAACTGAATTTGGCTGATTTTGTGGCATACAGGAGCACTGGGACTGATCAATTAAACCAACAGATGGCACTGATTAAATATCTATTCTGTGCCGGGCACCATGCAAAGGCAAAACTGGAACAGTCCCTGTCCTCAAGGAGCTTACATTCCCCTGAAGGGAAACCACATGTGTGTATATATATGAGTATGAACAACCATATAACCACATACACATGAGGTTTGGTGGTGAGAGCTCTAGCACTGGTGGAAGGGGGCGTTTGAGCAGAACTTTGGAGGAAACTATAGATTCTATGGCAACTGGAGGCACCTTGTGGCACAGAGCACTGGGCTTGGAATCAGAAAGACTCATCTTGAGTTCAAATCCAGCCTTAGACACCTCCTAGCTGTGTGACCCTGGACAAGTCACTTAACCCTGTCTGTCTCAGCTTCCTCATCTATAAAATGAGCTGGAGAGGGAAACTGTCGAACACTCCAGTATCTTTGCCAAGAAAAGCCCCTAAAATGGGGTCACAAAGAATCAGACATGATGGAAACAATTGAGCAACAAAAATTCTATGAAGAAGAGGTGAGGAAGAAGCATTATAGTCATGGGCGAAAGTCAGTGCAAATGGGAAGATTCAGGAGACAAGAGAATTGTGTAGGAAGAACCACAAGAAGGCCCGAGAACTGCTCCATGAAACTCACCTGGATTCCCCAGCATCCTCTATTCCAGTGGTTCTCAACCTGTGGGTCACGACCTTGTTGGGGGCCAAATGACCCTTTCACAGGGGTCTCAGGGGTCGCCTAAGACCATCGAAAACACATATTTCCAATGGTCTTAGGAGCTGAGACATCGCTCCTCTATCCGTCTCCAGGCAGGTCTGCCTACATGCAGATAAGCCCACATACAAGTTTTAAAGGGTCGTGGGCATTAGGAAGGTTGAGAGCCACTGGTCTATTCTGATGATGTTAATGACTTAGCCAAGGTCACAGCCTTATGTGGCCACAGAGTTGGAGGATATTTAGAATCTGTGTCATTTCAGTCTTTTTTGATCAGATCATCTTCTAAATAGGCTAAGATATCAGTGCTAATATATCAATGATGTACTTAAGTCCTCCAAAGGATCTGTGATCTCATCAAGGCCAACACCAGTGTCTACCAGGAAAAATCATACACCATTTCTGCTTCTCGTCCATTCTTGGTCACGACCCCTTGTAAATTTGCTTTAACTCTTGTAATCAGTGTTTAGGAGACAGTGTCAGATGGGGAAAGAGTTGGATTTACAGACAGAAAAATATATGTTTGGGTCTCAGTTTGTTACAAATTGAGTGACCCTGGGCAAATAGCTTTACCCCTCTAAGCCAAGCTATCTCAGAGAGTTAATATGCATAAACCACACCCCAAACTTTAAAATATTCAGGAGTAGAAAGAGCTAGAAGGGGCCTTGGAAATCATCTAGGCCAAACTCTCATTTTACAGAGGAAGAAACTGAGGACAGGGAGATTAAGTGATTAACTCCACTGTCTACCAAACAGGTGGTGGGCTTCAGAGAAGGGACTTGTACCCAGACCTGACTCCAGATCCACCCGACCTCACTGCGTCTCTATAAATGAGACATGTTCTTATTGACGAAAGGAGAAAAAAAGGAAGTGAGATGGTCTGTAGATTGTTTCATTTAAAGGAAAAAATAAGTGGGCTGCTTTATCTTTAAGCATCAAAAAATATCAGGACGGATTAGGTATTCTTCAAAACAAAAGGCAATCTGCTCATTTCAAAGGCTACTGTCTAATCAGAATGAAAAGAAAATCTCTCACAAGAAGAATTTTTAAAAATCTAGACCCAATTTTGATGTCAAACATTTCCTTTAAATATGGCTGATGCTTCCCTTAGGCATGAAAACAATAGTTACTAATAAAACTTATGAGAAATATAGAATAATATTACTAGGCTGCCCATCTAACACTTATTTATTATCAATGTGACTGGAGCTGAGTCGCTTCACCTTCATCAGGCTGTTTCTTCGTCCTGCTTCCCAGCTCCCTTCCAACCCTACATCTATGACCAATTTCTTGCCCTTTCCTCTAAAACAACAAAGTCTTCCCAAAACAGAACCCCAAAAGTGAACAGAGTGACTAACCAGCCAAATACCTTTTACTTGGTTACTTCTCTATAGATTGAACAAGAGAAACAAGGCAATCATTCGTCAATAGAGCTGATTCAAGAATAATTATTCTAATTTATTAGAATTTTGACTGCCTCTTAGGCTTGTTTTCAATTATATGACTGTTGATGTGTATGTCGTATATTGTTCCTTTTTTACTCTGCTCATCTCTCTTTGATAGTTGACAGAGAATATTTCTGTTTCTCTAAATTTTTTTGAGATGGGAACTTTCCCTCTATATTTTCCCTGCCTGGGGGGCATGACTAAGAGCAGGATCACTGGGTCAAAGAATATGAACAGTTTAGAGACTCTTTTCCCATAATTCCAATAGTTTCTGGGATAACTCAAAAAAATCCACAGCTCCACCAACAATGTATTAGTGTGTCTGCCTTTGCACAGTCCCTGCAAGAAGCATTTTTAATTGACAGGGAATAAAGAGGCTACAGCTTAGATTTTTTAATCTCTTTAAAAAAAAAGTGTGCTGAAAAGAGAGATTGGGCTAATTACCAAACTACTAACTCCAGGAAGGCTCATACACCATGTTCTGATTACAATTCACTTAACAAAAGAATTTATTTAGGCAGAGAACTAAAAGGTGCTGGAAAAATATTCACACCATTAAAAAAATCATTTTTGTGTTATTTTCTCTAGCTGCGTATTAATTGCTGGCTGAAATACTTTTGAGGCCCTTCGAGCTGCAAATGAATCCATGGGCTATTAATCTGCTTTCCATGGCACTGGAGGGAAAGCTCATTAGGTGGGCTGATGTGATTACTTGTATTACATAACCACCTTCCCAGGACCTGAGTAAATTATGAATAACAACACACCATTAATGTTGTTCTTTTCAACATTCAAAGAGGCAAGTCAAAGAAAACTGAGCAAGAATCTGGAAAATGGACAAACAGGAAGAAACAAGTCATACTCAGTTGAGGGTGGGGGTTAGTTAGGAGAAGATAGGGCAAGATCTGCTGCTTAGAGGGAGTCAGACCCCTCCTCAGAGGCTTTAACTAGTGGAAGCACCACCACAGATGGAGTCTTTGGTGATAAGACGTAATTTTATTATATGATAGTATGGAGCCATGCGTAACCATGTACAGTGGCAAGGATGGGCCTTTGGATCCTGCAAGGGTGAGTTACCTTATTATCTTGGGGAGACCCTTGGGGACAGTCATCTCAGCATGTTTTCACAGCCTTGGGAGCCCCGAACAAGCCCCGCCTGCTGATTTTGCTGTTCCTTTCCCTGAAATAGCACCAAATGCATCAGGGGGAGAGAAGTGCATCGGCGTCTGATTCCCCAAGCCTGCACAATTTCAGATTTCAGCAGGCTCAAAGGGCATTGGTTCCTGGGCCAAGTTTCCATTCGGTTTAGATTTGCCCAGGCTCTTTGTCCCAGTGTTCGCAGGACAGAAATAGGGAATCCTTCACTGGCTACATTTTGTACTTGGTCCTTTTCCTGCCTCTTTAAATCCCCTGGGTCAAGAGATAGACTTGATTAGGATGGTGAATTTTTTCTCCTTTCTCTTTTGAAAAGACACATTAGGGTCAGAGTTCAAGGAACAGTCTGAAATGCCAATGAAATTCCCGATTTGGGTTAAGATGTCAACATTTCATTATTCCAACTTCCATATAAATTCAGTCTATCACCATTTGGGGCATCTCCTCTCCCCTTCTTGCTGATGGAGGCTCCTGCAGCTTAGATGATTTTGGCAGGTTTGAGGCAGCAACACCACAGAGAACCATCCGGCCTTCCCTGGGCCCATCCGTTAGGACTTCTGGGTCTTTCTATCTGCCCTACAGCTAAGCTTCCTCTTATGAGTTACCTCCCCAATTAAAGTGTGAGCTTGCTAAGAAGAACAAGTGCCTTCAGTTTGCTACAGGTAGCTTAGGTCCTGATTACAGAGCTTGGTATAATAAAAGTACAGGGAAAGTACTTTCCCATTCCTTCAAAACTCAAAGGAAAGGCTTTGTCATCCTGGAAGAGGATTCTATATTCCAGCAGGAGAAGCCAGATTTAGAGATGGAAGGAGCCACTGAGTTCAACCCACTAATTTTACATACATGGAAATCAAGGGACTGAGAGGTTAAAAGGATTTCCCCAGGGATACACAGGTATCAAGCAGCAGGAGTGACATTAGACTTCAATAATCAAATGATTGCACAGTGGCAATTCATCAGGGAAAAGATGAGTCTTACATTTCTTAACTTAGATACAGGAAATTTTGATTTTACTAAAAGCTCTTAAAAACCAAAACTATGAGACAAAACACAGGAAATTAAGAATGTATCAAAGATGCCAATGAAAATGAAGAGAATGGGGACAGTCTTTGATGCAATTCAGGCCCAAATAGCGTTCCCCGCCTCCCCCAGAGCGGGGATTTTGTTTTTAAGGCTTTTTCTGTTAATACTGACTCAGTCCATAAGATTATCTTTCCCCCTCCATTTTATAGCCTAAGAATAAAAAAAAAATTATCAGAGGAAAAAGGATCAAGAAAAGTTCCTTCCTGTAGCGATTACTGTTTTGCGGTTGTATAGGGAGAGCCGTGTCAATGGGGTCTTAGAAAGGAGCCTGGGAGGGGCTTCCTCAGGAGACACATCATCCCAGTAAGGTTCTGTAGGGGCCAGGTTCATTCATGGCCCTGTCTGGGAAGCCGTGGGAACTCCTGGAGAATTTCAGCTTGCTCTTTTCACCGAGACACTCACTTCCAAACAAAGACATTTCTGCCCAATCTTCTGGAGGTTTTCACATCTCCGCTCTGCTAACGATCCGTGCTGGGGATTCAGTGTGAACTCAATGACTATAAATTAACTTGAAAGTGGAATAAGAGAGTGAGCAGGGAGTGAAAATCAAATATTTCGAATGTGAACGTTAGATGGCTGCCTTCCTCTTCACTTTTAGAAATCAGGGTTCCAGCAAAAACAAACTGATGGTTTTTTTCTACCTAAATTACTCCAGGTACCCCACTTATCCAAGCCAACTCTGGCATATACAACTTATATGAAAGCTATAGTTACAACAAACATCCCCTCTCATGACCCCTTAGAGTTTGGCAAGGTGCTCTACACACAATGTGATCATTACAATAACCTCGTACCCATTTTTCAGATGAGAAAACAGAGGTTAAGTGCCTTGTCTATGTTCACAAGACTCTCCAAGTTGGTCTCTATGACTCTCTAAGGCAGCTAGGTGGCAGTGAATAGAGCACTGAGCTCAGAAAGAACTGAGTTCAAAATTGACTTCAAAACAACTTACTAGTTGTGTGATCCCGGGCCAGTCCCTTCCCTCTGTCTGACTCAGTTTCCTCAACTGAAAAATGGCTAGAATTGCACTTACCTCCCAGGGTTGCTTTGGCGGTCAAACAAGATAACGGCTGTAAAGTGCTTTGTAAAACTTAACACATGTTATAAATAGTATCTGTGATAACAAAGTCAAGCACCTTCCCTACCATGCCAAGTTACTTTTCCATACAGTCAGTACTTGCTGGGATGGTCTAGATTTTAAGAAAAGTATATTCTTTGCAAAGGATGGCTTTGAAAGACATTGTTAACTATGTGTGGGGCTGATATGTCATAAAGGGAGTGATATGACAGTCAGCTAATATTGCCGTAAGAAAGGGGTTGAAAATGAGAAAGTCACACATTTGCCTATTATTTTTAAAGAGCTTAAAAAATTTATACTCCTTCTGCTCCTGTGACTTAAGTCACAGCTGGACAAAGACTGGGGATACCCTCAGCTTCCTGGAAAACTAAGAGACTTCAGTCTCACTCTTCTGCCCACCCCACCAGCTCAGACATTTTACAAGATGGTGAAAAATTGAGGCATGGATGGTCTAAGCCAAACAGAGTTAGTCTGTTTATTTTTTGCTTTCCCCAATACCTTTCTATTTATTTTGGCTTCACCACCCTGAATCAAAAGGAATCATAGAGTTATTGAAAATGAAATGTTCTTTGATGATTGAGACCATCATCTATATTTAGAGAAATTGATAGTGAAATGCATCAGTAGATGAACGTCAAAGAGATGAAGAGACTTGTCTATTACCCAGATAATGAGCGCAAGAGTTGGAAGGAAAACCCAAGTCTCATGACTCATTAGGGCAGAGAGGTTTGCATGGCACGTCTTTTAGAATCTAAACAAACCTATTATTTTAACTAAAATGAACCATTGGCCAGAAAAGTTAGCCATCCTGCATATATAAGAAAGTCAATTTTCTTTTTGTTCATCTCTAGAGAAAATGCCTGTTGACTGGAGTCCAGATAGGTCTTCGTTTAGATGATGATCTAAAACTCTCTTTTGTTTCAAACATTTTCCCTGTTGGCCTGTAAACCCAACACCACTGATGCCAAGAGGAGATTTGATAGCAGCCTTCAAGTATGTGATGGGCAGTCACATGAGACACTCACCCTGCTTGACCCCAAAGGTTAGAACTATGGGTAGAAGTGGACAAGAAACTAATTTGGGGTTTGATGTCAGGAAACACTGCCCGACTATTAGGCAGCAAGTAGTAGGTTGCCCCTTTCTAGAAATCTCCAAACAAAGATTGGATAACCATTGGTCAGGTTTGCTGTAAAGAACTGCTTCTATGGGTTGGATTGGATGGCCATTGAGGTCCCTTCTAACACAGATTCTGTGACTCCCTTAGATTAGGTCTTTCCTTCCCTAGGAAATCTCCATGAAAAGGCAAAACTCTCTCAAAGGCTAGGGGCTAAGCCCTTATTACTCATAAACAAACAACTTAATCTGTCTCTGGAGTCAGAGGACCTGAGTTCAAATCTTGACTCTACCTTTGTGAACTTGGCCAAATCATTTGACCTCTTCCTGGGTATCATTTATAAAATTAAAGGGCTGGTCTAGATGACCTCTGAGGTCCAGATCTAAGACCCTATGTACTAAGTTGTTCTACAATTAGAGAGGCAATTGAGGGCAATACCCTGAAGGATCAGGGTACAGAAGACAGTACGTGAAGATGACTACATCAAAGGGAAGGACAAATATGGCATCAAGAGACACTAAACATCAAGACACTAAACACAAATAACAAGGGACTGTGGGATCCTCGGGACTGAGGGAGCTGACACAGGAAGCAGGATTTAGCATACTCATTTCAATTAAATAAACATTTATTAAGTGCAAAGCAAAAAACTCTCAAAAATTATCCTAGCTTTCAAGGGGATTACTTATTATTGGAATATACAGCAGTGATCACACTCTAATTGGAGGGGGGAGAGAAGGCCAACAAGGGAAGGGGTCAGAAGACCAACCTAAGGTCGACTGGGTCTGGAGAGCTTGTGATGGCCTTAGCTCTGTCCAATCCCACAGGAAAAAGGCCAAAGGCCCTCTCTTCCACCCCAGCTCAGTTTTCCCCATGGAGTACAGTTCCCTGATACCAAGGTCTGCACCTGTTCTAACTATCTATGTCTTAGCGTCTCCAATGCAAATGAGCCATCTGTTTTTTCAAACCCTATGCTTAGGTAGCTGGGAAAGGTGGGCATTTATTTTTAAAACTAGGCATCCAAGTTATAATTATACTGTTAGGACTTAAGTGGGTGGGCCATGGAGATGCGTAACCTAGTGTCACAAACACCTTGGACTCCCCTTTCTTCACTTCTTTACAAAAGGATGTTGAAATAGCTACAGAGATCAGGTGAGCGGCTGTTTGCAGAACATGGCACATATGACCTCCCCCTCCCCCCCTTCCCACCCCAGCACCAGCATCTAAAGGGATGAGTCTCATGGAACAAGAGAAAGAGAACTCAAGAAATTTTTCCTTTCCTTTCTCCCTCCCTCCCTTCCTTCCTTCCTTCCTTCCTTCCTTCCTTCCTTCCTTCCTTCCTTCCTTCTCTTTCTTCCTTTCTGATAATATGTTGACTGTCTCTGTTACAAAGGTCTGGGTAAGGGTAGAAATGTGTTAAGTAAAGCTAAAGGAATGTTAATACTTCCTTAGCTATCCAGAGTTAATGGACTTCAAGTCCCAGAGTGGCCCTGATCAATGGATCAGACAACTGGTGCCTAAACAAATTTTTTTTCTGCCTCTGTGACCAAGGCAGTAAAATACTTATGTCTGATGAATGCAACAGTAAAGGAGATGGTGAAAAAATCTCTCTCTCTTTCTCTCTCTCTCGCTCTTTGTCTCTCTCTCTTTCTCTCTCTCTCCCTCTCTCCATCTTAATTAGTGGAAGCTGTTTTATATATATATATATATGTATGTATACACACACATATATGTATATATAACACACACACATACACACATGTCTGTATATATGTGTATATTTATATATATATCCACACATATATGTTTACACACATATACACACAACTATATACATATATGATTAGAAGTTGGGGAGATAAATGTATCTCCCCAACTTCTTCTAAAACCAAGATTTTGAGGTGGACGGGACCCTCCTCATCTTCCATGGGGCCACCTGACTTGTCTCACAGAAGGCGCTTCATAAATCCTCGATGACTGGTTGATAGCACATTTTTAAAAATATACATTATTTCATTTAAACCTCACAACAACTTTCTGGATCGTTTTCATTCTTTGTACAAGCATACCCAGTGTCTAGTAGAGTGCCTGGCACGTGGTAAGTCTTAATAACATCAGTTGGTAGGTATTAATAATAATAAAACTAATGTTAAATGATATTTATTAAAATTAAGTTTAATAATAAAAATAAAAATGAATACTGGTAGGAGCAAGCATTTATGTAGCACTCCAAGGTTTGCAAAGCATTTTAGATGATTTCATTTGATACTTACAGTAACCCTGAGAAGTAGATGCCATTATTACTCTCATTATATAAATGAAGAAAATGGGCCCAAGATAGGGTGAATGACCTGCTCAGGAAGACACAGCTTATATGTATTTGAGGCAGGATTCAAACTCTGATTTTCCTACCTCCAAGTCTAACATTCTGTTTATTGGGTCACATGCGGAGATGAAATGATTTGTCCAGGGTCACACAGCCAGTATCAGAGGTTCCAATCCTTTCAAATTCTTCTTTTTTTCTCTAAATCTAGCATCCAATCTGCTATGCCAGGCCATTTTTGTCCAAAAAAGGAGAGGTTTCAAGTTTCACTTTGACCTGAGATCCGGTGGGACGGTTTGGGCTGTGTGTGCAGTGGGGCAGGTGGTTGTCACTGTCGTTTTTAAAGAAATGCTTGTGTCTCTTTAGAGCAGGCCTAAATGGTCCCTTGGTGGCACAGTAACAGTCTGTGATGTCACATGGGAACAGATAAAGAAATAAACCAAAATTAGGAGGCCATTCCGTGTTCTCATGGCGATTTTTATGTGCTTTCCCGAGGACACGGACACACTACGAAACGCATCTGCTTGTGACTGCGCCAATAAAAGCAAGTGGCGGAACGGACGACCACACCGGTGTGATCTGCGTGCCCACAGAAATGATTGTAACGGAGGTTAAGTGTGTTTAATCTGAAGGTTTTGTTGGAGTGTTAGTTTAACACAAAGGAGGAAACGGGATGAGGGAGAGGGAAATAAAAAACCCTCTTATGGCGGGAGCAAAGTGTCCATGTAAGGCCCATTCATTCAATCCAATCGACCTTTGGGGACATTAACAGTTTAAAGTATAAATTTGAATTTAGAGACTTTATGAAAAGCTGTTTTTAAACTTGATATTCCCCAAATAAGAATGTGTCAATGAGTACTTGGGGACTCTTAAATCCAGAGATTATTGACTGGCCACATACTACATACAGATACACTTGTGAATCTGTCAGAGAAGGGAAGGAATATTGCAAAAAACCAAAAACAAAACTGTAAACAACTTCCTCAAACAAAATCAAAGACATGCTTCTCCTACCACTCAACATGGATGCTTGCTCAAATGCCAACAAAAGCAGAGGGTCTCAATTTGTGAATGGTCTCCAAGCTCTCTGATGCAACAGAGCCCAACACTAGTCATGGACAAAGACTGATCTGAGGGGATGCTGGACCTCGGGGCAAGGGACGTTCATCACTGAACTGGCCCCTACTAGCTCTAACTGGTTTTGGCACTCAGAAAAAAACTTTATTAGATCCTTACAGCATTGTTGATGAGGGGTCACTGTGCCTCCATTTGATCACCACCAGAGACGGGGAGCTCATTATCTGCCAACATCATCCTTCCTAATTTTTGGACAGTTTAATTATTCATAGAACCACAGAATTTTAGATGTGGATGAGACCATACAAGCTATCAAGGTCAACCCACAGCTGAAAAGAAATACCCCCTAGAACATAAGGGTCCAGCTTCTGGCTAAAGAAGTCTAGTGATGGGGAACCTCATTAACCATCCCACTTTTAAGCTGCTCTAATTGGAGGCAGTTTTAACTGATATCAGGAGGAAATTTGCCTCACAAATTCCAGTCACTGCTCTGGGTTCTCTCTAGAGCCTCTCCGCAAATCTCCTCTTTTAGCATGTGACCCTTTCATTCTTCTGTCTCACAGACTTGCCCCCTCATGTCTGCTTCTCTTCCAAAATGAGCAACCAAAATCCCAGATATATTCTCAGAGTATAGCAGTTACCTAACCTTGTGGATAGAGGCCTTAGACTTGGGATCAAGAATCAATCAATCAGCAGGAGTTTATTAAAATACCTACTGTGTGCTAGCTGCCAGGGATACACATGTGCTACACCGGACCCTGATGTTTGGTCCTCACACGTCTCTCATTCATATTTCCTACTGATGGTTTATGCCACCCTGAACTACACACGGCTCTAATTCTCTCACACAGATTCAATGGAAGCCTGAACGCCATCTGGGTGAAGGGCAGGAAGGAGAGCAGCAGAACCAGAATCACCGCTGTCAAACAGAGGATTATGATTTAACACTGGTGGATATTACCATCCCAGAAAGCGACAGCTGTACCAAGAAATCAAGTTTGTGATCCACTGGGGTATGGAGAAGAATTTGTGAAACGCCTAGAACGGTACATTGACGAATCCTCAGAAAGTTCCACAATGCCCTGGCTCTTGTCGGCCGGCGTCCAACAGGGGCTCCAAGGGAGACACTGGAATGAGTCCCCCTCCTTCTCCCCAAATTAACCTTACTCAGTCAGCTCCAATGTACTTGTGGGAACGTCTGGGGCTCAACTCCAACAGTCTGTCTGAATGACTCCAACATCCAACTACTCCCGACTAGTAACAACCCCTAAAATATATATATCTTCCCACTAGCCCTATCTCCTATCTGCAACTGCTCAAGTTACTTCCCTTTCCCATCATTTATTTCTCTCCTGCAAATTATAGAATGCCCAGACTGGTCCTTTCTGTGTTCTTGGATTCTCCCACACTCGCCTCTTTCTCTGGCAAATTCGCCTCCTTCCTCGACTCTTTATTTTAAGGCATTATTAATACTTTCAAAAAAGCATTGCTTTCACTTTACAATATCCACCCCCAACTCTCCTCTGTAGTAAAGATTAGGTAGTTATTCCTTGTCTTTTAAGAGAAAGTCAGTTCTTAACTTGGACTCTTCTGCCTTTTTCCTAATTTCTTAATAAATCTTTGGAATTCCCCAGGATACTGCTAAAAAATTTACTGCCTTAATTCAGAGAACAATGAGGATAGTGAAAGGTTTTGTGCATCAATCTACCAATGAAAAAACATTCATTCGTTCATTAATAAATCCATTCATTCATCTATTCATCTGGTGGTTTACTGGTTTGTTTGAAATACATTTTATTAATACTTTTTGTTTTATATATACTAGACTTCCCCTGTATCACTCCCTTTTCCCTATGCAGAGAGTCATCCTTAATAACAAAGAAATTTTTTTAAGGAAAAGAAAAAAATCCAAAGAAAAATAAAACCAATATGTTTTCAAAAAGTGTTATGTTTATGATGTTCCAGGCACTGAAGATACACGGACAAAAATGCAACCAGCCCTGTCTGCAAGGAGCTTACATTCTCTCATGCCTAGGGAGACTAGATGAATGGAGGATGCTGAGTATAGACTCAGGGGTCTTCTACTACTTGGAATGTAGTCATATGGAAGAAGAGCAAGACTAGGCCCGTTTGCCCCAGAGGACAGATGAGGAGAAATGATCAGCAAAGAAACAAAATTTGGATTTTAGGTCAGAAAAAGCTTTCCAACTATTAACACTATCCAGAAAGCACAGACTAAGATTCCTCAAGAGCTGGTAGGTTCATCTCCCTCGAGCTCCTCAAGCATGGGATGGATGTCTGCTCACTGGGCATGCTGTGGTGAAGATTCCTCTTGTAATATCATTTGGACTCGAGGGACACTGAGGTCTCTTCCAAGTTTGAAAATCTGTGACTCTATGAGAATCCCTTGCCCTTGTGACCTCTTGCTGTACCCACCTAGCCAAGCCCCAATCTTGAGTAAAACTTGCCATCTGCTTTCTCTGTTCCGTTCTCAAACTCACAATCGCTGCCAAAGAAAGCCATGTCCCTGGGCCAAAATGCTTCACTCGGAATCCACGGGCCTTCCTGCTGCTCAACCATCCTTTAATTCATTTCTTATCAGCTCCCCACCACATTCTCCACTGCATCTGTTCCAAACTGTGTTCATTGTCCTGAAATGTTCAACTGGACCCCTGCTCTGTTTATGTTACCTTCTTGAGAACAAGGATGGGAATTCCTTCAGCTTCTCGCCTCCATGTCCACAAACCTCTCTAGATCTTCACTGAACTCTTCCCCTCTTTGGTTTCAGTCAAAGAGGAAGGCCTCCATCCCAAAGCCAGCCCTCCCCCTGTGTCCAGGATTCCATCGCTCCTCCAGCAGTTTGACCTAATAGCTACCCATTCTTTCTCTTCTCATGGTAATCTCTGCACTGACTCCTTCCCCTCTGCCTGCAAATTTGCTCAATCATCTTTTAGTCTAAGAAATCATTCTATTAGCCCTACCCACCCAAGCTACTGCCCCGTCTTTCTTCCCTCCCAATGACAAACTTCTAAAAGAGATTGGACCTCATTTATTAGCCCTATTCCCTCCCCCAATTAACTGTCACATCTCACTCTTGTAATCTGGCTTCCAGTGGATCCCTCATAGCTGTCCCTCTGTTGTAAACATCATCCTCGTTTTTCCCCCACCCCTCTATTTATACCTTCTCTATCCTTTTCTGCTTCTTCCTAACTAGGAACTCCCACAGGGGTCACCGCCTGGACCCTCTACTCTTTTTGCCATGTACTCTATCAATGACAATCTCATCTAGTCCTACAGAGTCAACTGAAACTCCATGTAGATGACTTTTTTCCCTCTGCATTTTGGAGGGGGGAGGGCAGGGCAGTTGGGGTTAAGTGACTTGCCCAAGGTCACGTGGCTAATAAGTGTTAAGTGTCTGAGGCTGGATTTGAACTCAGGTCCTCCTGACTCCAGGGCCAGTGCTCTATTCACTGTGCCACCTAGCCGCCCCATGTAGATGACTTTCTAACCCACATCTTTCCCCTGATCTTTCCTGGGATTTTCACACCCTTATTTCCAATGTCACATTGGACATTCCCATTTGTATTTTCTACTGGACATCAACATGTCCAGTAGACAGGAGCTCAACATCTCTACCTTCTCAATCTGTTTCTCTCTACTGCCTGGTTTCTGAGTATCATCATCATTCTCCTGGCCACACATTTTTATAACCTTGGATTCAACCGTGGAGCCTTCCTTTCCCTCCACATCTGTCCTTCTCCCAGTGGAGTCCATGGAGGTTAACAAAGGTGGACAGGGAACTCTCCACAAGAAGGGAATCTGGACTCTTCTAGAAACCAAGTTTCAATCACTCAAATCTGGCTTGAAACTCACATGAGGCCATGAGGCCCTTCAGCACAACTAACCAAAGCCATTCTCTTTGTTTATTTTCACCCATTGTGTATTATTTAGCACCAAATCCTTACAGCATAAAATTTAGATGTTGCCTCTTGCTCACTCAGCCTTGTGTCTTGCTAATGAAATAGTTATAATTCTTCTAGAGTTCTCCATCTCTCCCTAATTTCCACATTCCTGGTCCTACCACCAACAACCCTTTCCCTAGGAGGGACTAGATGGGACAGTAGAATGCCCAAATTGTTATTTGTCGGCTCATTTCTGGGTACTGGAAGGAATATCAGACTAGGACTAGGGACACCTGCATTCTCATCCTCCATCTTCCACCAACAAGTTGTGTATCCAGGGACAGGCCTCTTCTTGTTTCTGGCCCTGGGTTTCTTTATCCATAAAATTATGAAGCTGCACTGAATGATCTCTAAGCACCATTTTGGCTCAAACATTCTGTGATGGGATGAGTCTCCAATCCAGCCTCATTCAATATGACGCCATGGAATGGAGCTGAATTGGGAGATGGAGGCCTAAGGTACCAAATTATGGCCCTGACACAACCAAAGCATTTGCTGTCCTTGTACATAATTCTGTCCATCTATCTTCTGTCTTATACACCGTTGTACTGGCTGTCTCTTATGCCTGGAATGCTTTCCCTCCTCAACTATGTAACCTTGGATAAATTGCTTTTAACTCTCTGAACCTCAGTTTCCTTATCAGGAAAAATAAGGGGGTTGAACTGCCTATGGAAAGAGCACTAAATCAGGGGACTGGGGCTCAAATTCTACCTCAGACATTTAGTATATGTATGGATTTAGGAAAGTCTCCTGGTCTCCTCCTTCCTTAGCTTTCTCACCTATAACATGAAGGCGTTCAAGTGGATACCCTCCAAGCTTCCTCCAGACTCTAGATCCATATTCCTATGATCCTATAAATAAATATGTGTTGTAGATCTTACTTCTACTGCTCATTTTTAGATTTTTCTAGTCATCCCATTTGTCCTTTTCTACGCTCTTCTTGTGTTCAATCAGCCTCTAAATTACAATCCTCCAATGGCTCTCTCTCTCTCCTTCCCCTTCATATCCGTTCAGGAAAACAGGTTGGTTTAGCACATTGCTATGTTCTCACTATTGTCTATTTTTTTTTCAATCAATTGAAGGTGATAAGCTCAATGAAGACTGAGCAACCTTACTGGGTGTGGGGAAACATTGCGAAATGCTGCCAACAACCAGCCATTTTCAGAGAAGGAGGATATGGTTTGGAGGAAAAGAAGCAGGATGTGGGCCCCCAGCCCACACAAAATAAATATAAGATTCCAGTTTGGTTCCCATCTGGATTACTCATTAAAACCATGCAGCCTGGGACTGAAATACATATGCAAATACTCAGGAGGTAACGAGAGGGCTGTCTACACAGACAGAGAGAAAGGATGGTTTTGGCAATTATCCTACAAGTTGGGTTATGTGTTGATGAGCAATCCAGTTAATCCATGGTAGAACCTTCCTACCTCCCTGGAGTATGTTTTAGGTTAAAATAATGATTATTCATATTTATTAAATGCCTATGATATGTTAATGGCATCATGTTAGATTATTGTTTGAACTCTAGACTTGACTTTGCTTATTCAGATCTACTTCAGCATGACCCGGGGGTCCACCCTCCTCTTTGCTCTCCCCCAACCTCCGACTGGGCCTGGATCCCATCTGGTGATTCCAATAGTCAGCAGGTGCCACAGGAAGCCATTCTCTCTGAACTTTTCACCAATGTAGTGACTCTGAGTTCCTTGCCACAGAGAAGGGGATAAGATGGGGGTTTGGAGGATGAGTGTCCAACTGCAAGGGGAAAGAGCCTTCTTCTGGAATGTCAGAGCTGGCAGAGCCTTTAGGAACCCAAGGTCACATCTATACCATGCTGGGGCATTAGAGTAGGTAGGGCTTCAGGGAAGGAGCAGATGGGACCAAGCTTTGGACAACTACAACAGAGGCAGACTTTGGAGAATTATCCTTGGACTGAACCATGGCTGAGAGATCTCTCTCCTTCAGAAAAGATCTCTCCTAGAGGAGCTGCCCCCTGATCACTCAATCCAGCCAGAAGTAGTTTAGGAGGAAATTCTCAGCAGAAGTTCAACCTACTATCTTTATATGGCCTTCCTCATTCTGGACCAGCCATGTTAGACTGAAGATCCCCTTCTTTTCTGTAGATCATTAGTCAATGCCTCCATTAATCTGAATGAACCTCTCCTAAGACACTTCCTGTTCCCTGAATGCAACACCCCATTCCCCACATCCACACTTTTGCATTGGTGTCCTTCTCACTGGACTCCAGGTCACCTAGGCTTTAGAAATCTCTAAGTACCACCTATCCCAACAGAGGGAGGAAAAAGAAGTACAACATAGGTCAATGACCCACTAACCACTTCAAGAGTTAGAGCACTCACCAAAGGAGAAAAAAAATGACCATAGAGAGAGCCCAGTGAGAGCAAGAGAAGCCATGGCTATCAAACTGCTATACCTATTACAACTTCAGACTGTGCCTTCCCCTGCCCTAGGCTCCAGCTGGAAGTCAAGATGTTAATGTCCATCAGATATGGATTCTTACAGTTGGTTCTAGGATGCAGACCTTTTCTGGTGGGGTTGTGGCTAGAAACAGCAGATACTCATTCAGATACATATTTGCGTCTCCAGCCTGGGGACTTTCAACCTGGGATTAAATAAAATGTTCAGGCTATATTGTAAAAATCAAGTTTCTGTTTTTACTATACCTTTACTAAATTTAATTAAATTGTATATTGAAAATTATAGCTTTGAGTAAAGGCAATAAATGAAGGACCCTGAGGGGAAGGTCAAAGATGCCAGGACAGCAGCCTGATGGGGGCTGAGCCAATAGCTGTACTTATGGACTAGACGATATAAGGTAGGGGAACGGCAAATAAAATCTGGGAAAATAATAGTACAGAGGAGTGAGAGATGAGTGACATCCACATGCTCATGGCCTTAACAGCTGAGAGAGGTCATAGTGGTCATTAGTGGTCATAGTGCTTGTACCCCGGCATAGAAGAGGTTAAAAGGTTTGCCTGAATTGACACAATGAGTCAGAGGCAGATCTGGAACTAGACTCTGCCTTTCTTCCTTCCCAACTTCATCTTATACTAAAAGTAGCTATTCTAATCAGAAAAATTCCAACAATTGCTGTACCTTAATGTCACCTCTGTTGACACCTAACTCTAGGTGGCACCTCATTACCATCATGTTGGATATTTCATGCCAGCAGCTCTATAGGGGCATGTATTGAGACGCAGGGCAGAGCACAGCCAGAGATAAGCTAAACAAGGGAGAAAAATGCTCCTGGTGACTTGACTCACATTCTTTGGACATCCCCACTTCAAAGCACTTCTGGAGGCGGCAGTACTGGCAGCGGTTCCTGGTGACTTTGTTAATCACACAGTTCTTATCTCGGTGGCAAGTGTAAATCATGTTCTTCTGAATACTTCTGCGGAAAAAGCCCTGCAATCACAAGCACAGAGAAAGAAGAGAATTAAGCCAATGGGGTGGTGTCCAGGAGCGAACCCAACATCTCACCAGCCCCTGATTGTTCTCCTATGGTTAGGAAATAGAGCAATGCAAACTGAGGTTTGATTACATTGAGTAGATTTCTTTTCATTATAGGCTTCCCCTGTCTGCCAGCACATCTTCACAAGTGTGTTCCACCTTCAACGAGGTTAATGGAGGAAAATCTGAATTTCCCAGAGAGAAAAACGGGAGGAGTAGGGATGGGTGTATACTTGTTTACTGTTTTCTGAAAGGATTCACTGAGAAGCAGTGTGCACCATTAAAGGAGAGAGGGGTGGCCTTGAAGTCACAATGATCTGGGTTCAAGTCTTGCCTTTGGACACATACCTGTGATACGCCTGTATGCTGTCATCTCTTAACTTCTCAATGTTTCAGGGAACTTTCCAAGGCTATGAATTATAGATGTGCTGCCAATAGGCATTGATGGAGGGACTTTCTATACCTAGGGTCCCCCTACAAAAAAGTCACAAGTCTAAATAATTCCCTGACCCATCCTAATCCCTGCCCCTCCAACAGATTCATAATTTTCAGAAGATTGACCACAATAGGCAGAATGATGCCTAGAGCATGATTCTGGAGTCAAGAGGACTGGGTTTAAATGCTACCTCTGATGCTCCTGACTTTTGTAACACTGGACAGGTCACTTGACCTCGGACAGTTCCTTATCTGTAAATGAGGCAGTTAAACAAGATGGCCTCAGAGGTCCTTTGAAACCCTAGAGCTACAAGCCTTAGATCAGGGTTCCTCAGGATAGCGATCTCCGCAGAGGATTGGTTTACACACACCTGTCCAGGTATGTGTCCATGGCACCCAACAACAGCCTTGTCTCATTCTCCTATCTGTTCACATAAGGAGAAGGCTCTTTCCTCCTGGCATGTTTAAAAAAACAAATATATTTACTTTGGAGAACTGGGACTCAATTTAACTACATTTGAAAAGATCTCGTGAATATAACTGCTCTATAAAATGTATTTCAGTGAAGGGGAGAAGGAAGGATGATGGGAGAATTGAGATTAGAGAGATCCGTCCTGAAGGTCAATGTGTGTTGTAAATTAACAACATTCTCTCTGAGGTCCCTTTCGGCTTAGAATTCCTCTCAGCATTTTTGGGTGGACAGTATCTAAGCCACCCCCCCCCCTTCAGAGAGTCAGTCAACAAATATTTACTAAAAGCTCACTAGGCAGCACCAGGTACTGTGCTAAGGGCTCAGGATAGAAAGAAAGGAAAAAAAAAAAACTAAACCAAGTGCCTGCCCTCAAGACGCTTGACTAAGCATGCACATAACTATGTACACATAAGATATCTCAATGCCAGCACTTTCCCTATGGCTAATTATCCCTAATTGATCTTACTATGTGTTTTTTTGTGTGTTACCTTCCCCATTAGACTGGGAGCTTCCTGAGGGCAGGCACAGATGCACAGTCTATGGTCTTAGGAGGAAGCAGACAGACCTTCTGGGAGTTTCTCATTGTAACAAATTGTTTATGTCAACTGGAAGCCAATCTTACCTGCTAAAGAACTACAAGACTGGTCAGCACTTTCTAAAGGTCTGCACCCTGGGGCAAAACTATAGTTGCCCTGTCCTACTTCTGGCTCTAGACACTGCCATTGGTGGAGAAGGACTTCAGTGGGCAAAGTGGCATTGGACCAAGGACGACGCAAAGAGATGCGCAGGTTTTCTGAGTTTTCCAAAATAGCTTTCTGGTGTGATTTCAGTTTTAGTAAATGATTTCTAGCCTGTCACAATTCTTGCTGACTCTGTCTCTACTGGGGAGTATTTTATACCAAGTTGTGTAAATATCATGGCCTCCAAACCAACAGGGCTAAGTTTACACAGCACAAACAGGAAGAAATACCTCTTGTCCCTATAAGCTATTATACTGGAAGTCTGTTTCCTGGTAGACAGAAACAATGACCCCACTGGAAGGGAGGGGGTTTTGGAAATTCTTGTAGATTCATGGTATCTGTGAAATGGTGATTGGAACAAGGGAAGGGATGGCCAGAAAAGGGAAGGTTTGGGAAACAGTACTAAGAACAGAGTAGCAGACATGAGTGATAATTTGACCTAAGTCAGGGGGACTGTGGAGGAAGCAGTTGGATGGAAGTGGACCAGAGAAGGTCAGCTTAAAAAGGGTTGAGGGTAGGGGGATTGCCTCTGCAGAGCCAACAGGCTTAGGGGCAAGAGAGTGTCTGCTATTGGGGCCTGGTATATGAAGGTGGGGATGGTTTCGCTTTTCTCATATCTCCAGCACAAAACACAGAGCCTGGCACATACCATAATTTTAATGAATGCTCATTGAACTGAATTACATCCAGAGGAAAAGTGAACAGCCACACTGGAGTCTGGGGGCTGCAGAGAGGGTAGTTTTTCTAGCCTGGTTAGAGACAAAAAAACCAAAAAAAGAAAAGAAAAACCATCTGTAGAACAACTGACTGAGCCGTCAGAGATGTCTGCTATGACAACTTTTCTGAGTCACATACCCACACAAACAACACAAAGAGAGGGGCAATATCAGTGACCCCCATTTTCCAGATGAACAAACTAAAGTTCAGAAAAGGAAAGTCATTTTAGCTAAGATCACATAGGTAGCTAGTAGCAAAGGAGGGAGCAGAACCAAGGTTCTCAGGGTCTGAGTGCTATGTTCTTTCTGCTGCACTCACATTGGCCCTTGTGTGAAGCTGAGTGACAGAAGTACAATGAGTGACTGTGCCCAACCCTACCTATTTATGGATGGCATCTTAAAACCTCCTTGTGGGGAGAATAAGATGGTTTTTCTCACGACTCTAGCCACATGACTAATCAAGTCCCATGAGGACGGCCACTACAGAGGAAAGGGAATTGACTAGAACCTGGGAGAAAGCCAGGTCTAATTTGTAGAACAGAGACCTTGGCCCTCTTGGGTGATGGCCACAGGAAATGACCAGCAACATCTATCCAAGAGCCTACTCTATGTGCACAGTAGGCATGGAGGATGGTGAAAATGGGATACCAGGATAAAAGGTGATATGCACTGTTATAGGATTCAATTTGAAAGTTTTATCAAAGAGCTGAGATGATTATTGTACTGCCACCATGCTTTGTCTCAGGGGACAATTTTCAGATATTAAGTATTGCCTAAGCATTACTTTATACAAGATTCTGAAGGCAAGAAGCCAAGAGTAGAATGAGGAAGCTGGGAAGGGGAGGGAGAGACAAGAAGACCCAAGTTTAAATCCCGCCTGCTCATGTGGCTTTGGGGAAGTCATTGAACTATTAAGACTAATCTGGGCATCTCTCTAAAACCCCAAATTACAAGGGGGTCACTAGATTATATCACTGGGAAAACCCTTCATTGCTAAAATCTCAAATCTGCACCCCATTAGCATAGTAGATAAGGAAGAACAATGAGGTAACGTGTTCACGGTGGCAGCTGAACATCATAGCAGATACAATGATCCGAGTGTGAATCCTGCTTCAGACACTGAAGAGCCAGCTGACCCTGGGCAAGTCACCTCTCAGTCTCTTAGCCTCCTCATCTGTGAAATGGGGAAGTGCTGGCCCCCTCCAACTCTACATCCATGATAATATAATTCAATTAATTATGCTTAGGTACTGTTGATACAGTGACAAAAGCAAAACTGGTCTCTGCATCAGGGAGCTGACACTGGACTGTGTAGACGTAATATAGACAGAGTTAGCCCTTCCGTATCTCCACTTTTTCTGTTGTGGTTTGGATATATTGGGGGTTGGCATAAGAAATTAAATGGGAATCTGGGGGGAGTTTTACAGAAGCCATAGATGAGATGCCAAGGCCAGCAGGCAATGCAGAAAATGTTTAGAAACTCAGAAATATGTCAGATATATGCACAGTATTGTATCATATCAATACATTTTATCTTTTCCTATCACAATCCAGATTGGGGGTGCCACACCCCTACCCCCCACAATATGGAAGGAATAACTGCATAATATAAAGTAGGGAGCAAAAAATCTGTCAGACAACGTGCTTTACAAAGGGTAAGGAAGAAGGCACTGACAGCTGGAGGTTTGGGAAGGCTGCCTGGAGGAGGTGGTACCCTAGGTTGGTACTGAAGGAAGACTAGGCTTCTCCGAAGTACTTGAAGAAGTTAGGATTTTGTGAAAGGCCCAGACCCTCTGAGCAAATATTCAGATTCCTCTTGGTTCAGAATATGCAGGAGGTTATCAGCAGATTTTCAAAGGTGTCTATGAATCACAGAATCACTGGAACAGCATCCAGTCTTCCCCTTCCTGCTTTTAGAGGTAGGACTGCCTTGAAGTCATTGCAAGAAGATCACTCCCTCTACCGAGGCCTAAAAATTCCCAAGTTCCTTTGGAAAGCTGAAGGAAGTAAATAAAGAGGTGATGCTCACCAGCCCAATTGAAGCATCAGTGTCCCCTCTCAGCTCTACCTTATCCTACAGTGATGGGGAGCTCTAACAAGTCAGTCTATCTGATTCTCCCTGTGGGGACAACCGCTCTTCCTAATGCCTAATCTAAATTTTAAAAAAAATCTCTCCATCATAATGCTAATGCATTATTGGTGGAGCTGTGAACTGATACAACCATTCTGGAGGGCAATCTGGAACTATGCCCAAAGGGCTATAAATAATTGCATACCCTTTGACCCAGTAATACCACTTTTGGGGTTGTATCCCAAAGAGATCACAGAAGTGG
>CM053597.1:22904279-22941143 GCA_028646575.1 Pseudocheirus occidentalis | reverse complement strand
TATCATTCTTTTCGATGTTTGGCTTTTGTTTCTCTTTTCTCACTGTTCACTCCATTGGCTATAACACCTATACAACCAGACTATTGTACAATGTGAAAGAGTTTGCAGATCCTATACATGATTGTACGCCACCATGGCAGGGTTGGGGAGTGGGGAGGAAGGGGTGAAAAATCTGAAACTCAAGTGATTCTAGAACTGAATATTGTAACCTAAAAGTAAACAAACAAGTCAATAAAATTAAATTAAATTTAAAAAAATCTCTCCATCATGCCTTCTATAGCAAAGAAGAAAAATCACTCAGTGATAACCAAGCAGCATCCCTTCTCCGTCTTTCAAACTGAAGCATCCTCAGCAAATGTTGGTTAAACAGTCTCAATCCCTCAGGTTTTTATCACAGGCCCTCCCTAGCCCCTGTCCAACAAGTTTTCTCACTGCGTGCCTGGATTTTCTCTGTTCTAAGTTCTTAAAATTTGACTTCTAAGTGACATGTCCCCCAACTGCACCTGCAATATTTATCTTGAAGTCTTTTATGGTATTAATGTCGTAGAAAAGATACAGAAAGGATACTGAGCACCACACAGATTAGGTGACTCACCCAAAGTCACACAGATGAGATTTGAGCTTGGTCATCTGATTCCAGAGTCTATTCTTTCAACTTTTAACACACTGCCTTCCTCTTAGGGGGTGGAGTGGAGTGTACAGTAACCCATTAGACTGTAAGCTCCCTGAGGACAGAGGCTGTCTTTTGTCTCTTTTTGTATCCTCACTTCTTAGCACAGTGCTTGGCACACAGTGGGTACCTGTAGTCAGGAAGACCCGAGTTCAAGTCTGGCCCTGACACTTATTAATTGTGTGACCCTAGATAAGTCACCTACCCAGTTTGCCTCAGTTTTTTCATCTGTGAAATGAGCTGGAGAAGGAAATGGCAAAGCATTCCAGTATCTCTGCCAAGAAAATCCCAAATGGGACCATGAAAAGTTGGACATGGCTGAAAAACCACTGAACAAAACAACCACCACTACAAATCAAAGTTTCATTTGTTGATTTATTAACTGTTTAGAACAGAAGTCTACATACTCAAGCCTCATGTGGCCCACCACACTTTTGAGCTGTGAACCAAATTAGATTAAAATATAATTGAGATATTTAAGAAAATATATAATTATACAATATAATATAGATAATGTTAATATGTTTTTTTAAGTTAATGAGAGGCCCACAATCCTTATATATGATTTGATGTCACCATTTCTATTTGAATTTGACACCACTGGTCTAGACTTAAGAAAGTTGTGGTGAAAATGCTACTAATGAATGCAGATTAAAAAAAAATAACAAATGTGGATTAAACTTAAAACTGTGTGGTAGGTACATGTTTTCTCCCTCAAAGAGCTGGTTGTTAAACATTTGCCAGCAGAACCCTGCAGGATGCCACGTCATACCATTCAGAAGAGCAATAGCATGGGCAGAAATCCTAATCCTGTATTTCTTCTAGGTGTGTGATCATCCCCCTTCAACTCCACAGTGTTTGGACACAATGAACTGCAACCTCAGGCCAGGTCAGAAGGGCCAGATTCCAGATTTGGAGCCAGAAACCCAAGATGAAGGCCTAAGGGAGGCCAGTATGGAATAATCCCATTACAACCACTTTGGGAAACAGGCCTCAGACCAGGAAACACGTTGCCTTAAACAAACAAAAACCACCCTCCCTGTGAGTACATTACTATGCGTGACAACATCAGAAAGTTATAAATAGGGAGATTGGGGGGGGGGGGGGCTAAAAAAAAAAGACAAGACCTTTTCACCCTGCTGAAATACAATGGGGAGCTGGAGGGAGAAAGTGGAAAAACAGCTACTATTTTGATGACAAGAAGGGAGTTTCCTCCGGGCAGAGAGGGTGGGCACTGGTCTGGAGTGGAGAACACACAGTTCAGAGCCAAGCAAAGCATGGACGTGTGTAGAGGAAAACAGTGCCAAGAATGGGGCTACGGACAGACACAGACACAGATGGACAAACAGAGAGACAGACACACTCCTGGATGTGCCTACAGTGCAAGCCCAGGGCTGTTATTTCTGGTCAGTCTCAGTTTTGTCATCTGCAGAATGGGAAGAGTGGGTGGGTCTGCGCCAGATGGCCCCTTTTAGCTCTACATCTATGAGCCCATGCATTGCCCGCTGCTGGCCAGGTCTGATATCTTGCCAAACCTTCAATAGTTCTGTCTTTCCCTTCCTCACTCCAGCTCTCATTCAGGCACCATCTTCCATCCCCACCTCTGCCATTTCTGCTCCCCCAGGCACTAGGGCTTTTCTGTACTCCAGACATTCAGACCAGAGGATCATTCCTTTTGTTGTTTTTGTTTAGTCATGCTCGACTCTCTGGTGTTCTTGGCACAGATGCCGTAGTGAGTTGCCATTTCCTTCTCCAGCTTATTTGACAGATGAAGAAACTAAGGCAGACAGGGTGAAGTGACTTGCCCAGGATCACACAGCTAGGAAGGGTCTGAGACCAAAGTTGAACTCGGGAAGATGAGTCTCCCTGACTCCAGACTCAGCACTCCCTAGCTGCCTCAAGTATAGCATACCTTTCTAATAGCTAAGTCTGTCTGTCTAATTGATGTCCAAGGAGAGAACATACCGGTGAGGGCTTATGAGCAGTCATAATCAACTTTCCAATGCACCAGGGCTGCCCACAGAACTCTGAAGGGAGGAAAAATAAGTTGCCCTCTGGATTTGCTGCCTGCCAATTAAAGGAGGTGTCAGGACAGGGAGCACAAAGATTTTGCATTGGCACTTGCTGCTTCCCCCAAGAGAATGTCAACTCCTTGAGGGCACAGGCCATATTTATTCCTGTCTTTGTATCTTCACTGCCTCTCGCAGTTTCTGAGACAGAAGTGGCACTTTTAAATTTCCTGCTGAACTGAATTAAATTAATTAAAAATTTAAAAAAAACCCTATTTAATGACATTGTAAAAGCAATGCTCTTCTGATTTTGAAGACCCTGGTCTGGGATCAGTCACTGGATCCTAGTCAATTTGTTTCCAGACAGTGTAGCCTCTGTAGCTAGGGATTAACAAGACTGGGTTAAGAGTTAAGACTTGGGTTCAAATTCTAATCTCAGTACTAACCAGCTGTGTGAGCCTGGCATTGGTTTGTTTAGAACAATTGATCTGCTTTGGGGGCAACTGCCTAGGAATGCAGAGATTAATGAGTCTGCAAAAGCAAAGACCCTAGGGTTAACCATCTTTCGGGAAGGGTACAATTACGGCATTTCCCCCGATTTTGTCAGCTGAACTCCAGCCTTGAGACCTAGAGGCCGAGGCTTTCAATCTTTTAAATCCACATTTAATTAAAAACCCTGAGGGACACTGAATGAAAAGGTGGCAGGCTTTAACAGTGAACTTGAACTCCCAGTATCTCCTGCAGAGGTCAAAGGCCCAACCTTGCTAAGGGCACCCAGCCAAGGCAACCAGCTAGTCATCAGAAGGCATTTTTTTAAGATTAAAACAAAACAAAACACCACAAACAAAAACACAAAGAAGAAATGTCACTAGGTTACAAAAATCAGAAATGATGTTAGAGAAACAGGTTCTGTCTTCAAAGGGTAATCTTTGGGTGGGAGGGGATGCCTTTTAATTTTCTGTTCAAATGAGCTATTGTTTAAAATAAAGAAAGCTGTGGGTAAGTGACTAACACCGACCAGTCCACTCTGGGTTGCTCTCCATCTGTTAAGGGCACCAATAAATTAGAAACTGCTCTTTGGGCCATCACAAGTTTTGGGAAAACATAAAGGATCATAAGAACCAAAGAAAAACAGAAACACATGACTCTTACCTACAGCCAAATTAAAATATGTGTACAAATCGACCATTTTAGAGAAATTCCTTTTCTTTTGTCCCTTCTGTTTTTTCTTTTTTCTTTAATTCCTTTCCTTTTCTTTGTTTCTTCCTCTTTCTTTTTTCTTTCTTTTCCTAACGTTTTTTTCTCTCTTTTCTTTTTCCTTTCTTTTTTCTTTCCTTTCTTGTTCTTTTCCTTTCCTTTCTTTGTTTCTTTTTTGCTCTTTTTTCCTTTCCTTTTCTCTTTTCTTTCTGTCTTCTTTTTTTGAAAGTTTCTAAAAATTCATATATACAAAAAAATCAAATCTTATTTTTGCACTGACTTCCTACTTTCATTAATTCATTCATTCACTAAGCATTGATTAAGCACTTACAATAGGACAGGCACAATGATCAAGCCCTGGAGATACAAGAAACACCATCCGAAGACTCACTGCTTTCAAGCAGCTTCCATTCTCTGTTACCTTCTATCACAGTCTACCCAATCGCATTTTCTTGCTGGACATTAAACTGGTGAAGTCCAGCCTGGAGAAGTCCCTTTAGATGCTCACTAAAGACAGCTGTTTTCCAGATTACTTGGGTCACTTATTTTCTGCCCTTCTATGGTGAAGCCTATAGCTACCCACTTATTATCAGAGATTCTTTAAATATAATGGGGCAGGGAGCCAGTAAGTTCTGCCTTTTTTTGTTCTTATTATACTGAAAAAATGAACTGAAAATAGCACCCCAGCTGCCGCACACGCCGACTGCTTGCACGCATCTGCACCCCAATTGCTGAAGTTTATCTGAACCACCCTCCCCAAATGTAAGCAGGGGGAGAGGTGATCCACATAGGAGTGGATGTTCTAAAAATGCAGGAAGCATGCACTGGAGAAAACGCCCACGCTGACTTAAAAAGACTTTTATTCTTACAGCTGATAGGCAACATTTGGCAATCGGTAAAAGCTAGGACTGAGCCTTTTTCATAACATATTCAGTGAGGATGAGGAGTGCTATGGCAACCCCTCCTACCACATCCTTCAAGGGCCTTTCAGAACAGACACAAATAAATGGGAAGCATTTGCACTGTTTTTCCAAAGCAGAAAAGACTGAAATCAGGAAAGGGGGTAGAGATGTTAAATAAACAGCTTTCTTATAATAGAGTATTTTTTCTAAAAATGTTAATTTAATTTTTAGGGTTATTTTCCCCCCTTCTAGATGGAATTCTCCTGTCTTATTTCAGACATTCAAAGCCTCCTTGGGCAGTGGATAGAGGGCCAGCCTTTAAGGAAGGAATACCCAAGTTGAAGTTTTGCATGTGAAACATCATGGATGGGTGACCCTGGCAAAGTCATTTCAAGATCTCTTTGCACCAGGCAACTAAGACTAAGGAATTTCTCTATCCACATGTCTTTCTTTTCCTTTTTTTCCTTTGTTTCTTTTTTGTTCCTTTTCTTTCTTTCCTTTTCTTTCTTCTTTTTCCTTTTTTGGAAAGTCTCTTCACATTTACATATACATTAAATCTTATTTTTGCCTCTCATATCTCATGAATTTGGGGGCTAGCCAGGAGCTTAAAAGTCCAGTCTGACCCTTTGATTTACAGAAGAGGAAACTGAGTCAATGAGATTTTAATCTGTGGCTAGTGAATAATAAAAGCAGACCTTGACCCCAAGCCTTGCTACCCTTTACAAGATCTATTCCAAGGGAGTCGCTGGTTTAAAACAAAAGAGCAAAAAGAGAAATTTAAAGCAGGAGGGTTCTGAGTATTGGAGGATGAAGGATGGGATAGTGGCGGATGTGGGGGGCGAGGGAGGCAGGAGACTGAGCCAGAGTTTACATCAAAGGCCTCAAGAGCACTACCGAGAAGGGGTTAGGATTTATTGGACGGAGCCTTCTGCTTGTCCTCACTCTCAGAAAGCGCTCTGACAGGGGAAAGAGCTTGCTAGCATTTTGCTGAAAATATATGACTTCAGATCCAGGCCCTGACATGTTTTCCCTTGTATGGAAGCACATTGGCCCCCGAATGGCGGGGAGGATGTTCCTCCTATCTAAGGGCTGATGCTGTGGGCCGGGTCTAGCCCTGACCCACAGGCCGACCATCCTCAGAGGAACATGTCTGGAATCGGATATCCTTGAAAAAGTGGAATAATGATGACCGCCTTAAATGCTTTGCAGATACAATAATAGTTAGCTTTAAGGTTTACAGATATCCTTATTTCATTCTCACAACAAACCGATGACTAGCCCCATTTTACAAATGATGAAGTTGAGGCAGACACAGGTCACTGACCCGGACTCACACAACTACGAAAGTTCAGAGACCACACTGGAACCCAGATTCAGTTCTAGTGTTCTGACCCCGGTACCCACCTAGCCGCTTAGATATTATCTCATTCCATTCCCCCAAACAATCCTCAGAGTCAGGAGGCATTACTATCACGATTTTAGAGATGAAGAAAACTGGAAGAGAGCAAATGACTCATCCAGGGTCACAGAACTAGTGTCGAGGCAAGATATGAACCCACATCTCAGAATCCAGGGTCAATTCAATGCTCTATTATATCCCCTACATGCTGAAGGACTTGATTGGAAGCCAAAGGCATCTTTTCCCCCTCAAATATCCAAAGGTGTAAGAATGAGAAGCCTGAGATGGAAGAGAAATCCAGGACACGCCCTCACTAAATCCAACAAACTAATCAGATCACTGATTAAGCACCTACTATCTGTGCTGCATTGTGCACACAAAGAGAAAAAAATGAACCAGTCTTTGCTAGAGGTCTCCATTCATTCCACCTGGGACTTCCCAAAGCTAAGGGGATTGATTCAACCAGCACTTAGTAGGTGTGCATATTCTGTCCTGGGATCTGCCTCCTGGGTGTTGGGGAAAACAAAAAATCAAAGGGATTCCTTTCTTCTTGGTTCCTGCCTTCCAGGAGTAGACAGTCTGAATAAGTCTGGGAGAGATAAACCATGCAGAGGTAAGAAGGACTGGAAGGATTTGGGGAGGGGAACATAGTCCTACTGCCTCATTTTCCCAAGTTTATTATACTCCTTTGTGTCCAAGTTCCATCTCCCTATTCAGTGCTTAGCACATAGCAGGCACTTAATAAATGTTTATTTAATTGAATGGAATTGAATTGTTCAACTGTAAGCTTAGTTCAGAGAATATAGAATTTAAATCTGGGAGGGACCTCAGTGATCCTTTCATTGCAGTACTGGAAGCCAGAAGGGGCCCACAGAAGCCCCAGAAGCCCACCTTTATCTCACAGAGGTCAAGGGATGTGCCCAAGGTCACGCAGGTAATAAGGATCAGAGTTAGGACTCAAACCCAGGTGCCCTGATTCCAAATCTCATTGCCTTTTTCACTGTGTTGCCCTGATAGCAGCAAGTATGTAGTTTTAAAAATCCTGTATCCCTGTCCCCAGCCCGGCCCTTGGAATCTGGCAGCATCTGAAAAGAGTTGTCTGTTGGACTGACTGACTTGAAAATGAACCAGACGAGGTTTTCAAGAGCTCTTCTGTCTTCCAAATTAGGTCCAAATATGGCTTTGATATTATTCAGTCTCATATTTCTCATTTTTTATGGAAGAGCAGAGTAGATTGATGTCACTGCAGACCAAGACTGGACGCTCACAGGCTCACAGGAAGAGCCTTCACTGGAAAGAACCTCAGAGGCCCACTAGCCCACCACCTGATCTTACAGGTGAGGAGACAGTGAAGGCAGCTGGGTGGACAGAAAGCCAGTGGTAGAGTCAGGAAGATCTGAGTGCAAATCATGCCCCAGAAACTTACCAGCTGAGTGATCCTGGCTAACTTCAGTTTCCTCATCTGTAAAAGGAGAGAGCTCTAAAGGCCCCTTCTAGGCCTAAATCTATGATCCCAGGACCTTTTTGAACAACATGCGCTTGCCTATATTCACCCCAGCGTTTTCTTTTCAGCGTGACCTAAGTGCCTCTCTATAGGCACTGTAGTCCAGCAGACAGAGAGCTGGCCTCAGAGTCTGAAGACTTGAGATGAAGCCCTGCCCCTGATGCCTGTTGTCTTCCCAGGTATCTGAGTAACTTTCTCAGATGCCAAGTTATACTGCCAGGTGCCAATCAGCATCAATAAAGGGAGTGTGCTATATCAATGCCCAGACCACAAAGTTCTCCATGAGGGAAAATGCCTCCTGAAGCTAATGGATTTGGGGGGGAGGGAGAGACACAACACTGGGATATACCCTGGACCCATCTAAGTGCCAAAGACTGGAAGTAGAGCTTGCTCTTTGGCCTGATGGACATTAAGGGCCCAGTTTTATTTTCCTGGTTCCTTTTCAAACTCTTCATTCCGCTTGCCAAAATTATGGGCCTTTTGAGGAAAAAAAAATGGATGTAGGTTACTAGCCTTCAGCTTATTGATGTGATTTTCTAGGAATTGTATTTTGCTCCCCTTAGTAGCTAGTTTCAATTCTATCCTTGATGCAGAAATACCTTCCACTTCCTAAAACATGTTTGCTAACTGGCAATAACAGGTATAATAAAACATGAAAATTGGAATTGTGATTTCATTAGCATATAGAACTTTCAATGAAGTATCTCCTTCTACCAGCAGCGCACCTGGGTAGGCAGTGCAATACATCCTGAGAGAGTTGTGGAAAGGCACTAGGAATTTCCATCCAGGATCACATAGCCAAGATGTGAATGTCCAGGAGCGGACTTGAAATCATGTCTTTCTGACTCCAAGGTCAGTGCTCTATTCACTATATGACGCTACTTCTCAAATCATATTAAAATCAAGAAAAATCACATGCTTACAGCAACTGATGACAGAAAAGCTTTTCAACAAAATTTAACTCACATGTTAATAAATACCAAAATAAATACCATAAATACAAAGTGATCCTTCCTTCATATTAAAAAAGCATCTATTTTAAACCAAGAACTAATATTATCCATAACAGAAAAGTATTAGAAGCTTTTTCGCTAAAGTCGGGGTTAAAGTAAGGTACATAGTCTATATTATTATTTGTTATATTGCTAGAAATGCTAGCTACAGGAATTTTTAAAAGAAAAGAAACTGAAGGAATGAGAATAAACAAACAGAAGAAAATCATCTCTTAATTACATAAAGTATGATGGCTCCCTTTAAGAATAATGAAAAAATAGAAAGATAGCTAATTACTTCAGCAAATTAGTAGAATAAAAAATGAACTTACAGAAACCATCAACCTTTTAGTATTTAACTAACACATCCCAGGAGGAAGAGAGAGAAATTCCCTGTATCATATACTCAAGAGGCTGAAGCATCAGATACTCAATCCAACATTGGAATAGCCTTCCAATTTACATGCTTTCCTTTATCCCAAACTGGAAGGGAGGGTGTTTAGCATGTAAAATCTTAAGACCCCTCATCTATTTCATTTTATTTCCTTCAGGAATACAAAGGAGAATATTCATGGGGGTGTTTTTATTTTGAATGCATTTCAAAGTACTTTAGGTTTTGTTAAGCAACTGCCTGTTTGCTGAATTCTGGTAACCATTTTCCTAGATCAAACAAGCCTGAAAATTTCCATGGACATGGCTTGCCTGCTTCCCCTAGAACACATACATTCCCAAGACAGACTGAAAATACGGATATCTTTAGCCATAGCTTCCCAAATGAATAATCAGACTGAATGCACATGCAGGTGTGGAGTGAGGGGTGGGGTGGGTGTGGAATTACAAAAATAGAACAAGCCATGCCTAAGCTAGATTTAAAATGTTGACTTTTTGACAATTACCCATTTTTATTTTTGTCTTAAAGCACTGTAGAGTGTTTCCCCCCTCTCCCTTCACTGAAGCCCTGGGGACTTGTAGGGGTACTTCCCAATAGTGTGATGGGAGCTACAGATTATGAGGAAAACAGCAATGACAACTTAATGATTGGCAATCCAGCACGCATCATGCCATACTGGTCATTTGAGATTGGATTTGTCTATGGGGAAGACATATTGCATTACTTATTAATTCCTATTTGTTTGCTGCGTCACCTAAAAGAGAGGTGAGTAGGGCTGAAGAAAGCTACAAGAAACATATTAGATCTAAATGTTGTCTTTGCCATGAATTAGTACCCACTCCACACAAAACCAGACCAAGCACACCAAAGTGGTGCTTTAACTTGGTTGAAAAAAAGAAGAGATTTTCAGTAGCCCCACAGAGGGAGATTTTGGAATTAATTGGCAATTCCAGTTTTCTAAATGGCTTTTGATGTGCTTGCTTATGCAAAGTATTCTGGTGAAACATCTCTTTTAATTTTTATCCTCTCCGTGCTCCAAAAATGCATTGGTCTGAATCATCGCTCCCTCATCTTGTTATTTTAGTGGTTGAAGGACAGAGTATCCACTGGGCCATGCTGCATTAGGTGTCTTCATTTACAGATTGGGGGGGAAAAACCCTACGAAAGTGCCGGATATAAATTATTTAGAATCTATTGTATCAGTGTGTGTTCTGTGAGCATTCACCACCAACGGCAAAGTAGTCAGATTGTTTTTCACTTTTAATTGTGCTGATATCTTATCTGTTCTGTTGAAAGTGGAGAGTGGTATGTGAAACCACATGAGCGGGGGGAGCAAAGGGGGCCGGTTCTTGGGATGCGTTACTTAAAGTCGAATGAGTCCAGTTAGTGGTCAGAACTTGAAAACACAACCAAGACCAAATTCCAAATTGCTACATGCTTTTGCAGTACATGGCTATTACTCTGTTGAACATGCACAAGGTTGATATGGTACTAGGTTCCCTGGAGGTCTGAAATGATTTAGTCAAAGACATGGAAATTTCAATATTCTATGGGATGGAAAGGAAGCTACTATGTCTACCAAGTCCCTCAAAGGACTAACCCACAAACCTCATTAATACATTCACTCGGGCACACACACATTCCCCCTTTCTAGGTAATCTGCCTAGGTCTCTCTCCACCCATCTCTGTTGGTCTCTACATTTATTTGTCTTTCTTGTCTCTCTTGCTCTCCCTCTTTCCCACACATTCTTCTTCTTCTCTTCTCTTTCCATGTATCTTTCTTCTCCTTCTCCCTCTTTCCCTCCTTCTCCCCATTTCTCCCTTTGTCTTTTTCTTTCATTCTTGTCATTTCCCTTCTCCCTCTTCCACCCCTACCCCCAATCCCTGGAAAATCAATATCTGATGGGATTTCTCTATTGATATGTCTGGGGAGCAGGGCTGCTGTAGCTTAGAACATGATGGAGTATTTCTTTTCTTCTCCAAATCCAAAGAGGATATTTAGACCAATAAAACTATTAAAGACATGATTAGATGTAGATTTAAATATGAGGACCTATTAATTCTTAAGTTAGGGCTATTTTTTTTCCTCCAATACTTTCATCACCAATGGTGATCTCAAAGTACAACAAGCAGTCTAAAGTCACTAAAAGATCAAGGTATTACCCAGATGTGTCCTCTTAGGACTTGAACTCAAAACTCTCCCACACACTTATCGGGTGACCTTGGATCAGTCACTCCCTTAGCCCTTTCCCAGCTATGAAACAGGGGGTTGTGTGTAGTCATCTTTAAGGTCCTGTAGAACTATAAACCCAAGGATTCTACAATTACAGGATGGGTAAGAAGGTAAAGTGGTGGGTGCGGTGGAGAATTCAAGGGATTGTCATTTGGAGTCTAGGATCAGGGTTCAAATTTTGGCACTGTGAGATACGGACAGGACATGGGTTTGAATTGTAGCCCTGCCATGCATTACTTGTGTGACTCTGGGCAAATTATTCAACCTTCCCTGGTTTCTATTTCCTCATCTGTAAAATGAAAGGGGTGTGCCAAATTAACCTCTAAGATCCTGAACAGCCCCAAATCTGTGATCTGAATGGTTGACAAACCACTTCTCTTTTCAGGCCTCATTTATAAAATGAATGGGTTGGACTAGGTATTGGGAGGTACAGAAGAAAAGGCATGGAACTCAAAGGGCCTGGGTTCCAATCCCAGTTTTTCCTGTTCCTGACCCTAGAGAAGTCACTTAATCCTTCTCAGCCTTAGAGTCCTCATTCCAAAACAAGGAGGTTGGACTAGCCATTCTTTAATGTCCCTTCCATCTCTAAATTCATGATCCCATGCCTTTTAAGCCGTTAAATCCTATTATGTCCAAGCCTCCTAACATGAATCGTTTTCTCATTAAAGCTAAAAGAAACTTTTTCTTGATGGGCAGTTGGCAAAGGGACAATCAACAGTGAAACAGACCTGTTCTATAACAGAAAACTAAAAAGAATGAGCATCATCTGGGAAATCTGTGAATTTCACTTCCCTGCTATCAAAAGCAGTGCGTGGTAAGCAGCGTGGGACAGTTAGAGCGCAGCGTTATCCAGGACACTATTCTTAGTCCCCTCTCCCCACTTCCCTCTACAGTTAGAGCTCTAGATGAACTCCTGACCTTTTCAGCAACCATCCCAGGAATCTAGACAGGGCCATCATCACCTCCAGCCAATGTGGGAGAGGAAGGAACCCCCAGGAATATTCTGCCTTCTGTTCCTGGAGGTAACCAAACACAGAGGAGCCCGCCTCCGTTCCCATCTGGTTTCTTCAATTTCAAAATAAAATGGAAATGAAAAGCATAGTATTTTGTTGTGTTTTTTAAAAAAAAATTACACCAAGCTTCCTTTGGCTAATGTCTGTGGAATGATTTGGGGCCTGGTAGGAGACTACAGATGGGATGTATAATGGATATCATTTCAATATGAAAACCAGGCGTTCATAAGAATGCATTTTTTTCAAGTCAGAAAGTATAGGATAGTTTCATACTGTTTAATGTAAAAACGTGGGGACAAGTTATTACATTTTTTTTAAACTGTGCCTGTTGCCCTTTAAACCTAATATCTTTGTGCCAGGACCTATAACCCATCAAAACCAGGCACTGTCACAAGCCAGGATAGGGCTGTCCCTGGCTGACACTCACCCCAAAGGCCACACTCCACTAACCACTCTGTGTGTCTGTGTGTTTTTTTTCCTCCAGGGCCTCAGGATTTATACCCCCAATTAAGACAATAATGAGTGCCCCAAGTTGACCTCCCAGGAGCAAGAATTAATTAAGCACAGTATTTCTTAGTGAAGAATGACATTTCCCTAAACCTAGTCTGTGTAAGAGCCATATTTCCTGATGGGACTATGTCTCCATGCAAGATTCCTAATTGTGAACACAAACAGTACTGGGCATTTTTTAGTTTACGTTTTTAATTTGGAAAGCCTCCCATTTCCCTGCCTCCAACTATCCCCAAATCATTTTTACTGGGGGTCTTTAATACTAAAGGAAAGAAAAGAAAAGAAAGGAAAAGAATAGTTTTTAAACATAGGAACTATGTGGGAAGCAGTAACTTCTATTAGGCTAAATAATTCAGAATGTCGACATCTTCCCACAAAGCAGGGGAAGCCGCTGAACCTGATTCACTTACGCTGCAGCCTGAGAAAATAGTTTTTATGTTTGCGTGTGTATTTTATCCAAGGCCTGGTGGGGTCACAGTCAATTACATTACCAGGCAATATGATTCTATGTCCAGATTTTTAAAACCATACTTTGACTATGCAAACATTTTTTTTTTCCAAGTAAGCAACAGGCCAAGGAACCACGTTTTTGTAGGTGGCCACTGACCAGAGATTGCAACTCAGAGATTGGTGGAAGAGTATCAGAAAAGTTGAGTTGTCTGTGGTCACACACCTTCTGAGTGTCAAAGAGATGACTTGAATTTAGGTCTTATTGATTCCAAGCATGTTGCCTATAAATAATATATTTGTATCTTTAAAAAAAATGACTGATGTCACTGACTTTTAAAATGAATGAAAGACAGGGAGGGAGAAGCCTTCTGATTCAGTCTTGGCTTTCTGTTCCTGGCAGAATTAAAAAGAAAAAAATCACAGCCTTGGTGGGGAGGAGGAGTGGGAGTCTAAAACAAGACAAGATAAAAACTTTTCTCCAATTTCTTTTACCCATAGATCCTTGAAAAAGACCATCACCGCTATACACCAGAAATGTTTTCCTCCCCTTTTTAAAGAGTTAATTCCTCCAGCCTGAGCCTGGAAGTTCCTTTCAATCTCCTGTCATCAAATGCTTTTAATTTCAAAGAAAAGTACCTTTCTTATTTCATCCATCCATCACTACAGTGCATTTTAGGAGAAACTATTAGAAATTCCAAATAATGTTATAGCCGAGAAATTGCTAACATACCATCTGCAATTGCATTAACATTTATAATCTGCCTAAAATAATAAATAAAGCAAATTGTGCTGGAAACATTCATGGGTGCCCAATGTGCACTTGAGGATGATAATTAGCATTTTATAATCACGGTTCATTTTCTTTATTCAACTCCCTGTCGTGTTAATGATAAAATATTTTAAACGAGGCCCTATCTGCCAAGCGCAGTACAATCTTGAGATTAGCCCTTAACTAACACAGAGAAAGAGGACCTGTTATGTTATGGGCATCATGAGTCCAACAGTTTTATATGTGGTCACATTGGTCAGTCTGCTGTCTCTTGGTCACTCCCTTTTCTTATGGCTACAGAACAGTCGTCCCAGAAAAAGGAAGGTTTATTACTATTCTCAAAATCCCTAGATGTTCTAGAATAATTGTACTATGGAAAATTTAAAAAGCTCACTTAATATTTCTTTTTCCTTTTGGTGTGGCAAATGTAAGGTCCCTGACGGGGCGGGGGGAGGGGGGAAGGAAGAGTCAAAGGCTCTTGAACCACTCAGATGTAAATAATTGTGGAAAGCCCTGGATGGAGGGACTGGATTTAAGGACCTGAATTCAAATATTGGATATTCCACCCATGTAATCTATGTTTCTATGAATCTCAGTTTCCCTCTCTGTAAAACAAGAGGGCTGGATTATATGGTTCTGAGGACCTTTCCAGTTCAAAATCCTATAAAAAGGTGGTGAATAGGGTGAGGTCAGGTAGGTGACCTGGTACCAATCACTTAGATTTTCTCTCATGCCTCAATTTCCCATCTTGTAAAATTTGAGAGACCTCCGAGGTCTTCTCCAGCTCTAGACTACTACCTAACGAGCCTAAAACAAATGTATGCTGGCACTGTCGTAACCCCCATCAGAATCTCAGCTAGCCACAGAAATCAGGGAAGTTTAAATCTTTTCTTCCAGCTAGAGTTTCTGTTCATTACAGATTTGCATCTCCCAGAGTTTTCCATTTCCTTGTTCCAAGATTCTATTTCACCCAGAAGCTGCCTTGAATTTTCCTTCCCTGCTCACTGGAGATTTCCAGGCTGGAAAGTCTGATCCTACACTGCAGTTTCTCGATTCTTTGCCCAGCCTGGATGTCATCAAGTAGAAAAGGAGGCTGAACATGATAACCTCCCAGGTTCCTCCCAGGGTTAAATCTGTGATCCCTAGCCTCAGGAGGATCTCCTTAACAAGTTTTCCTGGGGCCTGTAAGGAGAACAAACCCTACCATGGGTCAAGATAATTAATAAGAAACCAAACAAAGTAAACCCCGAGGTCTGAGTAAACACACAGTGACATGTTTTTAATGCAAACAGCAGCAATCCTGGTCTCAGCTGCGTACAACCAAATCTTTATTACAGCAAAGCCTTAGTGATACCTCCTCTATTAAGTAGCTCTCTGCTCTATTAAATTAGGGAAGGAAAGAGAGAGGTTGCTGGCAAAAGGAAGTAGGGAGATCAAAGGAGAGTATTGCAAAACACTTTGCAGTTAGTGAGTTATGAAAATGTAAGCTTTCACCATTATGGTTCTCTGGTGCTGTTCCCTTCCCCCTTGCTGCTCCATCCCTCATGTATGAAGTGCACACACACCCTCACTCCAGGCTGATGAGGCCTGACACCTGACACTGACACCAGGCCTAATTTTACAAACACTGGATTGGTTTGGGAAGGAGGTATGTAAAACAGCGACCAAAATCATGGTGATTTTCAAGTACAGCTGCTTTTTTCAAGGAAGACAAAGTTTAAAAGAAAGTCAACCTAAGTGAGACTAACAGGGTGAATTTGTTCTGACAGTGAATGCAGGGCCTCAATAATTTAACATGGTGCGTGCAAACAAGGTTAACTTTGAGTTGGTTTATGGCAAATCTCTAGAGGCCTCATCCGCCACTGGCCCATCATACAAATGAGGTGTGTTGTTGGCTGCTTGTATATTTTAATGTGAAATGTGTAAACTTGAAGCTAACCAATCTTTATGTGACAGTTAAAATTATCGTAATATCAATGATTCTCAACATCATTCATTTTGTTAAGTACAATATAATAAGGCTGGTTTCCTTCAAGATTGAAGCTTTTAGAAGAATGAAACAAATCAAAACTGGATAGAAACAGTTTAAATTAATTATCTGATTAAAAATAAATTATTGATGTTGATCTTGAGAAATTATTGATTAAAATATATATAATTAAAAATTAATTACTTGACAATTAAACTCAAATTTAATTGCATTAAACTTGTTCTTATAAAGGACTTTATGAATAAATATCTGAATATTATATTGTTTTTAGTTGTGCTTATTTTCTATTATTTTATTTATGTTATTATTTATTTATATTTATATTTACTTGAGGGCAATTAGGTGACACGGCAGATAGATAGCTCAGTCTAGAGTCAGCAAGACTCACTTTCCAGAGTTGGAATCTCGTCTCAGACACTTACTAGCTGTGTGACTTCAGGTAAGTCACTTAACCCTGCTTGCCTCAGTTTCCTCATCTGGAAAATGAGTTGAATAAGGATGTGGCAAACTACTCCAGTTTCTTTGCCAAGAAAGTCCTAGATGGGGTCACAGTTAGATGCAACTGGAAAATGACTAAAAAAGTTATTTGTTTTATTTTTGTTATTTGGTTTGTAATTAATTCTATGTTATATTATTTTGATTCCATTTTTATTTGCATGTTGAGTGCTACAAAATGTTAAAATCTTAAATTAATCTGAATAAAATACAAGTTAAGGAAATTATTTGGGCAGATTGCTTTATGATAAATGTGGAGGGAGAAGACTTTTTACAAAATTTTGTAAACAAAGGGCAACATCACATAAAGTTTGGAAACCACTGGGAGAAATTAAGTGGTTGAAACCACTTCCTTGGGCACAACACTTACCCCTTTCCCAGAAGACAAGGGAGGCAGTAGCAGACAAAAGAGTGAGGAGGGGCTGTGTGAGAGACAGATGGAGAAAGGGAGTGAGAACATTAATGCAATAATAAAAGGGCTGTGAAGGAGTCCAAACTTTTTTGGAAAACAATTTGGAATTAGGTGAGGAAAATGCCTAAGAAGTTTTATGCCCTTTTCCCAGTGACCCCATCACTGGGCATAGATCCCAAGTTGGTTTAAAGGAAGGGGAAAAAAAAGGTCAAATGTGTAACAAAAATACTCACAATAGCACTTTTGATGGTGGTAAAACTCTGGAAACAAAAAGGGGGCTCCTGGATGGGCAAACAACCAGACAAGTAGTTGGCATTTAAAGGCAATAGACCATTATTGTTAAGTAATAAATGCGGATGGTCAAGAATTTAGAGAAACATAGGAAGATTTGTATTAAGTGATATACAATGTAGCAAGCAGAAACAAAAGGACAAGATAAACAAAGACTGAAATAAGGAAAAGAACACTAAAAAAAAACAACCCAAGTTGAAGTGTGATTTTAAGATTTCAGAGAACAGATAATGAAACTTATTTTCCTCTTTTCTGCAGAGAGATGGGGGGGAGGGAGGGAGAAGAGACAACTTTGCGCTATGCTGTACACACTACCAGATACAGTAACTATATAAGTTGTTTTTTTTTATTAACTTTTTTTAAAAGTGAGAATTCAATTTGGAAAGCTGGGAATGGGGTTGTGTCTGGGATTGACTTATGTAAAAACAAGAGGCGCCATAAAACTTATTTTTTTTTTTAAAAGGAAAGAAATAGATAGAAAGATCCAGTAAGGAAAAAAAAAAAGCAAGGAACAGAAAGAAAGAGGTCAAAAGGAGGCCATAGTTGTTGTAGGATTAGGAGAGTAAGAAATGTGGCTACACTTGAGGTTACCGCTCAAACAGCAATCACTAACAGATGTCTATAACCATCATAAAAGACTTTATGCTATATTTTTCAATCATTCTGCAGACTGCTCTTTATAATTCATAATACGTAGGTATAAGGGCATAGGACAGTTTTATTTACACATTTTAAAAAATTTAATTATCCCTCCAAAGAAGATAGATCCAAAAAATGCTACAAAAGATTGGAATTAGATGGGAGTTTAGGCATCTAGGTCACTTTTTTCATTTTGCAGACAGGGAAACTGAGTCTTAGAGAGAGCAAGGGATTTGGTCAAGGTCACAAAGTTTCCCTCAAGTTCTCTGACTGCAGTCCAGGGTTCTTTAGTCCCTTCCTGTGTTGCTGACTAGAACGATGAGAAAGCAGGAAGCAGCCAGTCAGGGGTTCCCTTTCCCCTCCTATATCTGCCCCCCCCCCCTCCCCCGCGCCCCATACCTTGGAAATGACACCTAGGGCCGGTCGAGAAGACGCGGCATGATCAAAAACTGATTTTGAGAAGCCCTGCATTTGAATTCTGCCTCAGTGGGACCTTGGGCAAGTCACAATTTCAGTTTCATTGTAAACAGAGAATTTCACAACAAACACAAAGTTGTGGAGAGGATGAAAGGAAATTTTGCAAACATAAAAGCACCTTAGAAACATCAGCCATTTTTACTGTGATTTTTCAAATATTATTTTGACTAACAATACAAATTAGCTTAAAATCCTCCCTTAATTCACAGTAGCTTTTGTCATCCTTCATTTTCTTAATCAACAAGGACTTTGAACACATTTCATATTACGCTGGCTGTTTGGTGGATTTAGGAAATGTTAAAAATATATCCTCTACTCCAAAGTGCTGGGGACCTCTGCTCTAGGCTGGACGCAATGGGGACCCACACTGGGGAGGGGAGAAGGGACATGAAAACAGACCTCCAGGGAGGTCTGCTGCCCATTGCTACCATGAAAATATTCAGGTGCATATAGAGGCTTTCTTTTTATCTCCCTTAAAGGACAAAATGTAATCTAATATGGAGGTTTATGTTGAAATTCCAATTAGAGGAAAGGATAGGTATTCTCGTATACCTCCCCTAATTTCCATCCTGGAGCTGACGATGTTCCCAGCTACCTGATCAGATCTAAGATTTGCCCAAACAAAACAAATGAAAACCACTGTTGTGTGCTATTTCAAAAAAAAGAGGAAGAAACACCAAGAAAACCCTAATAATTAAAAAAAAGTTTTGTGGACTTCTTAAAAAATATCATCATCATCATTATCATCATCATCATCACTTTTTTCCCCTTTTATCACATCTCCCATAATACCTTGTGACAAAGACAACCAGCCACGCGCAGCCTGACCAGCTGGGTCTATCATCGGGTATCATAAGCCCCTGTGGTCCTGGCTTCCTCAGCCTCCTACTTTCTATGACATGGAGGGAGGTCAGCTTTATTATCTGCTTTTAGTACCATTTATGCTCCATGCTGGAAATTCCCTTCTCTTAGATCTTCTATCTCTTAGATTTCCAGCTGTCCTTTAAAGTCCAGTTTAAGGGATACCCTCTATATCTATCAGGGGTTCTTAAACTGAGATCCATTACCTTCAAAATATGTGCATGTTATATATATATAATATATACTTGGAGTGTGTGTATATATATAGAAATTCATAACTTTCAAAATAATTGGTTTCCTTTGTAATTCTATGACTTTTATGAAATAATAAATACATATAGCTATAAAAATAAAGTAGCAACAATGGTGATAACCAGCATTTACATAGAGCTTTAAGGTTTGAAAAGTTCCCAAAATATATCATCTCATTCCATTCTCACAGCCGTGGGAGAAAGATGTCATTATTATCCCCTTTTACAGATGTGGAGCCTGAGGCCAAGGGTAGCTTGCTCAGGGTCACATGATAAATGTCTGAGGCAGGATTTGAACTCTGAATTTGCTGACTCCAGATTCAGTCCTCTTACTTGGCTGTATTTGAAAAGATGATTCTGAGAAGGGGTCCATAAGCTCCCCCAGACTGCCAAAGGAGTTCAGGTCACATACAAAGCATTTCTCCAACTGCTAGTGCCCCGACTGCCTAGTCATCTCACTCATTTTGTCTACGTTCATATATGTGCTTATGTGTGTTGTGTATATGTGTATGCAGATATACATATATTATGTGGATACATTATAATAAAGTCATTAGGTCCTCCATTAAAATATAAGCTCCCTGAGGGCAGAGAATGTGTTGTTTTTGTCCTTGTACCCCAGAACTTAGCATGGTGACTGCCACGGATGTAGTAGGTCCTTGTTGGCTGACTGGTTAGTTTTCAGGGATTTCTGCTACCACAAATGGGGTTGATGTGTATGTTGGGGTATATAGAGAACCTTACTTCCTGTCTTTGACCCACTAGAGAATATGTCCAGGTGGGAGGAGGAAGGGGAGAACTCTAAAGGGCCCATGTTGCTGAAATTTTTCACGTGTGCTTGTCACAACTAAATCTGAATCCCTCATTGTAGTAAGTAGGCACAGGGCAGCTTTCTAAATCACCAGCTGGCCCAAACTGAGTTCAAACAATCCCACCACTCTAATAAGGATATAGTGCTCAGAACTACATGATCACTTCTCTGAAGAGGAGGAAGGAGACCAACAGCCTTGGCCAGATTGGCCTTGGAGTACCAGCAGCCATGGTAATGGGGAAGGGTCTTGTCTCCACCATGCTAGAGGTTGGTATGGATGTGGTCTGCTTCTGTTCTCAGGCCCAGGCATATAAAGGGACACACAACGACAGCTTGAATCTTCTGGCTTATCTGAGGTTTTAAAAATAGGAAAAAAGCCTTTCGAAACCCCAAAGATTCCCTTCCCTGACATAACTCAAGAAGTTTTCTCCAGCTCATTATTTTTAAAGCTCCCAGAACCCAGGAAGTCCATTTCACATTTTCTAGTTCAGGGTTTTTGCCAATTCAGGGGAATTTTTTTGTGTGTGCATTAAAAAAAGCCTCCTTAGAGAGAGAGGCGTGTGTGTGTGTGTGGGGGGGGGGTGCATGTGGGGGAGTGTCGCTGGAGATTCTGTCGTCTTGGAATATTTTCTTTTTCAGGGCACCAATCTTTGTAATAAATGAAGCATTCCAGAAAATGCTGAGAGTGGGGAGGGGGGGTGTTCTTAAAACTCAAGGGCTGCCAGGGGAACACTTAAGAACAAGGCTTTAAGTTCAATTCACTGTCATTGAGTTTTCGACCTCTAGGAGCTGGAGGCCAGTGCCCAGCAGGCGCCTAGACTGAAGAAACACGTCTGACAAGCAGCACCACGCTGCACAAACAGGCTTGACTTCTGTACATTTCTGCAATCTACACGGAGGCCGCTTTGCCGGCCATCAGAGTGGGCGGCCAGAAAAGTCTGTGCAGGACACTGCTCCAAAGGAATGTCATCTTTTCAGAGCTCAGGGAGGAGCAAGTCCCGAACTGGCAGCAGAATCAGCAGCAGCATTGGCTTTCCCCACGGCCCCCAGACAATGCTGCCATTGTGCGGCTCCCACGTGGGCCCAGTCCGCACCCTTCCATTTTCCTGGCTTTGCCTCAATGAAAAACAACAGTTGGGAGCTGGGGATCGGCACTATCCCTAAGGCATCTCTGTCTCCCCAAGCCGTTCCACTTATAGGACTGGGGTCAAGCTAATAGGATCAGAGTCCCAGAGCCAGAAGGGGCCTCAGAGACTGACAGTCTATGGTTATACAGATGAGAAAACTGAGTCTAAGAGAGGTCAAAGTCATTGAATCAGAGTCCTACCCCAGAGGCCGCCCCTCTATAGTTTTACAGACAAGGAGGCTGAGGCTGAAGGAGGTTGGCTGACTTGTCCAAAGTCACCCAGGTAGTAAATGTAAATACTGAGTGTTGGCTGAACTGATGTTCTTGCTGTTATTATCATTATGATACTGATAATATATTAATAATAACTATTACTATTAATAATGCCAGTAATTAGGGAGACAGCTTGTCATAGGGGTCTCCAAGTCCATCAGATCTGGGTTCAAATTTCCCCTCTGCCATATACTAATTGTGTGACCCTGGACAGATCACCCAATGTCCTGGTGTTGCATCTAAAACTATAAGCTGAGGCAGCTGGTGGCACAGCAAATAGAGCATTGCACTTGGAGACAGGAAAGCTTGAGTTCAAATCCAACCACAGACACTAGCTGTGGGACTCCAGGCAAGTCCCAAACCTATATTTGCCTCAGTTTTTTCACCTATAAATTCCTTCCATCTACCTCACAGGTCTGTTATAAAGATCAAGCAAAATAACATGCTTAGCCTTGGCCCTGGCACACAGTATGGATACTATGCAATTTCCTTTTCTTCCCTCCCCTAAGACCAGCAGCTGTCAGTTTGCACTGGTAGATAATAAATGGAACCATGGGTTTAGGATCACCCTTGGATTATTATTCAGATTATTCAGTCTGCTGCTCTCAGTGTCTGATGTACCGGGCACAGAGAGCAGATATGGTGGCATAGGAGGGGCTGAGAAAGTCACAAGACCACTTGCCCACACCTCTGAGGGGCAGTATAGAAACAGAGACACTCTTTTCTCAAATGTCTATAGGAGAACAAATTCAATTCTAAGAAAATGGATTGAAATCCTTAGTCACAAAGATCCAATTCCAACCATTTTTCCTCTACCAAAACGTGGAATCATTTGAAGTTTCTTGGGTGTAAGATGTCAGCATGTAGGTTGGGTCTCTGGAGGAAGAGAATTCATTCTGCATTTCAAAAGGTGTCTGTGGTGTTTCTATTTTTCTCTGTATGCCTCCCCCCAATAGCTCTGTAGCCCCATCTCAAGACTCTAGCTGAATACGCGGCACTCACCTTCACCAAAGGGAAATGAAGCAGGTACTTGGGAACTCACCAGGAAACTCCTAGGAGGTGAATTAGAAGGCTAATCTCACTTATTGGGCCAAAGTTTTAGTTCAGGTATTCAGGAGATTGTCCAACTGGAGAGAAAAGGCCCTCAGCGGCCACTGGTCTGACCTCACTGTCACTGAAGAGGAAACTCAGTCCTTTCTGGGAAAGTTCAGTGAAATGCCCAAGGTCACACAGGGAGTGTTAAGGTAAGATTTGAACCCAGATTCTCTAACTCCTAAGTCAGGTCCCTCTCAACAATACCTTGCTGCATCCTGTGCAACATGTCTGAAAACCATGAATTGTTTTTTTTTATTATTTTTTGATTTTTTTTTTTTTTTTGGTGGGAAGGGTGTAGAGGAACTGTCTAGAGGAAAGGTTCTTCACCTTTTTGTATCCTGGACTCCTTAGCTCAGTTTGGTAAACCCTATGGGTAAGGCCCATAGGTAAAGTGAAATCCCTTTATCAAAAGGCAAAGCTCCTTCTCATGTTTTTAAATGCACCAACTATTGTTGTTGTTGAGTTTCAGTCATGTCTGATTCTCCGTGACCCCATCTGGGGTTTTCTCAGAGAAGATCCTGGAGTGGTTTTGCCATTTCTTTCTCCAGATCATTTTACAGATAAGGAAACTGAGGCAAACAGGGTTAAATGACTTTTCCAGGGTCACTCAGCTAGTATCTGAGATCAAATTTGAACTCAAGTCCCCTTGACTCCAAAGCTGGCACTTGCACCACTGCTCCACTGAGCTGGCTATAAACTGTATGACTATCTATAGTTGCTATAAATGATAATACTACATATAATTATCAAAATATATTTTTAAAAATATTTTAATTTAAGAATTTAAATTTAAGAATCCTTGCTCTAGACCCAGGATTTTATCTGCATCGGGAACTCCCATGTATAGAAATTCTTCCACCAATGCAGACTGGCCACCCATCTCCAATTAATAGTATTACAAAGTTCTCTGATGTCAATCTGTGCTCATTCCACAGAAGTGCAGACCTGAATATGATTATGAAGCTAAAGGGAAAGTGGTCAACCAGGGGACCAAGAGGGAGGGAAAGGGACAGAGAGACAGAGACAGAGACAGAGATAGAGAGGAGGCATGAGATTGAGAAGAGGAGAGACAAGGGGGAGGGAAAGAGAGGGAAAGGGAGAGACAGACAGAGAGACAGAATGATGGAAACAGAGATAGAGAGGGGACATGAGAGAGACAGAAGGAGAGGGGGGAGAGGGAGAGAGGGAGAGAGAGGGAGAGACAGAGAGAAGTGGGGAAGGGAGGGAGGGAAGGAGGGAGGGAGGGAGGGAGGGAGGAAAGGCAGGAGAGGGAGAGAGAGAGAGAGAGAAGAATGTGTCAAGTATGGTGGAAATCTGATCCTCAGGATCCTGTATCTCTGTTTATAAAACCAACACATTAGGGACCAGCTCACTGTTTGCCAACATTTGGGAAACCCTCAGAATGGAATCATAAAAGTAGGAGCCTGAGCTTTGCCAAGGGCCCTCTGCACAGCACCAATCTTTAGTGTTCAGTCTCGTTCCATTTCTGAGCCTGGGTCCAAAGTGGTGGTGTTTAGACACCCACAGCCCATCTTGGACCAGGGCAAAGCTTTCTCTGACACAACTGGTATAACAGCCAGTCCTCCACCCTCCACCCCCTATCCCCAATCCTGCAGAGCCTCCTCAGACATTCCTGAAATGTCTCCTAAGTCCTTCTTGAGTGCAGCATCAGAAAGATTCAAAGGCTGTAAACTAGCTCTCAGTTCTTGAGCCACAGGGTAGGGCTTGCTGAAGTCCAGATGGAGAAACAGACAGAATTTTCATCATCCCAGAGGTTAAAAAACCACCAACCACAGAGAAGACGGGGTTTGTTTTTTCTCTCATTAACTTTCCTTGGTGTAGCTGGGGCTGAGCTCTCCTGGCAAAAGAAGCTGGGAATGAACCCACAAAAGAGAGGGCAGGACAATATCTTCTAAGCCTAAATGTTCCCAACCAAACACATCATAACTTTAAATGTTTATCCACGCCAACTTAAAAATGTAGTTTTTAATAGCTTCAGTCAAATAAAATCACCAAGCACATCTGTAATATTTAATAGACATTCTAAAAGAAAGTGCAAACATTTATCTTCACAATCGCACAAATTTCTCAAGCTACATGCTCCACTGTCTTCCAGAAAAACTCCAGGAGGGGCCATGTCCCGGAGCCCAACGCCTCCCACACCTACTGGCAAAGGGAAAATAAAGACCAAAGCAGGAATGGATCAAATGAGCCCCCTACCACCTGACTAGAAAAGTGAGGATTCTTTAAACAGGTCAAAAAAAAGCTTAAAGATGAGTCTCCATTACTTTCTTATGAATACATGTTAATTGCATCACATGTCTTATAATGGAACCAGAGAGCTGGTTTCAAGCCCCACAGCATCTGAGCTCCCTGGTCTCAGTTTCCTCAGCTTTAGAGCCAGGGGCTAGACCAGTTTGATGACTCAGGTCTGTTCCAGTTTGATGACTGGACTGGGGTTCTAGGTGTACGGAGGTCTTAGAGAGCTGTTTGCAAATGTTCAGAACGGCCAAGGGCCTGGAGCTCCTGCTACAGGAGGGTTGGCTGAAGGAACATGGCATCTTTCATCAGAGGAAGACCTGGTGGTTGACTTCAAGTATTTGGTGTGAAGGAGGAAACAGGCATGTTCCACTTCCCCCAGAGGACAGAAGAAGGAACCTTCGGGTAGAAACAGCCAAGGAGCCAATTAAACTCAATGCAAGAAAAGCTTACTAACGAGGGGGAGCATCCAAGAGTGGGAGGGGCTCCCCTTACTGGGGGTCTTCAAGCAGAGGGGAATGACCACTTCTCTGGAAGAGATTCTTAGACCAGACTGGGCAGAACTAAATGGCTTCTTAGAGAGAGCACGCATTCAAGTTGGCCTCAGACTTCATCTAGCTGTATGACTCTGGGCAAGTCATCTTCTCTCTTCTGTACCTCTGAGCTGAGGAGCTTGGATGAAATGGTTCCTGAGGACCCTTCCATCTCTAGAGTGATACACCAATGGTACTACTCTGTACCCAGCATGGTGGGGGCAAAAAAGAGGAAAATAATAGAATTCACAGCTACAAGGTCCCGCAGAGATGCTCTTATTCAATGACTGTTTTACAGATAGGGAAACTGAGGCTCAGGGGAGTAAGGGAACTGTTCCAAGCTGCACAGCCAGTTAAGGGTAGGCCATGCTCTGTATTCCATCTGGTTGGAGCAGAAACATAATAAGAATCTGGGACCCACTATTATTAGGCCTGAATACTGGGCACACTGTCAGGCACACTTTCTGTTCAGGATGGTTCTAGTTAATTTGCTTTTTTTTTCTATAAAAAGGGAGGGTCCAAGAGGGAGGCACAGTGAGGAAAAGACTTACTTGGAGACCAAAGACATCAAGAAAATCATCAAAAAAAAAAAGAAAGAAAGAAAAAGAAAAAAAAAAGGGGGGTGGCTAGGTGGAGCAGTGAATAGAGCACTGGCCCTGGAGTCAGGAGGACCTGAGTTCAAATCCAGCCTCAGACACTTAACACAAAAACTAGCTGTGTGACCTTGGGCAAGTCACTTAACCCCAACTGCCCTCCAAAAAGCAAAAAAAAAAAAAAAAAAAAAGAAAATCACGACAAAAAATACCATGGCAAAAACCTGGAAAGTTTAATGAAGCTTATCCAGATTCTGTCACTGTCAGATTCACCTCACTTCCAAAAAGTAAAACGTCAACAGCACAGGTCAGGGATGAGATGACAAAGACAGGACCGATAAGCATGTGCAGAATGTACAGAACACGGGGACAGCGCCCATCTTACACGGCGCCAATGCAAGATTGTAAAGGAGGTCTGCACTGACCGCACCCAGAGAAGTCAAGGCAAAGCCAGGACTTCAACCCAGGCCCTCTGACCACAGAAGTCCATCACTCTCCATAAATGCTTCCCTGCCCTAGCACACAGCCTGGACAGGGGGCAGATTGCACTGGGTCTCCTCCGCCCTCCTTCCCTAGCTCATGCCCCCATTCACCCCACACCTCTCTCTCCTCTCTCTCCCTCCCTCTCCCCTTTTCTTTCCCCTTCCCTCCTCTCTTTTCTTTTTCTCCTCTTTTCTCTCTGTTTCTCTTTTCTCTCTCTCCTCTCTCTCCCTCTTTCCTTCCTTCTCTCCTTTCCCTTCTCTCACTCTCTTTCATTTCTCTCTCCTACACACACACACATACACACACACACACACACACACACACACACAGAGGAATCCATATTTCCCCTTAGCAAAGGAACATCTGTCTCTGAACTTGGTCTTCTAACCGACCCTAAAATCTGCTCATCCCTGCTGCTCTAGCAACTGTCCAGCAAAGCAAACTCGAAGTTAGTCTAAACCTTCCTAGAATATATTCATTCAGACCAAAATAAACCGGTTCAGCCAGGGGTTACTGATAATAAAACAATAGTCTTATGTGCAATCAATTCATTTCTCTTTCCTGTCTACCAGAAATGAACTCGGAAGTCAACCAAACTGAGTTGTCCTGTGATTGTCCCCAAACAATCCAAGGCGCAGGCGAAGGGAAGGCATTTTCCCCAGAAGTCTATCTGGGTAAGCATGTATAGACAGCCCACACCACAGAGGGGGCCCAAAGCTCAGTTCATCCTGCTACTGAAACAACACTGGCATTGGGCTTGGTGACCCCAAAGGGAGTGTGAGAGCAGTCAGGCGGTCTGTTCTCTCTCCTTTTCACCTTAACAGCATACCGCCCCTGCAAAAAACAAACCAAAACAAAAAAACCAAAAAAACAACAGCAACATAAAAATCCCACAAGGTTTGTAATTGATTTTAAGCAACTGGTTTGAAATAATCTGGTGAGAGTTATAGACCTGATAAATATAAACTTGTGTTTTGAGATTATCCAGGTCAATAAGTATTTACAATTTGTCTACTAAATGCTAAGCAATAGAGAAAATAGTCAAGGGGTTAATGCTCTGCTGAGCAGATACAACTGTAAAGACATGAAGATACAGAAGATAATTGTATCAATTATCAAAGTCACTGGGCTGATTGGCAAAGGCTTCCTGCAGGAGGTGGCCTGGGGCTGAGCCTTAGAGGAGAACAAAGATCCATTCTGGGGGACAACCAGTACAAAGTCACAGAGACAAGAGATGGGAATACATGGTTGGGGAATAAATAGCAAATGGGCCAGTTTGCTAGGAATGTAGCATGCGTGAAGGAGGAAATAAGCCTGGAGAGTGAACCCAGAGCCAGATTTGATCTTGGAAGCAATAGGGAGTTTCAGCCTACTCTAGAGTGAGAGGACTAAGGTCAGACCTATGCTTTGGGAAGATTATTTTGGCAAGCATGCGTAGGATGAATTGGAGACTTGGGAGTCCATTTCGGAGGCTGTGGTAATTAGTCCAGGAGAGACATGATGGAACCCCAGATTAAGATGGCGGCTCAGTGAGAGGAAGGACAGATTGGGCAAAGGAAAGGCATCTGGATTATCGAGTCTCAACCCCTCATTTTTAGAGGTGAAGAAAGTAGCATCCAGAGAAGTGACGTGACTCAGCTGAAGTCACACAGGTGGGTACTAAGCCACAGAGCCAAGGTTCCAAGCCAGAGCCTTGGATCCTACATTTACTGAATTTCAACAGCTCCACTGAACTTAACACCCATGGCTTGGCCTTGTACAACCATCTTCATTTTTTGGTTTCCATTCTCTTTTATTTTTCCTTCTTGTTCAGCTTCCAAGGTTCTAAAGCCTAGAAACCCAAATCCGGACTCTACAACTGATGACCCACACCTAGCGTTAAGTGCCCACAGGCCCCAAACCATCAGCTACTCAAAGTCACTCAAAGTTCATGGCACTGGAAAGCCACCAGGAGATCACTCCCGTCTCTACCCACAATCCCCTCCATTGTTTGCAAACATCAGCACATTTTAAAGGAAGGCCTCCAACAGCATGAGCACAAGTTCAAAGGCCAGAATTTCATCTTCTCTTGAGTTTAAAGCTCTCATTTCTTAGGAATCTGCTTTTTGCACCTCTATCCAGGCAAACTGGATAACCAGCCATCCCCATGTGGGACCTTCCACTCCCTGTCTGCATATGTTCCTATAAACACCCCCTGTACTTTTGGGAAGCACTTCTTCCTCACTTCTGCCTCTAAAAGCATCATTTTCTGCCTTCAAGGTTCAACTAAGAGGACAGTGAAGTCCTTCCAGATTGTCTCCAATTGCTAGTGAGCTTACTCTCTTTTTTAAAAAACAGAAATCATGAAAGGTTTGTTTCATTTTTAAAAAATTAAAATTATTTACTTAAAATTTTTGTTTTAAATTTTGAGCTCAAAATCCTCCCCTTCCTTCCTGTCTCCCCCCGCCCATGAAGAAGGCAAGAAATGTGCTGTCAGCTAGTCACACAAATTTGTTCACCTGTCTTAATCAACTCTGAAGTTCTTTCTCTGTGTACAGTGCATCCCACCAGCAGAATGGGAGTGCCTTGGGGACAGGGACTGCTTTATTTTTGATATGTGTTAATTTATTAAACTGTTTAGATGATGCAATGTAGACAGGATCAGACCTAGAGTCAGGAAGACCTGAGTTAAAATCTGGTCTCAGACACTTATTAACTACGTGGCCTTGGGCAAGGCCCTTAATCCTGTTTGTCTCAGTTTCCTTATCTGTAAAATGAGCTGGAGAAGGAAATGGCAAACAACTCCAGTATCTTTTCCAAGAAAATCCCAAATGAGGTCACAGAGAATCAGAAATGATTGAAACAACATGGCAGCAGTAATAAACTGCTGCTGAGTTCAACTGAATTAAACTCATTTTCTAGAATCAGAAGGGAAGGCAACAGGTACTGGATTTGGAGTTCAGGGCCTGGGTTCAAATCCCAACTTTGACACTTATTTCCTAACTGTGTGACTGTGGGAAAGTCACTTTTTTTCTCTGGGTCTGAGTCTCTTCTTTTGGAAAATAAGGGGTTAAAACTCTTTGTCATATAAAATGCCTTTCAGCTCTAAACTACAATAATATAATTCCCCCAGAGAATTCATTTATCTGAAAATCACTATGTTTGAAGAGTGTGTGGTAGTCTCAGATTTCCGAGAGATTCTTCTCAGAAATGTCTTGTTTTTATCCTTATTTTTAAAATAGAGGTTTTCATTCTAATTTCTAAAATAGCTTTTTCATTTATATTGCTAAAATTTATGTTGATACCTTTTGTTTTTACAGCATGTACATTTCCCAATAAATCAATTCCTCCATTTCAAGACAATGAGTTACAAGGGAACAAAATGCCCACATCAGACATGGCTAGAATTAGAGTTTCTGGTGTCAAGACACCCCATTTTAGGTGATGGAACCTCCCCAAGGAAGGAATAGGGAGATGGGAGTATCTCTGCCAGGGAAGGGCAGCGCTGGGGGAGCACAAGGGCAGGGGCACTCACCTTACATCCCTCACAAGCGCTGACGCCATAGTGATAGCCTGATGACTTGTCCTGGCAAACGAAGCAGGGCTTGTAAACACGAGGAGGAGGGAGTGGAGAAGGGGGGCTGGGGACGAGCTCCTCAGAACTGGTGCTTTGTGTTTCGATAGCTGCAAAAGAAGTTTTAAAAAAAGACATTTTTAGTTCACTTCATCAATAATACACACTTTCTTGACTCTAATCTTATCAAAAATTTTTACAAGCTGGGGCCAGAAAGAGGTCATGATGGACAGTGAGTGGTGTTCAGGTCTCTATAAGGACCCTTCTGTAGCACCGGGCTCAGTCACATATGCATCATGTGACTTTAGTCACTGACTCCTCTAAGAAGATGTTTCCCTTTTAAGTTTTATTAATTATGTAAGTTTTTATTTATTCATTTACTATTTAAGGCTTTCACTTTTATATCATTTGCAGACAGGTCATCCTTCCCTCAAAGATTCACAAATTATCAAATATTTGTTGATTGGTCAATTGATATCTTGTCCAAGAAAAAAATTAACTTTATTTCCTTGAATTCAGGGTGGGAGCAGGGTGTTAAAACAACATGTAGTAGTGACTGTAATTATTGGGAATGGACAGAACTACTGGATGGCAGTAGCTCATTTTGTTTTACCTGCCAAGAAAATGAATTTGATTCCACTGAATTAAATTAAACAAATATCAAACAAAAAAAAGACTCACAAATCATTTTTTAATTAACATTTATTTTTCCTTACCAGAAAACAAAAGAGAGGGAAGCAATCTTCCCTTGTAACAACAAAGAACAGTCAAGAAAAAATAGCCTTCCCCATGACCATGTCTGATAATACGTGCATCCTTCTGATTCTCTTCCTAGAGAACGGATTTAGGTTTCACTATCCGTTCTCTGGTACTGTTCTTGTTTAATCAGTTACTCAAAATCTCAGTTGAGCCTCAATTTCTTCATCTCTAAAATGGGGATTACAATAATTTATAACAATAAATTATTTTATAACAATAAATATTGCTTAAACTAAAACAATTAAGATATTTAGAATTGAGTTTAAATTAATAATAATTTGAGTTTATAACAATAAATATTGATTAAACTAAAAATTAAGATATTTAAAATTGAGTTTAAATTAATAATAATTTGAGTTTGAGCCTTCATTTATCCTTTAAGTACCATAAGCAACTCCACAGGACTTAATGATTTAAGTCATAGATGGGTTGTGCTGAGAGAAGGCATTCCCACACCAGAAGTTCTGCTGATAAAATCACAGATTCTTCATTTATTCACATGTATAGCATTTTAAAGTCTTCAAAACACTTCACTCATACCCACCCTGTGAGTGCTAGAAAAGTGCAGGATTAGGGTTAAAGTTGTGACTCCAGTTCCATTCTTCATCAACGAGAGAATGTTATTTACTCCCATTTTACAGATGATGAAAATGAGGCCCTGACAAGCGGAGTGTCTTTTGCAAGGTCAGACAAAGTCTGGGAATCAGGCCCAGGTCTCTTGACTCCCAGTTGGCCTTGTCATATTGAAATGAATTAGTGTATGTGAAAGTGTAAGCTTTAAGAGAAAGTGAAAGTTGTAAAACACCCGAACATCCAAACAAAAGTCAAGGATTATCATTTATAATGACTCAATATTTAGAGCTCAATATTTATCAATTTAGGGTCTCAAAAAGTGCTTGACTTCACTTATCTCTGGATGCTCACAAGAGCCCTCCTGGGCAGGAAGGATTATAATCTTTGTCTTACAAAGGAAGGAAAAGTGACTTGCTCTGGGTTACAGGGTACTAAGCGTCAGAGGCAGGGTCTGAACACACGACTTCTGGACTCCATCCACCACACCACTCTACCCCATGCTTAGGAACCTGGCTTTGTCTTTGTTAGTTTCTTCAGAAGACTTTCAGTCTACAAGGATGCCCTGAGTGCAGGCAAAGCAGTGGTTTCCTTTGATTGCTTACTGCTTTGGGGGCTTTTTTTTTTCCTTCTTTAACTGACCTATTATTTCTTTTTCTTTTTCTTTTTTTTGTTTTTTTGGGAGGGCAGTTGGGGTTAAGTGACTTGCCCAAAGTCACATGGCTAGTTAGTGTGTCTGAGGCCGGATTTAAACTCAGGTCCTCCTGACTCCAGGGCCGGTGCTCTACTCACTGCACCACCTAGCCGCCCCCTGACCTATTATTTCTTTGGTGTAGGGAGCTCCCAGTAAGGAGCTTGTCTCTCTCTCCCTCCTTCCTCACTCTGCATCTCTCCATCTTTGCCCATCTCTCTCTCTCTCTCTCTCTCTCTCTCTCTCTCTCTCTCCCTCTCTCTCTTCACATTCTCTCCCTTTTCTTTCCTTTCTTCTCTACTGCTCTCCTTCCTTTCCTCTTTTTCTCCCTCTTCCTCTCCCTTCCTCTTTCCTCTCCTCTCCCTTCCTTTTCTCTTTCTTTTCTTCTCTCTCCTTCCTTTCTTCTCCTTCTCTCTCTCTTTTTCTCTCCTCTTTCTCTCCTCCTCCCCCCACTTGTTTGACCTTGCTTGTCTGTTACAAGGATTTTTTTTACTGTTAGGGAGTGAGAAAGTTGGGAAGGAAATCAAAGTTTGGAATAGTGTTGCCCCCTTCCACTCTTGGAAAGGAAGGGAAGGGGAGCAGAGGGGAGGGAAGGGGAGGGAAAGGGAGGGAAGGGGAGGGGAGGAAAGGGGAGGGAAGGGAAGGGGAGGGAAGGGAAGTGAGGGGAGGGGAGGGAAAGAAAAGTCAATGAAACATTGTTTTAAATACACAGAGGTTCTGAAGGACAACCAGACAAGCTGGATAGCTATGAAAGTAACATGCTGAAAAAAGCCAGTTGTCTGTGATATTCATGTTTTCATATATAAATTTCTCTTCTTATTACACTCTGTATATGGATCTATTATCTTTTTTGGGGGGGGTGCTTGTTAAATTCAGGATAAAAATTCATTTTAGAAGAATGGTAAAAGTCTTTTTAGTGTGGGTCGGTGCTGCTCTCCAGGGCAGCAGGACAGTTCCCCCTGCAGAGGGAGGGGGTTCATCAATGTAGGGGGAACAAGGAGGGTGTAAGTGCAATGTGGTCCTAGGATCTCCCAGCCTCAAACAGTGTCCATCATTGATGGGTCTACACTCTCTTCTCCCCAGAGGAGATCATCTCTGCTCCTCTGCTCTTTCAATAATCCTTCAGCCTGGTTGTCTGGCTTCCCACATCGCATTCCTTTGGTTTAGCCAACACACTGGGGGTCTAGTTCAGTCCCACCACTGCTGAGGACTTCTACCTGGGTTCCTTCAATTGTGGAATGGGAATGATGCTAGAGGTGGCTTCTACGTACTGTTAGGGGAGGGACTGCAGTTAGGATTGATGTAGAAGGCCCTCCCATTTCTTTTCAGGGTGGGGGGGGCCTAAAACCATCCCACTAACCCAGATGGGTAACTAGGGTGAGTCTACTCCACAGAAGCTTTAGTCCAGAAAGGGAAATTCAGAGTCAGCCCTGGGGAATATGCCCCTTACTCCAGCTTCTCTCTGCCCTACTCCCCCATCCCCACCCGCACCTCTAGCCCCCTTTAGAGTAGAGGCACTGACTTCATCCTGGAGGACCCCATCCCCTACTCTCCAGTAATAGCCAGTCTGCCAGAAACAGAAACACATTTCAATGTCCTGGGGGTACATTTACCCTCCTAGAGAACATCCCACCCACACTCCCCAACTCCACACATAACACTTGTCCCAGGTCTATAAAGCCTCTACTTATGCCATTATAGTTTTTTTCCCTACAGTTCCTTATTTGTTTCTCTGAAATGGAAGCCAAGAGACAGTGTGGGGCAGCAAATAGAGGCCCACTAAGTCCTGGATTCAAGCTCTGCCTTTGCTAGACAACAGCTGTGTGACCTTGGAAAAGTCCCTTGCCACTCTGTGACCTACGTAACTCTTTAGGATTGCAAATGACAAGTGATCAGCATTGGTGGAGGGGCTTTTCTATACCAGAAGTTTCCTCTACCAAAGAAAAGATGCAGACAGTTCCCTCCCCAATCCCCCCCCCCCAAAAGAGCCAACCTGGTCTTCTGTTTCCCTTCCCTTTTCCTCTCGGTCCCAGCCCTGGCTGAACCATCCGCTGCCTCTGTGTGCGAGGCTCAGGAAGATTGCAAAAACACTGGTTGACAAAATTAGACAGCAGGTAGCTCTTCCAATCTGACCATTTGCTCACTTGAAAACATAATGGACTCAGAAGAAGAAATATTTTATTGCCTTCCTCTGTTGGGGGAAAACGTCATTTTTATGATGGACAACACTGTTGCTCTTTCTCATTTTCACAATACAGTCTGTTTCAGTAGGAGATCCAGGGAGGAAGAATGTTGAATTTGGGGTGAAATCCTGACTTGGGTTCAAATCCTGACCCTGCTCCAATCTCCCTGTGTGACCTCGAGCAAGTAAATCAACCTCTCTGGGTTTCAAGCTCCTAGTCTGAAAAATTAAGAGCTAGCATGTGATTTTTGAGTTACCGTCCCTCTCAGATCTTTTACCCGATCAACGACTGAGTGTCAATATTTAGTGAATATTACAGTCTGATGTAAACCAATTATAAAGTACAGACTCTACTGGATAAATAAACTTCAATAATCTATTATTAAGACGAAAATCCCTCCTGAATAGTTCAATCATCCACTGTGTGTACACAGGCCACACAAAGAATAAACCAGAGATAATCTGGGAGGAAAGGAGCAAGCATTACAGGAGACTGGGAAAGGTCTAGCATTCATTTTGGAAAAGGGCTCCACTGAGTTTCCTCGTGGGGAAAGACTATGAATAGTAATATCCCCATTTTAGAGATGAGGCTGAGTAAGTAAGGTTAAGTGACGCGCCCAGGGTCACACAGTTAGGAAGTCAACAAGGCAGGTCTTGAATTCAGGTCTAGCCTGCTTCCAAGTGTCCACTAGACTACCCTGCCTCATGAGCTGTTACCATTCCATAGAGTAAGTATATATAAGCTGAACCTCCTCAGTTACTTAGAAGATAATGATACCCACCACCTCCACAACAACAACAATGGCTATTCTGGCTGCCACATTCACTCTCATCTTTTTCTGAAAGAGCTAAAGCATTTTCACTGCTATTATTTGTGGCATATACCAGAATGCTAGACCAGAAATCTGTCTGATCTGGGTGCAAATCCTGAATCACATACTTCCTAGCTGCGTGACCCTGGAGCAGTCACCTACTCCCTCTCAGTCTCAGTTTCCTCATCTGTAAAACAGGTGTAATCATAGCACCTACCTCCCAGGGCTGCTGTAAGGAGCATATGAGATGCTGTGGGTAAAAAACCTGGCAAGTCTTAAGTCTTTTTCTGAAATGACATGAAAATGTCTGAAAAATCTGATGCAGAAATTTTGAAGATATGGTTTGTCAGGAAAGCCTTAAAGTTCTCTTAAAGTACAATTCTAGCATCAAGCCTATGGTCTGAATTTTAGAGTCTGGTTCTCAATCACCATCACCGTGGCATAGGAAGCAAACACAGCCTATAAAGATTTTTCCCCTCCAAAGAAAAGGGAAGAGAATTGTTGAGTCTCTAAGGGTTTGGAAGGGTCCCCAGAAGGGGGGCTTTTTAACCTGGGACTCAATTTCCTTAACTGTAAATGGAGAGGAATTAATGAATGGAAAAAAATAATCAAAACTCAATGATCGTTCATTAAATGAATCCTATGAGACAGAGCAGTCCTAGGTTCAGGAGGTACAAGGACAACCAATAAAATGGTCCCAACACCAAAGGAGTTTACATTCAAAAGGGAGAGTTGCAGGACGGTGGGTGACTGCTAGCTCCTGACATCATCATAAGGGCATAGGGGCTAACCCGTATCCAAAGCACAACCCCACCCCCCAAATCCCTGACATAGGGGCTAGAATAAAAATGATAATTAGCCTTTCTACTAAGCTTTACATTTTCATGATCTCATTTTCTCCTCACAAACAACCCAGTAAAGTCAGTGCTATTATCATCCCCAGTCTGCATTTCTTAAGTGCCTACTGTGTGACAGGCATTTTGATAGATGAGAAACCTGCGGCAGTACTAGACAGAAGTTAGGTGACTTGCCCAAGATCACACATCTGGCAAGCATCTGAGGTGGGATTTGAACTCAGGTCTTTCTGACTTCAGGTCCAGTGCTCTATCTACAGTGCCACCTAGCTGCCTCCTTTCCACCATACCATGGCCCAAATGACCTTATGAAAGATGGCACAAGACTGTCATAATATCTCTCAAATCCCACATAGTTTTGCAAAAATCTGCCAAGAATCTTTTTAGTCATTTACAAGATTATTATTGTCAGTCAGCCAGTCAGTAAATATATATCAGGTGCCCACCACATGCCACACACTGTCCTAAGCTCTGCGGATACAAAGAAAATTAAGACAAGCCTTGTCTTCCAGGAACCCATCATCTAATGGGGGAGACAATGAGCAAGTCAACATATAGGAGCAAGTCATAGGCAGGAGATGTGGTGACTCGAGCCTCTAAAGCACTGGAAATGTGCTGAAAATCTGATGCCAACTAACAGACTGAATATCTAATATGCTCCACTCCTTCCTCCTCTTACTTCTAATCAAATTGTGTTTTTCTGGTGATGAAATTAATTAACTAATTAATTTTGATGAAAGAAAGGGAGAGCTAGAGAGAGAGAGAGAAAGGAAGGAAAGAAGAAAGGAAAGAAGAAATGGAAGGAAGGAAAGAAG
>CM053597.1:22888705-22904179 GCA_028646575.1 Pseudocheirus occidentalis | reverse complement strand
AAGGAAAGAAGAAATGGAAGGAAGGAAAGAAGAAAGGAAAGAAGAAATGGAAGGAAGGAAAGAAGAAAGGAAAGAAGAAATGGAAGGAAGGAAAGAAGAAAGGAAAGAAGAAATGGAAGGAAGGAAAGAAGAAAGGAAAGAAGAAATGGAAGGAAGGAAAGAAGAAAGGAAAGAAGAGATGGAAGGAAGGAAAGAAGAAAGGAAAGAAGAAATGGAAGGAAGGAAAGAAGAAAGGAAGGAAACATTTATTGAGGTTTTCTAAGTGATTTAATGACAATGAAGCTTAACATTTGCACTTTAACGTTTGCAAAACACTTAACACACTTGGGTCATTTGGTCTTTACAACAATGCTATGAAGCAGGTACTAATTCTATTATTATCTTCCCCTTTGGCAGAGGAAACTGAGTCTCACAGACATTAAATGGGTTGTCCAGGGTGAACTCATTATTAACTGTCAGAGGCAGGCTTTCTGACTGTAAGTTCAGCCCTATGTTTGTTCTTCCAAGTTCCTGGTTTCCATCATGGCTTCCCACTGTAGCTCTATCACATTAATCAATGGATTGTGTCAATGAAATATACATGTACACACCAATAAGGGAAGAAAATATATTCTTTTCCTTCTATGTCCCACAGCCCTGAGTAAAATCTGCCTGGGGCCAGTAAGGGATTAAATATTTGAAAATTACTACATTGGCATGTTGGTTCCTCTTCAATGGGCTCGAGTATGTAGTATTTTGCAACATTTAAAGTCTCATGGCCTCTCTGTATCACCCTGAGAATACCATGGGAAAAATTCAGAGGCAAAACCAGATGGATTATCCAAGTCCACTTTGTTAGTCAGTCAGTAAACATTTATTAAGTGCCTTCTACATATGCTGGAGGGCTAGCACAAGCCAAAAGCTATCATAGATTGCGGATGGGGCAACATCCATATTTGAAAAGAGTTGTCCTCAAATGTCCTTTCTACCTACAATATAGTAATCTAGAAAAAATATACTTGTTCCCTTCTAGGGGGAAAAAGTTTATCAATGCCCCATGCTCATGAGAAACCAGACGTGAAGTAAAAACAGAAAGTATGGGCCAATCACCAGCCTCTTTTACTAGTCATTTTTGGTATTTAAGAGAGACTCTGAGGGCTCTGGTATCGATCTGCTTTACCAAGGTCCTGCTTACGTCAATAATCTATTAGTCCCTTTAAATTAAAGTGAGATTCATCAAATGCCCTTGAGAGGCCTCAAGCATCTTGCTCCTTATTTCATGCTGGTACGATCCGTCTCTGGAATGATAAAATTTGAGCTAGAAAACTCTGCAGCCTCAGCAGACAATGTGTTCCGTGTTAGCTCATTCAGCGATCTCCGTCAAACCAGAAAGTGGTTTTTAGACTTCCCGTGGGGAAAAGAGGGCTGTGTCATTCAATAAAACAGCCCGCTCTGGCCATGCTGATGTGATTTCGGTTTTTGGAAAGCAGTCTTTGAGGAATAATTTCTGATCGGCATTTACTCCTATGTATGCATTTTTCCTTCCTTTATTTACTTGATGGTTCCTTTCCAAAGAAGGAGCCCCGCGTAAGCATCCAAGCGGGGTGTGCAGAACTGCTAGCCATCTGTGCAGTGGGGTTTTGTCAGGGATCCACCAAGACCAGGGAAACATACGTTCCTCAGACCAGATTAGACGTTTGGCATCCAACACCAGTGAAGGCACAGAGTGGAGTCAGCAGCTGGAGATGTGAGAGGGCTCACGTCCTGGCTGGACCCTCCAAATGGATCCCACGGAGGTCTGAAGGAGAGAGAGCAATCTCTCACTGGCTCCAAACTCTGGTCTGTGTTTTAAGCCTCTTTATCCTCAAAAAATGCATCAACCAAGGAAAATTTACCCCCCAAGTTTGACTTTTTTTTTGTGGGGTATGAAAAATGGAGGCTTCCTCTATGTACAGGCCCTTCCTTACCTTGGAGGCTGTTTGTCAGGAAGAGCACAAAGGCATCCCAGCCCCAGCCACCCAGAGGGGCAGAGCCCAGGCTTAGTTAGGCATTTGAGGGAAGTCTCCTCACATCCCAGAGCTGATTTTCTAAGAGAAAACAAAACCTTTTCTCGTTCAACCTCCCCCAACCCCTCCCCTTTATAAATATTACTTCTCTTGGGAAGGTAACACTTAGGGAATCAAACTCACCTGAGGAAACACACTTGATGGTCACCCTCCCAGCACATCTGAGAACCACTGAGCCTTCCAGAAATGCACCCACAAGAACACTGCACGATTCCTGACATGTTTGGCATTTTTCTAAAGGTTAGATAAAGCCACAGATAACATTTTTAAGAGAGCACAGTTATCCTTTGTAAGCAGCAATTTATGGTGGGGCTCACCCATGTTGACAGACTGGGGTATTTTATGTTGTCACTGACTAAGAGGTAGGCAGGCCAGGAGGCATTACGAAATCCCTTTCATTTCACTAGGATCCTAAGATTATTAAGACTATTTTAATGTACTCTCTGGACAGCTGAGTCTCTAAAAAAAAGAAAGAAAGAAAGAAAAGAGAAAAAAAACAGTTGTAAAGTCAAAAGCATTTCCTGCCTCACCCCCAGGGGAATCTGGAGCTCTGAGCTCAGGGTCCCTGGTGGGAAGGAGCAATTTCAGCTAATTAGGGTGAATAGCAAAGTGTCGCATTTGGTCAAAACATTCTGTTGGCCTCCATTTTTGTTGGCATCAAAATGAGCCGGTCTGGGGAGAGAGAGAGAGGGGCAGAGAGAGAGAGAGAGAGAGAGAGAGAGAGAGAGAGAGAGAGAGCGCATGTGTGTATGTGTGTGTGTGTGTGTGTGTGTGTGTGTGTGTGTGTCCTTGTCCATCCACTCCCTGAGTGCAAGGCACACACAGCTCACATACATTAGACAGTCAAAGGAAACACAAAAGTTCACCCAAAGTACAAGTAATTAGAACCAGATTCTCCACTGCGTGTGTGTGCGTGTATGTGTGTGTGCGTGTGTGTGTGTGTGTGTGTGTACATTTCATAGGGAGAAGTTATTTATACGCCTCCAAACGTTTGAAAACCTTCCCCCATCCTGCAGATCACTCCATTTTGACTCATCTGCATGTGAAAGGTCTGCTTTTAATCATGCTGCAGGAAAAGGCTCTTGTTTCTCTATGAGCAAACCCTAAAGGAGCCCAAGGAAACGAACTCCAAAATTAGATGAACTCCCCACCTGACTGTTTTTGGAGGGGGACATTTTACTGCCAAAATGAACGACTTGCTTTGTTGTGATTTAGGCAGTCGAACAATCCTGAGCTTTGGGAGAGCAAAGGAAGAGGAACAGAGAGGAAAAACAAACATTCTCTGGGGGAGGCTTGGCGGCCTTGACTCAGTAACCTGCCTGTGACCCGGTCACCTGGGATCCTGGCCCACTAGCCAGCTGAGTGATGAGAATTCCTGCTACTCTGTCCATGCAGTCAACAGGTGCAGATCCCGGGCATGGTAGAGGGGGATGCAGACAAGGCAAGATCAGAGGCTGGAGAAAAGCTGTTTTGTCATTAGCACAAATGACTTTGGAGACCCCGGCATGCTGGCTATTCTGAAAGAGGCTTTGAAGGCAGGCTGAAGTTGGCAATGAGGTGGAAGACCTTCCTTTGATGTAAGGATTCTGCCATGACGTCACCCCCACCCTGTCCCAAACACATCATCGTGCTTTAGCCTTTGTTACTGGTGTGGACATGTCCATACGTTCGTGCATGCAGCTGGGTCCAAACCGCCTCTCCCTCCCTAAATGAATAAGAAACCAGAGCCGTAGCTACTAATTTTTTTTTACCATCTAAAGGAAAAACACTTTGGAGAAAGGGAAGGGGTAACATAAAGACAGTTCTAGAACACAAGTTGTTTGTTATGTGAGGAATGAAGGAAATCTAGGTTTGAGGAAAATGGTGGATCCTGGGAGGCAGCTAGGGATAGTAGCCTGGGGAGTGGGGGTAAGGATGAGAATGGTCATGCTCTGTGGTAACATGGAGCAGTGTTGAACCATGCACCGCAGAGACGGTCATCACCTTTGAAGGAAGTGCCCCCTTTCCCACGTAAGCATGCTAGGGTAAAGCTTTGTTTGACTGTCCTAATTACAAGCCTGTGAATAACTAAATATTCGCATTTAAGAGTTTAGAAATGAAACTGGGGTTGGAATTAGTCTTTAACACTCTGAAAAAAGGGACTTGGTATGAAAGTTAATTATTTTATAGTGAATAAAGTGTGAATTTCTTTTCCTCTTGCCTTCCCTGGCCCTTTTATCCATTACCTCAGGGAGAAAGGTCACCACTATGTCCATTCTGGTCAACACTCCGTATTCTCAGGTGAGTTCTATGACATTATGTAACCCACTCTAGTTTAATTCATGGTCGTAATTTTCCAAACATCAATATTTATTCAAGATATAGTCTAACTCTACAAAGCAGCTTAAGTCTTCCCATCCCCCAAAAATATTCAAAGCATCTAATCACTCCATGTCATAGTTCCTTGGACCTGGGCTATGGGCCAAAAAAAGAAATTATTCCTGAGGACTGACTTTTACTGTGGGAAGTGGAATCGTATTTTCCTAAGGGACCATGGCATTCAATACCCACATTTCATTTTTATAAAACACGTAGGTTTCTTTGTTTTGCTTCAGGGACCAGACTCCAAAATTATCTCATAGGTTACTGTTTTAGGTGGTTAAAATATCTATGTGTCTCTATCTCTCTATATAATTTTCCTTTAAAAGACAATATCTAAGACATCTGATTTCAGGGCTCAGATAAATTCTCTCTCGTAATCTTTTAACATCCCAATCCATCTAACTACTTATTAATGATCTGAACCAGGAGACTTCAAAGATGTCAAGTGAACACATGCTGAAATGAACCTCTGCTTGCAGATGGAGATAATTGTGTTTCAGTATTAAAGACCCTTTGGAGAGTTTCTCTCAACTCCAAGAGTGCCCTAGTACAGCACATACACAACAAAGAGTAGTCACTTAATAGACTCCTGCTGGATGCTGGATGAATAAATGTTCCCTCTATTCTGTGGCCTGATTTGAAAAGAGTGGTGACTCTGATATCAAATACAGTCATTTGGTCCAATTTACAGCATGCGAAATGCATGGAATTAGGTGCCCACCAAACGTATACTTTCTTAGGCACCTAATTCCTTTTTTACATACTGTAAAAGCACTTTAAAACTGCTTTTGTCAGTAGCAGCAACAGATTTCAGGAGAAAGAAAACTTTCAAGAGTTGAAGGAATGATTAAAATTTGGAACCTTGAAACCTGGATGGTTAGTGGTTTTCTCGGAGGACCAGTGATATCATGGGGGAAATCTCCTGACGTGTGGGTGAACAGTATTTAAGTGAGGCGGACTTGCTCATATAAAGTCACCAGCCTCACTCTCTCTTCCAGAGTCATCGAGGTCCAGTGGCAGGACAAAATTCAAAAGCAGACCCTGATATATCTCAGCTAATGATGTAGCAGAAAGAGTATGGAGCTTAGACTGGAGAGGCTTGTGTTCAATTCCTACCATTTTGCATCTTAGGAAAGTTATGACAGCTTTGTGCCTCAGTTTCCTCATCTGTAAAATGAGAAGCATAATATGTAGATTACTTGTCTCACACACAGAGGCAGCATGGGGCAGTGGGTGGAGGGCTAGGCTTGGAGCCAGAGTGACCTGAGCTCAAGTCTCTGAGATTTACTAGTTCTGGGATGCTTGGAGAGTCACTACATTTTCATGAAGCTCAGGCTTCTCTTCCCTAGAACTTTTCAATTAGGTTATTCATAGAGGGTGGAGGCAGTTCTCACACCTAGAGTTCCCCACACTGAATTTCAGGCCATGGCAAAACTCTGCTCTGCTCACATGTGCCCGGCTCAAAGGAGCAGGCTTGGCCTAAGTACCGAAGGACGTCAGCACTGGCCTCTGCAGATCCTCCAGCCCTGCCCTTTGGGAGGTGACAGATATTTCCAACTCTTGTTGCCAGAGTTAAACACACACACGTACACACGCACGCATACACACACACACATACATACAATCACACACTCATGCATTGGTAGTAGCCCTTAGAGCAAGGTCCAAGGAGAGGGTTGGAAGATTTTCAAGGAAAAACTCCAAGACTTCAGGAGACATAGGAGGGGGAAAAAAAATGCGGTTTTCTTTCCAGCCGTGATAGAGCAGCAAACTAGGAAAGTCCCAATAACGGAAGCACAGGAATCAAAAATAAAATGCTGGCCCTTCCCCAGCAGCTCCATCCTCTCCTCTGCTCCTCCTCACCCCAAATAATAACTCAGGCCCAGGGAGAATGGGGGGAGTGGCTTTTAAGACAAATGCTCCAAAGTCTCTTGGCTCCAGACCAAGGGCTTGTGACTTGAGGCTGTCAAGAGCGATTATCTGTCAGGCCCAACGTTGCACGCACAGACTCCTGCTTTGGGAGCTCACTGTGTGAGGAGAAGGAGTCTGGGCCCCCCACCCTCTGAACTTAAACTTCCTCCCCTGCTAATGGCGCCCACACTCGCCCTCCAAAGGAACAAGACGTGGAAGGAGAAGAGCTGGACGATGCTCTCCAGCATTCTCCATAAAGTCAGACTCTCCCACTTTGGAAGCTGGATTTCCCCCTTCCCCCCGCCACCCCAGAGGATTAGGGCTGGTCGCTGCAGCTTCTGTTGGGGCAAAGCAGGGGCAGCTGAGCCATAAGATACAAGGTGAGGCTCCCTTCCCCGCTTGACTAACGCCACATGGGCTTTTCTACAAGTCTGAACATGACAAACATTAATAAATGAGCATTTCTGTGTGCCTTCTATGCATTTCTACCCATCTTCTCCTCCAAACGCTAGTTAAAAAGTGATAAAATTGTTCCCACCTTAACAAAAATGGCACGATTTGGAGAGAAAGGAGAACATAAGGGTCTTTGGAAACAGTTGAAGCCATGAGGTCATAAACTTGTTGGATGCTTTTTCCCTCCCACTATACTAGAGAGAGGCAGAATTATGATGATGATGATGAAGGTAATGATGATGGACTAGCATTTATAGAGCAATATAAGGTTTGCAAAGTGCTCTTTACAAATATCTCGTTTTCTCCTTACTACAGTCCTGGGAAGTAGATGATATAATTATATCCATTTCACAGATGAGAAAACGGAGGCACACAAAAGTTAAATGACTTGCTCTAGGTCATACTGTAAGTGTTTGGATTTGAACTCAGTACCAAGCAACTCTCTTCGCAGTCTCTTTGCAATTTTGTGTGACTTTATGAACCCTATATCTCTAGTCTTAGGACTGAAGAAAGTGAGCCTCAGAGAGGAAGGTGGAGCCCAGAAGAATGGGCTTATGCAAAAGAGAGAGAATAGGCCAATAGATGCCCCCTAAGCATCTCCCTAGTGGTGTCCTAAAAGGTCACTCTCACCCCCTTGAGGTCCACAGATGTCATCCAACTCTGACAGTCTAAAATAACAGAAAAAAGGCAACAAACCAGGGGAGGAACCAAAAAGCCCTGGAACTAGAAAAACAAAAGGCTCAAAGGGAAGAATCCCATTTGCAGCAAGATAAGTGACCAATATACGATAAAGATGTGGAAAACCCGAAGATGTGGAGAAATAAAGAACTGGGATTACTGATTGAGCACTTTATAACAAAGGGAACTGAGCCCAAATCCCTGGGGGAAAATGAAAACATTATAACAATTTCTGCAAGACCTCCTGAACCAACCAAGAAATCATACAGAAATGCAGAAGCAGATGGCAGAGTTCAGACCAGGACAATTAAACCAAATACCAAAGAAAGAAACCCCAAGCTTAACCCCACAAGAAACAACATAGTTGAACTTCAGGATTATAGTATCAAACACATTTTGGATATGACAAGAACAAAACATTTCCCATTCAAAAGAGAAATAATTATAATAGCACATCTATGTGCTTATAAAGAATTGGTATGAAAATGAGAATATTATATATATAGAAAAGCAAAGAAGATCAAGCAGCACCCCACAATATTATATCCTGCAAAAATGAACATCAAAGAAGGTAACTGAAGTTTAGGCAAAACGGAAGAATTCATCATTCCTTCAAAAGAAGTTAAAGGTGAGGACAGCTAACATGAAACTAACTAGTAAAAGGTTAAACACTTTTTGACAGAAGAAGACTAGGACTAAGAAATGAAATATTTGTTTCTATTTTTTGTTTAATTTGCTATTTAATTTTTTAATTAAAAATTATGTTTAATTTTTAATTTTTTGTTTAATTTTGTTTAATTTGCTATTTAAAAAACTCATACAGGTACAGCTAGATGGCATAGTGGATACAGCACAGGCCCCAGGGTCAGCAGGACCTGAGTTCGAATCCAGCCCTAGACACTTACTGGCTGTGTGACCCTGGACGAGTCACTTAACCCTGACTGCCTCAAAAAAATCCCCAAACCTAAAACTTATACCTTGTGTCAGAGACAACGAGAACTGAAAGACAGACTCTAAGGAGTAGAAGATAAAAGGTAAAACAGGAAAGATCTTGAGAAGAAAGGAGTGAATTCTTATTTCAGGGAGAAAATATCATTTCTTCATTAGTAAATCAATATTAGAGGTGAAAGATAATAGGAGAAACTCTGAGTGTATGTGGAGAAGAGTAGGGGGGACAGAGGGACCCAGGACAATCCAGGACAGGACTTTCGAGGAGAAGTGGATGTTCGTTAAAAGATGATAAATTTGTGCTACCTCAACAAAGATGGGATGATACAAGGAAAAAGGAGAATGTATGGGTCTTTAGAAACAGCCAAAGTCATGGCTTTTAATTTTTGAAAGCAGTGGGAGAGTAAGAATAAAACATTTTGGAGGTAGAAAAACAGAGCAAGCAATGGAAGATGAGCCGCCTCCCCAGGAGAAATAGCCCACTAAGCACCCTGTAAAGTGACCCCAGAGGCAAGAGAAGGTGAAACAGGGTCTTGCCTCTATATTTGCTAGGGTTGGTCATTTCAGGAGATCAGCTTTTCCAAGCTGGTATCCTGTGTCATGGTATTAATTCACAGTAGGGAGAGGAAGTGATGGGGGAAGCCAGAGTGAATATCACAGAATGGGGCAGACCATCAAGTCAAATCATGAGATAAAGGCAAAGAATAGGATTGGTTATCCCAGACCAATCTTATAGATTATTTCCTGCTGCCTTTGTCAAGAATTAACATCCCTGGGAATAGATTCTAGAGAATCTGAGAAGGAAAAGGGGGTAAAGAGAGGTGGGGGTGAAACTCAAGCCATTTTTCTTAAGAAGGGTCATTACAAAGATATGTCACTGAAATAGAAAAATGGCTCAGGTGGAGAGGAAGAGGATAGAGTGGATTAGGTCTCCTACTCTCATGCGGTCAAGCTGGATTCAAACTAGCAATTCAAGTGTGATTTGATATTAGGAAAGCAAGTATCATAATTAATGTTTAAAACAACCCAAATAGCTAAAACTCCTTTGACAAAATACAGCACTCTTTTATGCTAAAAACGCTAAATGGGAAAGTTATGATAGGACTTTCTTTAAAATAATAAAAATATACTGTCAGAGGTAGCACAATTTGTACAGAGAAAACTCTTTTAAAAAAGGGTAAGGTAATTATGTCTAATCTATTATCATTTGACCTAGGTTTAGCAATGATAGGACAAGAGAACAGTATCAAAAGTACGTATGGGGAAGAGAGGAGACAAGTTTATCTCTATTTGAGGATGACAAGACAGTTTACTTAGAATGCTCCAGAGAATCATGAAAGAACCAAGATGACAAGTTGTTTAGTAAAGTAGCAGGATGTAAAACAAGTTCATAAACATAATTCACATTTTGTTTTACTATAATAACTAAAAGAAAGGTGGCGTTATTTAATGACTAGAGAGCTGCTGAAACTGCGAAGGTTTGGCTTCAAATCCTATTTCTGACACATCTTGGCTGTGTGACCCCAAGGCAAGTCATAACTATCAGTGCTCAAGACCGCTTTCTAAAACTTTTAAATTGCAGAGAGGGGCCTGATCTGCATTGGCAGAGAAAGTTGCTGCATGTAAGAGTTCCCTAAACCAATGAAATCACAGATCCAATCACTATTCCTCTATCTAAAAAGAAAAAAAAGAAAAATTCCATTCAAAATAACTTTGTTTTGGGGTGGCTAGATGACTAAGTGAATAGAGCACTGGCCCTGGAGTCAGGAGGACCTGAGTTCAAATCCAGCCTCAGACACGTAACACAAAAATAGCCATGTGACCTTGGGCAAGTCACTTAACCCAAAGTGCCCTACCTTCCCCCCTCCAAAAAGCAAACAAAACAAAATAAAACAAAAAAACCCTTTGTTTTCAGTTGTTTTGCTTGTGTCTGACTCTTCATGACCCCATTTGGGGTTTTCTTGACTAAGACACTGTACTGGTTCGCCATTTCCTTCTCCAACTCATTCTACAGATGAGGAAATTGAGACAAAAAGGTTAAATGACTTGCACAGGGTTCTACAGCTGCTAAGTGTCTAAGGTCATATTTGAATTCAGGTCTACCTGACCCTAGGCCCACCACTTTATTCACTGCTCCATCTAGGTTCACTCAAATTGACTACAAAATGCACAGAATATCTCAAAGTTTGCTAAGATACACATAAGATTTATACAACCACAACTACAAAATACTCTTTGCAAAAATAATGAATACCTGTAACTGAAGACATGGTCATTGCTCATGCTTTAACCATGCCAATATAATATAAATGATGGTATCACCTAAATTAATTTGTGGATTTAGTGCTATACCAATCAAATTACAAAGGAAATACTTTATAGAACTAGTGACAGAGGTGTCTGATTGTTAATTTTCAGTGTGAAAATTTACACCTTGGAAATCTAGCGAAGGCTGTAAATCATGGCTTGGTTGATTGTTTTTTTGATTTCTGGACTTAAGAAAGGAATGGCAAAATATGAATAATGTAGATTAAACTGAAAAGTATGTCCTGGGTACATTCCCCTGCTCCCCAGAAAGTCAGTTGTTAAATATTTACCATTACTCCTGGAACTATAAAAAAACAATTCCTCTATATTTAGAGAAACAAAAGGTCTAGAATCTTGAGAAAACTAACCAGGAGACATATGAATAAAAGAAGCATAGCCCCAAGATGCCTCAAACTACATTGTAAAGCAGAGTCATCAAAACTATGTGGGACAGGCAGAGGGAGAGGGAGAGGGAGGGGAGAGAGAGAGAGAAAGAGAGAGAGAGAGAAAGAGAGAGAGAGAGAGAGAGAGAGAGAGAGAGAGAGAGAGAAGACAGAGAAGAGAGAGAAGACAGAGACAGAGACAGAGAGAGACAGAAAGAGACAGAGAGACAGACACAGGGAGACAGAGAGACACAGGGAGAGACACAGAGAGACAGAGACAGAGAGAGAAATGAGAGAGACAGAAAGAGAGGGGAGAAGGAGAGAGAGAGGGAGAGGGAGAGAGAGAGAGAGAGAGAGAGAGAGAGAGAGAGAGAGAGAGATCAACAGAGAAAACTAGATAAGCAACACTGAGAAATAACTGAAAACAGTAGCCCAGTGTTTGAGAAACCCAAGAACACAAATTATTGGAAGACAGAAAGAACCCTTTTTGAATAGAATTGCTGGGGAAAATTGGAAAGCACTTTGGTAGAAGTCAGGTCTAGATGAACACTTTATACCAGTGGTGTCAAACTCAAATAGAAAGGGGGCGACTAAATGGTATGTGAGGGTCACATATTGAATTTAAAAGCCATAAATTAACATTATGTTATATTGTATTTCAAAGTTTTGTTAAATATTTCCCCATTTACATTTTAATCTGGTTCAGACCACACTCCAGAGTGCTGTGCTTGACATTTCTGTTCAATGCCATATATGATAAAAATGTAACTTGGATATAAAAGGTCACATCATAAAAATTAAGAGAGAAAAGAGCTACAATATCCAACTATAGCCAGGGGGAGAATTCTTAACCAAACACTGGGTAATCATCGGTCGCTCAATAAACATTTATTAAGTACCTATTATGTGAAATAGACCATTTCAATTGTAAAAGTTAAAAAGTTTGTTTCACTAGTAAAAATCACTAGATATAAAAAGGGGAAATATTTGCATCCTGTATCACTGATAAAAAAATCTAATTAATATCCAAGACTTATGAGGAAATGACACATATGGCCCTAAAAGTGACAGCCACCTGATTTAGAGTCAATGGATATAAAGAAACAATTTCCAAAAGAATTGCAAACTATAAATGACCACTTGAAAATATGGTTTGACTCACACTATGCAAACTGGTAAAGAAGAGAATTTACAGGAATAGTCAGGGTTGGAGAGGCTGGGTACACTGAGGCATTGCTGGTGGAATGAAAACAGATCAGACGTTCCGGATATCATTTTGGAATCATGCAACAAAGTAACTGACTCTAGGAGTATAGTGGAGACAGACCACTGAACACATACTAGTAAGGTGTTGGAATCAAAGCATGAGAAAAATCGAAAAAAAAAAAAAGCACAGTGATTCCTACCATCTGGGAATAAATGTCACGATGGTTCCAGGATCATACTAGAAACTACCTCCTCCTCCCAGCAGGAGACAACGCGTACATGGCCAGATGTGTGGCCACTGTATCTAGTGCTCGCTTAATTGTTTTTCTTTGTTGCAAGGGAAGATCCAACGAGGGGGTGGAAAGTGGAGGGAGCCGAAAAATAACTGTAATATACAGAAAACTATTTATTTTAATAAATTAGTATTAATTTCTTATTACTAATAAGATTATAAAAATAAAATAAGACGCTTCTTTTGAAGATGGTTGCTCTTCAGACTTGCCAATGCCAATGATTAGAAATAAGGCATCCAGGAGAAATGAAGCAAACTTTGATTCCATCCATATTTTTATCTGCAGGTGAATTTGAAGTCTTTCTTTTATAAATATAACTGAAAACCAATGATTTCACCAATGAACAAGTATGATTTCTATGTAGAGGTACCAGTCAGTCCAACACTTTCATTTTACAGATGAGAAAACTGACATTTAAAGAATCTCAGAGATTTTGCCAAGGTGACACACGATAAGAACTGAGATTCGAACCCAGGTCATCTTAATTCAAATGCACAGTGTTCTTAAGAATGGTTTTTTTAAAAAAAATCTTATAAGAAAAGGAATGGAAGTCTCATTTTATTTTTTTTTAATTCCCTCCTAAAAATTGACTGGGGACAGCTAGGTGGCACAGTGGATAGACTGTCAGATCTGAAGTCAGAAAAATTCATCTTCCTGAATTCAAATTCAGCCTTGGACACTTTCTAGCTGTGTGACCTTGGGCAAATCACTTCACCCTGTTTGTCTCAGTTGCCTCATATACAAAATGAGCTGGAGAAGAAAATGGTGAACAACTCCAGCACCTTTGCCAAGAACTGAAACAACTAGAAACAGTTGTAATCACACATTTTATAAAGTTAGATTTTACCTTCCCCCTCTGCCCCATTACTTTGGCGTCCAGAAGAGAAGCAGCAAGGTATGATGGGCAATAGGCTTGCCTTGGGTCAGGCCACTTTGGGCTCAAACCCTAACCCTACTACATGAGCTGCTGATAGGGAGAGAGAGGAGCTTCACAGAGGGGGTTCCCTACACTACCATATCACAGGTGCAGACCAAAATGTAGAAAAAGAAGAAGAAATTAAAGATGCTAGCAGGATGTCTAAAAGACTAATATGTCTCTTTAAGATGAACGTCTTAGGTACATTTTTATTAGTTTGAGAAGTTAATACGTCTGCCATAAATACTTTTAAAATTCATTTCTTAGATATTCCATCTACAACATTATTTATCATGCCTCTTGATCTGGCCTGGAGCCAGCAGAACACGGGAGTTTTAATACCCTTAATCCTTTACATAGATTTTCTCCCCCAAAACTCCACAGATGAAATAAAATATACTCTTATATAATCATATATGTAAAAAGTCTAAAGTGTCCCTTAATATTTCATGTTCCATATTATATTTCCATTTAGAATGCTTCATGTTTTGGTGCCAGTTTCTTTCTAAGGAACACAATTTTCCTTGTCTTTACAAGGAAAACTGCATTTGTATTGGGCAAGCCTGGGCCATTCATTGACAGAGACTCCCCACAGTCCTGGCAATCAGGGCGACTGTCCCCCAAATTTGGTGAGTGACATGATAAAATGCTTTGTTCACTGAAAAACTGCAAGTACATGATAGAGTCAAAACCAAACCCACAAGGCACAGCTTAGGGCCTGGACAATCTCTTTTTCCACATGCCACGGCCACGTTACCACCAGGATTCAAGTTACAATCAGGTTGCAATGATCTGTCCCATGGCCATCAGCAACCTTGGAATTGGGCCTGCCCTGAGTCACGGGGAATTTGGCTGTCCTGTTATTGGAGTGTGTGTGTGTGTGTGTGTGTGTGTGTGTGTGTGCGCGCGTGCGCACCCTTTGAGAGGGAGACTGGAAAATTTGTCTTAGAGGCTTAAATGACTTCTTTTGCTCCCTCAGTTATGCGAGAACCTGATGGGACAAGCACCAACAGAGACAATCCATGCTGAAGGACGCTGAGGGACTGACATACAAAGATCCATAGGAAGGGAAGACACAAAAAGTGGAAAATATGAACAAACGTCTGTCCTCGTTTACAATGAGAAAAAATGACCAAGACAATGCCTGTCACTGCTGACCTACAGGCTGCTCTCCCACCTATATGAGATCTTTCTGAGAGTAATCAATGCATGAACTGAGAACATCCTCGATCAAGGTTTTAGTAGAAAACAAATAGTGTTTGGTGGGTGACATTAAAAAAATAACAACAACAACAACAACCACCACAACAAACTCTACTATTTCCCAGTTAACTGAAAGATGTACAAAATAGAAGACAGTGCTTACCAGGGGCAGCTAGATGGTCCTTGGTCTGGGGTCAGCAAGATGAGCTCAGATCCAACCTCAGATACTCCCTAGCTGTGTGACCCTGGTCAAGTCACTTAACCTCTGTTTGCTTAGTTAATAGGAGCACCTGGGATAGGGCTGGTGTGAGGTTAGCCCAGGGTCTGGTGAGCAGGGGACACAATGTACCCTCCTTTCCTTCTTCCCTCCCTTCCCTTTTCTTTTTTCTTCCTTCCTTCTTACCTGGCTCCCCTTTCCCTCCCTCCCTTCTTTCCTCCCTGCCTCCCTCTCTCCCTTCCGTCCTCCCTCCCTCCCTCCTTTCCTTTCTTCCTTTCTTCCTTCCTTCCTTCTTTCCTTCCTTCCTTCCTTCCTTCCTTTCCTTCCCTCCCTCCCTTCCTCTCTCCCTCCTTCTTTCCTTCCTTCCTTCCTTCCTTCCTTCCTTCCTTCATTCCTTCCTCCCTTCCTTCCTTCCTTCCTTCCATTCCTTCCCTCCCTCCCTTCCTCTCTCCCTCCTTCTTTCCTTCCTCCCTCCCTTCCTTCCTCCCTCCCTCCCTTCCTTACTTCCTTCCTTCCTCCCTTCCTTCCATCCTTCCTTCCTTCCTTCCTTCCT
>CM053597.1:22858507-22888205 GCA_028646575.1 Pseudocheirus occidentalis | reverse complement strand
CCTCCTTCCTTCCTTCCTTCCTTCCTTCCTTCCTTCCTTCCTTCCTTCCTTCCTTCCTCCCTTCCTTCTTTCCTCCCTCCCTCTTTCCTTCCACGGTTCTGGGACCACGTGGCCACATTGATTGCTCCTTCAGTCCCGTCGATGTCCCAGCTCACTCGTCATGATGGGAATGAAGGTCTCCTGCACAGTTCCTGCCCCAACAGATCTGGACCGTGATCCAGTCGGCTCCTCACTACAAGTCTCTGAAGCAGGCATCACTATTCTCGTCTCACAGATGACAGAACTGAGTCTGAGTGGAATTCAGTGACTCGTTTGTGATCACAGAACTGCTAAGTGTCTGGGTCAGAGTCTGAACTCAGGCCTTCCTGACTCGTCCCGCCCTCTCCCATTACACCACACTGCCTCAGTAGCCCTTGGGAAGCACCACCTGCTCTCCGACTTAGGCCTGTGAATTGACTGGAGGCCCTGGGGTCACACCATTGACATTTGTCAGAGTATGGACTGGAACCTAGGTCATCCTGACTCCAGGTTCCACGCTCCAATCACGCTGCCACACCTTTTATAAAGTATTTTACAGTTACATTTTATTTTAGATTCTATTCATTTTTTAAAATCATCATCCTTTAACTCATGATCTAATTGGCCTTTACAACAGCCTGGTGAGGTAGGCGGCATCAGCATCACCACATCCATTTAACAGATGAGGAAACTGAGATTCCACAGGCTGAAATGCCTTGCTCAGCATCACACCACGTAGTGAGGAGCAAAGTTGGGGTGTGAATCCAGGCCCCTGAGATCCAAGTTCAGTGTTCTTTCCATGCTATCATCTATCATCGCCATGGCTTCTCCTGTTCATGCCTGCTTGCATCCAGGGCATCCTCCCCTGCCTCCCCCAGCCAATTTGCTGGCATCCAGTAACTGCTGATCACCGGCAGGCTCATTTTCTACCCTGAGATGCCACAGATACGTCTTCGGATCATTTCCTTGTTTCCTTTTATCTCCCCCAGGGAAGAGTTTGGGTTTGCCTTCCTATGCCAGACTCCACAATTCAAAAATAATAACAGAGACTTGCAGATAATGGACCATCACACACACTTGGTACCTGCCCAAGGGGGCTCCGCGCGCTCCCTGTTACCTTTGGTAGAACATCTGTTTGGGATAAACAAGTTAAAAGTGCACACATCTGTAAATAATAAGGCTGCACGCGCACATCCCTTAATGAATTAGGACATAAAGAAGGGACTGAACAGTAGGGGTGCTGCAATTAGAGTAACTGCCCATTTTATTAAAAATGTATCATTTCCAGCTTTCACTTGTAAAACCGAGGATGAATTCGGGGCCCTCTGCTGCTAGTGGTCTCTCCTGCTTTACTCAGAACGTAGAACCCGCCCCTCTCTGTGTACCCAACTTCCAGGGAAAGCCATTGTCACCAAGTCATTTGGAGAAGAGAAGGCCCCTTTTCTAGGTGGGGGCTCACTCTTTATGGGAATTCATTGCTCGGGTTCAAGCTTCCAGGCTTCAGATCTTATCAATGTTAAGGGTGAAGAGGCAGATTCACTGTTTCCTCAGAATTTGCCCTGAAAGTGCCCACTATTTGTTCATTGATACATCAGGCACAGGCCAGTTGGAAACTATGGGGAGATCATGGGCAAAGGTTTCTGGCTTTTTTGGTGGGGGCTTGGCTACAGATGGATAGACTATGGGTTAGGTACACCATTAAGCTGGGGGAAGGAAACAAAAGTTGGACTATATTAAGGAAATAGCATGGTACCTTTCCATACCCCACCAAACAACGTCTCAGAATAAAAACCTGTCTTTTCAACACCAGCATTCTTCCTGGGGTGCTATATGACTGCACTAGGATTCATTTCTTCCCCATCTCTGCACCCCTACATTGCTGTCTTCCTTCAAAGCTCACCTCAGGCACCACCTCCAAAGGGGGCCTTTGGTGACCTGACCCAATGCCTCTTAAAACTGCTTTGAATTTGCTGTGTGCAGTTTATATACCTTATATGTCTGCGTGTTTGCCTCCCTGGAACGTAAGCCCCTTGAGGGCAGGGAGTGGTTTATTGTTGTTGCAGGGTCCCCCTCAGCACAATGTTTAGCACATAGGAAATGCTTAATAAAGGCTTCTGAATGAATGCATGGATGGATACCAAAATCTCCAAAAAAATTTTAAAATGGGCAGGCATAATACACAGGTTGTAAAACATCACCCATGATTGCTTTTAAGTGGTTCTGTCAATAAAAGAATTAAAACCACAATATACATCATGTATGCTCATGGGATGAGAATGAGGGAAGAACAGCCTGCTTGCTTCATTGGTACTGGTATAATGTCAAGAGCTTTTTCAAATAGAAAACCACTTATTAAAATTATCTATGTTGTATAAGATTTTTATTTATGTGCATTTATATTTATAATAAAATTAAATACTTATTAAACATTTCCCACTTACATTTTAATCTGGTTCCCATATTTGACGTTTCTGGTCAAGAAGACTAGAGGAAGGTCCCTAACCCATGACTGGGGAGGGGTTTCCATTTTGGACAGCTAAGTGGTGCTACAGTATACAAAGTGCTGGGGCCTGGAGTCAGGGGGGCCTGGAGTCAGGAAGTCCTGAGTTCAAATCCAACTTCAGACAATTACTAGCTGTGTGAACCTGGACAAGTCACTTCACCCTGTTTGCCTTAGTTTCCTCATTTGTAAAAATCAACCAGAGAAGGAAATGGCAAATTGCTCCTGTATCTTTGCCAAAAAAAACTCAAAACAGACACAGAGTTGGAAATGCCTGAAACAACTGAACAAAAACAATGAATGGCCAATAAAATGCTTTATATTTGATCCTAGAGGTAATTTATGGAAGCCACAAGAGTTCATTAAGCAAGGGGCGACAAGGGCAGACCTATGCTTTAGGAAAATCACTTTAGCGGCCCTGAACAGTAGGGATTAGAGTGGGAAGAAACTTGGGGCATGGAGACCAATTGGAAGACAGTTGCAATGGTCAAGACAAGAGGTCATGGGGGTGTGAACTATGTGGGGGAGGCTATGTGAGTGGAGAGAAGAGAATGTATAGGAGAGATATTGCTGAGGGACATATAACAGGGCTAGGCATTAGATGGCACACATGTGATGAATGGGAGAGTATGACACCATTTTAGGGGGGAGAGAGATAAAGAGTTCCATTTTGGGCCAAACAGAGAGTAAATGCAAGCAAGTGGAATCTGATATGCTTATTGGACACCTTATTTGAAATGATCAACAGGCACTTGGTGATGGAGAACTAGGCTGGAAGAGAAACAAGATTCAGAGATCTGAGAAACATCTGTATTGAAATGGTCATTGAACTCTCCAAGTCCATTAGAGCCGATGAAATCAAATGAGAAAGAAAGGAGAGATGACAAGGGGGCTCAGGACCGAGCCTCGGAGCGGACATGACCACGATAAAGATCCAGCAAAGGCACTAAAATGTGGTCATAGGTAGAAGTGTCATGAAAGCCTAGAGAAGAGAGAGCAAACAGGACAAGAGGGTGACCAGTGGGGTCAAAGGCTGCCAAGAGGTCAAGAGGGACAAGGATTGAGAAAAGACCCTGAGACTCGGTCATCAAGGATCACTGATAGCTTTTGGGGAGAACATTTCTGCTTGAGTGATGAGGTCAGAAGCCAGACTGCAGGTCTAGAAGAAAGTAAGAGAGGAAGTCAAGGCATTGAGAAGAAATGCCTTTTTCATAGAGTTTAGCTGAGAACGGGAGAAGATGCAGAATAATAATTAGCAGAGAAGCTAGAATTACACGAGGATGTTTTAAAGGTGGGGATGTTTGCAGGTAACACAGAAGGAATTGGTGTAAACTGGGAGATGGAATGAGAGAGGAGAGCTAGTGAGAGTAACGACAGCTAACATGACATTATGCTTTGAGATATGCAAAGCACGTGCCCATTTTATTTTATTCTCATGATACTATGAGGTGGGAGCCAATGTCAGCCTATTTTACAGGTACAGAAACTGAGGCTAAGACTGATGCCTCCAGCCAAAGAGATAGTAAGTGCAACCAAGTTCTCCCAGATGCCACCTGGAGCCCTTCTCAGAAGAAGAGAATGTCAGTGATGAGTAAATGATACTATCACATATCATTTATATTATCAAGTACATTATTTTTACTGTCACTGATACAGGGATCAAGCCTTCTTCCTATGCTCAAAATTCTAAGAGTAAAAATCACATTCTTCTGCTCAGGGGTCAATGGGCCACCAGCACAGCTTTCCAGACTTATAGTTCTCATAGCTTTCAAAGGATTTAACATTGGAAAGGTCCTTCAATGTTCAGTTCATTCCTTCAATGAAGTCAGTTCACCTGACTTCACAAACAAGGAAGCTGAGGCCTAGGAAGACAAAAAATTGCCAAGGTCACACAGGTTGTTAGTAGCAATACCTGGTCATGTACTGCTTGGAAAGATCAATGGAGCCATTTGTTTTGGTACCATTGAACCAAAACTTGTGTCTGAAACAGAGAGCAAGTATTAGACGTTCCCTTCCTTTCTAACACAGAAAACACTGATATAACACCCCATGGCAATGCCAATCAAGCGATCAATCATTTAATTAACTGTCTACTATGTGCTAAGCCTTGACTTCAAAGATCTTAGGCTCTATGGATGACACACATATATATATATATGTATGCATGTACGTATATATATATACATACATGCATACATACATACATCTATCTGTCTGTCTATCTATCTATCTATCTAACTATATCATACATACAAATGTATGGGACAATGTGATTTCATTGGTATAGGGAGCTCCTAGATGGAAAGAGTCCCTTTACCAATAAAAGCTGGCACCTTCTCAATAAATTATAGCACTTAGGAGCTCCTGGAGCCCTGAGAGGTTAAGACATTTGTCCAGGGTCACATAGCCATTATGTGTCAAAGGAAGAACATACTCAGATGTTCCTAGCTCCAAGACTGACTTTCTGTCCACTTAGTCATGCCACCTCTGTGCACATACATGTATGTATGTCATACACATGTATACACATCTGTATATATATGTGTGTATATACTGTGCATACACACAAATTAAATGCAGGGTAATTTTGTAGAAAAGGAATGAACAGCTGGGCCTACTAAAAGTGGTCTCAAGTAAGATGTGGTATTTTAGGCAAGATTTGAAGAAAGCTAAGGATTCTAAGCAGAACCGAGAAAAGAATGGGTTCTCGGCAAGGGTGAGCAGAGCCTGTGAAAAGCCCTGGAGATGGGTGATGATTGGCTTCCTGTTGTATGTGAGGAACATCAAAGAAACCATTCTGTCTGGACCACTGATTGTGGAAAGGGCTTGCAAAGGTAGGTTGGGACTAGACAGTGAAAGGTCTCAAATGCCAAATGATGGGGTTCCATTTGGTCCTAGAGGTAAGAGGAAGCCAGCTGAGCATATTCACAGGAAGGGATGTGGTCCAATATGTGCTGTAGGAATCTAACTTGGAAAGAACCCTCACCCAAGGCATCCCAATCAGAGCCGGGGCAGGGTGGGGGATGAAAGGAATACTGACTGCCTTCAAAAACAGGGAGCCAGTCACCGAATTTGACGGATCACCCATGATCTGGGCCAGGCAAGGCTTCGGGGACAAACAGGAAGTTAGAACAAAAGGGCAAAAGACTGAAATGGTCACATGCTTGTGGGCAGAGCTTCCTTCAAAATCCTTAAGGCTAAATCTCCACTAGGGACATAACTTCATCGGAGAAACTTGTGGCTTAAAATTCTTTCTCTGCCCATTCATTCACTCCCCCAAATATCCCTAAATGGGATGTGATTCTTTGCTGGCCACGTTTGTGGGGCATGTTTCAAAAAGGGAGGCTCTGTATGACATGTGTGTGTATAGGCACACAGAAGAGTATAGATATAAGATAAGAAAGATATATACAAGATTATATATAAGGCACATACATGTACAAATCTACACACACTTTTTAATAGATATATAGATCTATGTATAAAAAAGTTACCTTTGTAGGTAAGCATGCACACACATACACGCATACACACACACACATTTAATTTGCCTGCATAGACAATAGGGTGAAACAGGTGTATTGGAGATGTAGCAGCAAACAATTGTTGCATTCCAGACCTGCCCTAGGGATTAGAAGTTTTCAGTTTCTTACCCACAAGAATTTGTTGATGGTAAAAAAAACAAAACCACTATTGTCAATCTTTCATTTACTGCAAAAAACTAAAATGATTTCCTGCTCTCTTGTTCAAATGACCAAGTATTAACAAAATTTCTTTCAATGTCCATTTTCTCGCTTCTTGTTCTCACTCAAATTTAACCCAACCTTCCTGCTACTACTAGAGAAAGACATATGTGTGTGTACACACACATGCACACAAACACACACATGCACGCATATAGAGGCACATCCATGCATATCCATTAGAATGATGAAATAGGAAGTCAAAAGATAATTGGAATAACAGGCAAATTTGTCCTTGGAGTCTGAAATGAAGCAGCGTAGAAACTAAGAGCGTTTTGTCAAGATAACTTACTGGTCATAGCAAACACTCTTTTGCAAAAACCCAGAGATGACTCTATGCATGGACATGACCAGACGGTAAATTCCAAAGTTATATTGATTTTATTCTTTTCAGTCAAAGACAAAAAGCTCTGTAGAGTCAGGTGAGACCTGCAGCTGTCTGTGGCTCACATCATGAGCTTCTTACTGCGAAATTCAGACTTAAATTGAAGAAAGAAGAGAAAATGATCAGACCATAGAGGTACGGCCTAAGTTAAATCCCTTAGGAATGTGGAGTGGAGGTAATGAATGTATTTAAGGGATCTGAGCTGGTAGGCAGAGTGCCTGAAGAACTATGGACAGAGGCTCACAATGCTGTACAGGAGGCAGCCATAAAATAACATTCCAAAGAAAAAGAAGAGCAAGAAAGCAAAATGGCTGCCTGATGAGGCTTTATAAATATCTGAGGAAAGAAGGAAAAAGAAATGGAAGGAGAAAGGGAAAGATATACCCAACTGAATGCAGAATTCCAGAGAACAGCAAGGAGAGATAAGGTTTTCTTAAATGAGCGATGGAAAGGAATAGAAGGAAACAGTAGAATGTTAAATTTCAAGAAAATTAGAGATATCATGGGAAGGTTTCATGCAAAAATGGGCATGAAAAAGGACAGAAATGGTAGAGACTTAGCCGAAGCAGAAGAAATTAAGAAAAGGTGGCAAGAATACACAAAAGAACTATGCTAGAAAGAGCTTAACATGATCAACAACCATGATTTTGTGGTTGCTGGGACACTGATCCAGAGCCAGAAATCCCTGCACAATTAAGTACAGTGGGCCTTAGGAAGCATTGCTAGCAATAAGGCTAATAAAGGTGATCGGATCCCAGCTAAACCATTTCAAATCCTAAAAGACTGTGCTGTTAAAGTGCTGCACTCGATATACCTGCAAATTTGGAAAACTCACTGGATTAGAAAAGCTCAGTTTACATCCCAATCCTAAAGAAAGGCAATGTGAGAGAATGTTCAAATTACCAAACAATTGTGTTCATTTAACACACTGGAAAGGTTACGCTTAAGATTCTGCAAGCTAGGTTTAGCAATATGTGAACTGAGAGCTACCAGAAGAACAGGTTGGTTTTTGAAGAGGCAAAGGAACTAGAGACCAAATTGCCAACGTTCGCTGGATTATGGAAAGTAAGGGAGTTCCAGAAAACCATCTACTTCTGCTTCAGTGACTGCACTAACACTTCTGACCTGAAAAAACGTGGCAAGTCCTCAAAGAGATGGGAGGAGCAAACTGTCTTATTTGTCTTCTGAGGAATCTGCATGTGGGCCAAGAAGCAACAGTTAGAACAAAACATGGAATAAGCAATTGGTTTAAGATTGAAAAAGGAGTACGACAAGACTGTATATTGTTACCTTATTTATTTAAGTTACATGCAGAGTACAGCATGTGAAATACCAAGTTGGGTGAAAGAAAAGCCAGAATTAAAGTTTACAGGAGAAATATCAACAATCTCAGATACTCAGGCAATACCACTCTGATGGCAGAAAGTGAAGAAGAATTAAGAAGCCTCTTGATGAGAGTGAAAGAGGAAAGTGTAAAAGTTGGTTTGAAGCTTAACATAAAAAACTAAGATCTTGACAACTGGTCCCATCACCTCTTGGCAAACAGAGGAAGAAATGGAAGTAGCATTAAATTTTATGTTGATGGGCTCAATTATTATGCAAATGGTGACTGTAGCCATGAAATTGCTCTTTGGAAGGAAAGGTAAGGCAAATCTGGCCAGCAAACTAAAATACAGAGGGATCACTTTGCTTACAAAGGTCTGTATAGTCAAACCTATATTTTTTTCCAATAGCAACATACGGTTTTAAGAGTTGTACTATAAGGAAAGCTGAGCACCACAGAACTGATGTTTTGGAATTGTGGTGCTAGAAAAGACTTCTGAGAATCCCTTAGACATCTTGGAGATCAAGTCAGTCAATACTTAAAGAAATGAATTCATATTATTCATTTGAAAGTCAAATACTGAAGCTGAAGCTTAAATACTTTGGCCACATAATGAGAAGAAGGAATTTACTGGAAAAGACCCAGATGTTGAGAAAGATTGAAGGCAAAAGGAGAAGGGGATGGATGGTGGAGGATGAGATGGAAACAATGACCATGAGATTTGACAGACTTCAGGACATAGTGGAGGATGGAAGGACCTTGTGTCCTGTGGTCTATAGAGTCACAAAGTGTTGGACAGTATTGAATGGCTGAACAACAGCACTCAATACATATATAAAATCATATATTTCATATACATAAATATGTATAAATTTTATATATTTGCATATCAAATATATTCTTATCTTTACATAGTTTTCTTATATTCTTAGTATATATCTATCTGGAATATATCTATAAATATCTCATGCAAAAATCTATTCATGTTGTGCCTAAGTGCCCTGACTACAGACTACAAGTGAAAATCCTTTGACTTGGCATCTGAAGACCTCCACCCACAATCTGCCACTACTATGACGTTCTGACTTTAATATCTATTACTCACTAATTTCATGTCAGTTAAAGTCTAAAAGGATTTTAGGCTTCCTTGAGTCCAACCTCCTCATTTTACAGGTGAAGAAACAAAGGTCTAGAAAAAGTAAGTGACCTGTCTAAAGTCTAACTTATCTCTAGGTCTGAGGTCACAGAGCTGGGATTGACTCCTGCTCCATGATTCTCTGCTCTACTCCATGTATTCCCCCATCTTATATGCTTTATGCTAGTGTTGTGGGTAGAATCAGATACTGAGTCAGGAAGGCCTGTGGTCAAATCCCATTCACTGTACAGACATGTTAACTATGTCGTTCTGGGAATAGTTTTTCTGGGTCGTCTCAGTTTCTTCCTGAATAATAAGGGGGTTGGTCTAGAACAGGGATCTTAATCTTTTCATGTGTCATGGACCTTTTCTAAGAGGTCTGGAGGAACTCATAGTCCCCTTCTCAGTTAACAAATAGAATAAAATACATATAATATTACAAAGGAAACCAATTGTATTGAACTATCATTACAGATATTTTTTCACATCACATTCCTAGGCCCAGATTAAGAATCTCTGACTTAGATGTCTAAAGGTCTTTCCATCTTTAAATCTACAATTCTACCATTGTACTCTCCTGCCTCCATGGTATTCCATACACTGTGAATGCTTTCTCCAGCCCCACGGATAGCGACCCTGATTACGAATCCTCACTCTGACTGGTGAGTTCCTACATTCTTTTCATGCCAAACTCAGATGCCAGCTCTTCCAAGAAACCTTCCTTCCTGTTCCTGGCCAGCAACAACTTTTCAGTTCAGCCTTGATTCAACATCTTGTCTGCAGGAGCTTTACATCATGTTATGTTGTGCATTACAATTCTTTGGGTTTCTGTCTTAATACCTCCAAAACTGTATGTCCATAAGGGTTAGAGTAGCCTTTTAGCTTAGTTTTATATCTGCCCCAATGCCTAAAAAGGTGCTCCATATGCAAACAGATCTTTAATAAACACCAGGAAGAAGGACATTTCCTTTTAGCTTTCAAAATGAATTAATTCAAAACTTCCATAGAGTGTCCTGGACACAGCCAGCTTTAGGACATGTCCCCCAAGTCAGAGAAGTTTGCTTGAGCCAATCTGTCCCATACCTAGATTGTCCATTGCCCGTTGGAGACAGGGAAAGAGCATCAAAGTCTCTGCTTAGGAACCCTGTCCTAGCTCCTTTTCACTTAAAAAAAACAGAAAAAAGTATAATCAGTTTGATTTTCATTCAGGAGAAAAAACATATTTCACCGAGGGCTGCTAAAGGCCAAAGACAGTAAGGCTAAAGGCACCGAGGGCTAAAGACATTAAGGGCTTTTTATTTTTAAGGGGAAACATAAAGTACTAGACCTTAAACTAGTGTTGACTTGGCAGGTTTAGATCTATGGACCAAAGATTCTTGGGGTTATGATTCTAAAGCAGTCAGTCACATTGAAGAACAAAAGCTTATTCCTAAAGATGGTACTTGTTGTTCAGCAGTCTTACTATCAATGCTGGACCAGCCACAGGAGAAAGACACAGCCATACAGGGCCAAAAGCTTTATACCGCACATCAAGAAACCACCAACTTGCACAACCACGTGCAAGTTACTGAAGCAGAGTTACAGCTAGGGCTGGGAGATGGGCCATTAGTCCCATGGGGCTGATATTTAAAGGCTGGATGATCTAGCTGAAAAAATTGCTAGCTTTGGAATAAGGAAAATCTGGACTGAAGTGCCACCTCTCTGATACTAACGGTGTGAGCACCAGAAACTCACTTAATGTTTCTGGGCCTCAGTTTCCTTCTCTGAAAAACAGGGATAATAATCCTACTTTCCTCTTTACTTTCTAAACTTTCCATATTGAAGCCACAGGCAGAATCTACTTAGGATAGTTAAGTCAACAGGAAAGATCTGGCATTCATAGCTATTATGAGATGGAAACACAGTAACCATCTCTGTCTGAAGGAAGTAATGCCCTCCCTGGGAGGAAAGAAGAGCAGGGCACTGTGGGGGAGTCACAGTCTAAAACCTTCCTCTGTCTGGCTACTCCCCAAGGGCGAATGCAAATAAGTAACCATTCTCAGTTATTTGTATCAGAAGAAATAAGAGGGGGAAAAAAGGAAGAAGCAGTTTGTGCATTAGAAGGAATAACGGGGATCTTTAGATTCAAGCTCTGCTTCTTACACCTGTGGCCTCTAGGAAATCACTCAGACTTTCTAAACCTCAGTTTTCTTAACCATAAAACGGGGACAATAATATTTGCCCTAAGTTACCTTGCTGGGTTGTTCATTTCTTGTTGAACTGAATCATAAGCACATAGGGCTGGAGGTGGAAGGGGTCTAAGAAACCAGCCACTCCAACGTGTTCATTTTACAGATGAAGAAACTTTGGCTCGGGTTTGAAGTTGACCTGGTCAAGGTATCACAGGTAGTAAGCAGCAGGGCTGCTTTTTAAGTGAAAAGGATGTACACTTAGGATCTTTGACTTCTATAAATCCAGCACCCTTTAAATCTACATATGAAAAGGGAGAAGGAAGGATGGCTATCTGGAGAGAATGGAATGATAACAAAGGTAATAATAGTAGGAATAAAATTTACAAAGCATTTTACACACAGTATCTCACTTGGGAATTACAGTAACCCTATGGAGTTAGAGATTATTATCCCTATTTCACAGTGGAGTAAACTGAGGCTTAGAGGTCAGGTGAGCTAAACAGATAGTATGCCAACCTGGGTTTTCTTGGCTCCAAATCTAGTAATCTGTCCATTACATGAAGACACCTCTGTATGATGATGATAATGGACAATGGACAAAAGACAGAACCACTTATCTCTTCTGTTTGCGCTTCCAAGGAGAGCAATCTTTGGATTGGAAAGGACAAAACAAAGAAGAATTCATAGTTGAGGGAGGTAATACTCAGTATAAGCAGGGAGAGCCCTTTGCTGAGGTCACATCAATGTCTAGATAGGAAGAGTCTGATTCCTGAAAGGATGGGCACATATGATGGTTAAGACACGTGCGGTCATCCTTAAAAAGATCACAGAGAATGAAGATGAGACCACAGGAAAATGTGATGATTCCTCATCCCCAAATGGAAGAGAGCAGAGCTTAAGGTCAACTCCTGGCACAATTAGAAATGGATTGTTGTAAGGATGGTTAACAATGACCAGCAAGTACTTAATAAGAAACTACTATGTTCTCAGTGCTACAGACACAAAGGCAAAGAATGAAGCCATCCCTAATCACAATACTCTATAATGGAAGAGGCAAAAAATACAGCATAAATGCAAAGCTAATAAGTACATGCAACATATATGCACATATGTAAATATCTGTGGCTATATGCACACCCACACAGCAGGCAGATACAAGGGGTTTGAGGAGGGAGGATGCTAGCAGCTGGTGGGGTCAGAAAAGTCTTCATGCAGAATATTTCTGAGTTGAATCTTGAAGAGGAGAGAGACTCTGATGGGGAGGTACGGAAGAATGGAGGAGGCCCATTGCCAAGGCACGGGCATGGAGAGGAGTTGTTCCGAGTGAAGTATGGAGAGAAGGTCAGGTTTCCTGGAGAGCAGAGGGCATGTGGAGGAGTAATGTTCAGTGACACTGGAAAGGGAGACCGAGGTCAGAGTCAACGTGGCTTTATGAAGAACAAGTCATGCCAGACTTGTTTGTCTTACTTTTTTATTGGACAGAGTTACCAGACTGGCAACTCACACTCATGTTAGAAATAAATAAACCTAGATTTTTAGCAAATCTTTTCACAAAGTCTCTCTTGGCATCTCTCTGAAAGAAGTACACTTTCTTTTTTTATAATAAAATGGAGAATTTTAGCCTAGCCCAGTGGTTCTCAACCTTCCTAATGCCACGACCCTTTAATACAGCTCCTCATGTTGTGGTGACCCCTAACCATAAAATTATTTTCACTGCTACTTCATAACTGTAATTTTGCTACTGTTATGAATCGTAATGTAAATATCTGATATGCAGGATGTATTTTCATTGTTACAAATTGAACATAACCCACAGGTTGAGAACCACTGGCCTAGCCAGTAATAAAGTTAAACAGGTTCAGTACTGGTTGAATAGTTGACCCAAAGATTAAGCATGAATAGTAAAAAGTCAGATTGTTAAAACTCTAATGGAAAGCCCTAGGGCTCTTGGCTTAGATCTGAGCTGTTCCGGTGTTTTTATCAAGAACTTGGATAAAGACTCAGTCAGTCAGTGAACAAACATCTATTAAATGCCTACTGGGTAGCAAGTGGAGGTAGCTAGATGACTCAGTGGCTACGGCAACTGGGCCTAGACTCAGGAAAATCTGAGTTCAAATCCAGCCTCAGACACTTACTAGCTGTGTGTCCTGGGAAATTTACTTAATCTCTGTTTGCCTTAATGCAGTGGAGTAGGAAATGGCAGACTAGTATCCTTGCCAAGAAACCTCCTTGGATAGTACTGGTGTGCCATAGTCCATGGGTCACAAAGAGTCAGAAACAACTGAATCACTCAACAACAAGAATGCACTAGGCCTGGCTGTCATTGTTTATAATGACACTGTAGGCGGATGGGCACTATCATGAACAGACCTACAGATGACATACATTTGTGAAGAAGGTACAAACTCTCCGCCCTATTCAATGACAAAGTATCAGAAAAAATATCAACAGCAAAAAAACTGGACTGAACCGAACGAGAGAAATGTGATAGGGATTTGGATTAAGTCCTACATTTTTATCTTAAAAATCCATTTTACAAACACAAAATGGGGGATGTGTGGTGAGCCAGAAGTTGGTGAAACATCTAAAGGTTTCTGGAGATTTCAAGCTTGCTATGAGTCAGCAGAGTGATATGTGAGCCAAACATGCAAATAAAATATTGGGCTTTGGTAAGAAAGGCATGGGAGTCCTGGAAAAGGGAGGTAATAATTATACTATGTTTTGTCCTGGTAAGAAGACCACATATGCAGTGTTGTGTTCAGTTCTGGAGACTGTATTTTAGGAAGGACGTGGGGAACCTGGGGATAATTCAGAGAAGGCAATAACATGGAGAAACCACTTTATAAACCAGCTGATGGTACCTCCCACTCCCAAACTTATCTCCTACCCATGTATACATACATACATACATACATACATACATATATACAACACACATATATATACACAAATGTGCATAAATGTTTATCATACACATATGATATATTTAAATTTATACACATTAATTCCCTTGGTAGCCTATAAGGTCTTTGAGGACAGAGATCATTTCAGTCTTTTAGAAAATCTGTGTCATGCCAGTGCCTGGAACTGTGTTGGCATTTAATAAAAATTTGGTTTATTGATTGATTGGCTGAAGTTCTAGACAAATGTTAGTTACTATTACTTTTATTCTTTGAAGGATTCATAATTTCATTAATATAGGCAGCCACTCTACCAGTGTTGATGGGAAATTTTTCATTCATTCTTAGCCTATTCAATTCTAGATCACCTCTTTATAAATTTTTCATTTATGTTTCATCCAATCCTGCATCCTCTGGCTCTCTGAATGTGAAAATATCCATCCATCCATCCATCCATCCATCCATCCATCCATCCATTCATCTGTCCATCCATCCATCCGTCCGTCCGTCCATCTATCTCATCTATCTATCACAGTGTAAGGCACATATTGGCACTTAAAAATGTTTACTGACTGACCAGCAGTAGTCATATCACAATGGCAATCTGCTAAAACTTCCATATGTGTGTGTGTATTTTTTTTAATGAACTGCTATATAGCTACACATCTCTCTGGACTAATCAGATCCTCCTGAGAGCATCTATAGGTAAAAATCATGAGAAGGACAACAAACATATTTGAAATGGAACAGATCTTCCAGAGTTACTAGTGGGACATATTTGAACATTGGAATTACCACATTTTTGAACAACTACTTCAGAAATAAGTGAGGGACTACTAGCTCAGCCATTTTCTCAGATAAAAGAACATCTGGAAGACCAGCTAGACCTGACCAAACGCATACAGAAGAAATGTGCTCTAGAGGTGACAGTTTTTAAGGAGCCCCCAATTGCTTTTCTTTCATTCTTCAGGAGGGAAGGCATTCCACTAAGACATGAAACAATGCCAAAAATTAGGTAGTAAATCAAACAGAAAAACATTCTCCAAAAGTGTGAAATCTCTCCAACTGGCAGCAGGCTTATGCTCTAATTCTCCTTGAATCTCAGCAATTGGTTTTCAAGCTATTTCAAGGAAGGAAATATTGCATAAGAATAGAAACTACAATGGCTGGTGTTTTTGAAAAAAAATGGCCAAGAAGATAAGGGTAATTATGAATCCACAGACCTGCTTTCCTGTCTCCTTAAGTCTATATGAGAATTTTATAGGCATGCTTTTATTGAAGGTACTCCTTTGATGAAAACACAGAAAGGGCAAAGCAGTTTCTCAGAGATGATTCTCCATAGGAGACCACATCTTTATGGCCACACAAGTGATTGAGAGGCATAAAGAAGATGAAATCCTGTGGTGCCTTATTTTCTTGGCTTAAAAATAGCATCTGACTTCATATTACAAAATGTAGCCTTCAAATAAGTATATATTATGTCTTTTATGTTATATGTATAAATTAGCAAATAATGCTTAATTAACTTGCTTGATAAATTATTTTTCAGTGGGTCCATGACATTCATGTGGGCACACATTTCACTGGTTCAGTCAGTCTTCAAGTATCGCTGAAGCACCTACTATGTTCCAGGTATTGTGCAAAGTACTGGCGATACAAAAAAAGGCAAAAACCTGTCCCTTCCCTTAAGGAGCTCACAGTCTAGTAAGGGTAGACAACGTGCAAACAGCTGGGTATGAACATGATACAGTCAGGATGAACTGGGAGATGATCAACAGAGGGAAAGCATTAGCATTAGGGGACTGGAGAGGGGTTCTTATAGAAGGGGGGATTTTGGCTGAGATCTGAAGGAAGCCAGAAGGTGGAAGAGAGGATGGAGAGCATCCCAAGCCTGGGCAATGACCAGTGAAAATGCCTAGAGTCAGGAGATGGTACATCTAGTTCAAGAAACAGTATCATCCCATGAGATTCTTGTCTGTATACTGCCATAAATCCTCCCAAAGGGACTTGTTCAAATTGTTGAAGACTTTCCTCATATTTAAAAATAAGAGGAAACAAAGAACTTTACTTAGACTACGTCATCATTCGCACTTGTTATGTGATCTGCCCATTTCTTTTTTTTTTTGGACACATCTTGGACAGGTACTAGAGATGAATTGTGAGCAAAGCCCAGAATAAATTAGAACACTGGGTTTAATGGTATTTGGGGAATTACACTGTATTTTCAATGATCTCATTGTAACAAAATCCCATTCTTTCAACACCAATATTTTCCCAGTGATGCCATATGACTAGGAAGCACATAACATAAGTAAACCAAAAGACAATAGATGGAAAGACTAGACATGCCCAACCCATTACCAGAAATGATCTGTGTATGAGAAATGACTTTAAACAGATAGTTAGAAAAATGAAAACCTCTAGAAAGGGTCAGAATTGTCCTGCTTGGCTCTGGAGGAAAAAAAAAAACTAGGAGTAAAGATGAAAGTTACAATGAGACAAATTTTGGCTTGATAGAAAGTAGTCATGGAAAAGGTTGTTTCACTAGTGGTCTTCACTAGCTGACCACTTGGCTCTCTTGCAAAGGAGACTTCTGTTTCTATAAGGGTTAGGTTAGATCAGTGGTTCTCAACCTTCCTAATGCTGAGACCCTTTAATACTCATATGGGGGTGTATCTGCACGTAGGTGGACCTGCCTGGACACAGATAGAGGAGCAGTGTCTTGGTTCCTAAGACCATTGGAAATATGTGTTTTCTGGTGGTCTTAGGTGACTCCTGTGAGGGGGTTGTGACCCACAGGTTGAGAATCACTGGGTTAGATGGTTTTTATGGTCCCTTTCAATCCTGAGACTTTATGATCTCACAAAAAGTTCTCCTCCCCACCTAATTTTTGTTGTTTTGAGAAGCAATATTGTTTGTAATGGCCATCTTCTTTTTCAAAAATATTCTCCATATGAGTTTAGCATTAGTCTCAGCTGCCATGAAAATGGCAAAGAGATAATTTGTTTGTTTCTGGGCATTTTTTGCCCTTCTTGCTAAGGTGACTTTTCCCATCACTTAAATTTATTGAAAAAAATAAATATAGTCAGAATCAATGTGATTACTTTCCTCCATTTCCCACTTTTCCCCCCAAATTAAAAGATAACTTTAATCAGTCAGGTTGGTCAAGTTGGATCTGATGTGACCACACTCAGTGCCTCCTAACTAATTGTTTATTTGAACCTTTTTGTTTTAACCAAAGATCTGACTATCCATGACTATTTCTTAAATGACTAATGTCTGTAACCAGTCAATTTCTGTCCATTAAGGTAGAATAAATTTCATTTATTAATGATAATGTTCAATGCTCACCTTATCTAGTGTCCTCTATCTCTTTTCTGGAGGAAAATAAAGGTGATGGACAAGTATGATGTTTCTAAATAGTCTGTAAACTTTACATATAGCTTGAACTTTGAACATTTAAGTATAATTAAAACTGAACTATAATTTTCAGCATAGCATTCTGTCTTCTCAGGGACATTTTTCATGGAAGTCACAAACTCTCAAAATATATATACACACTCAAAAAAGGAATATTGAACAAGAATAGGAACTATAATGGATGGTATTTCTAGGGGAGAAATTTGACAAAGAAAATAAGGGCAATTATTAAGCCAAATGTCTGTTTTCTCTTTAAATCCTTATGAGAATTTTCTAGGTATGCCTTTGTTGAGTGTATTCCTTGGATGAAAACATGAAAAGACCAAAGCAGTTTCTCCGGAGATGATTCTCTATAGGAGACCACATCTTGAAGATCACAGAAGTGATGTGTGACACATACGTATGTATATCCTGATACGTACATACAGAAGTGCTCATCTACATACAAATATCTATGATGACCAAGTTCAGAAGATCTCAAATTGCTCACAGAAATTTTTTTGCTTCATCCTCTGTAGCAGGTCTTGATATATAAGTGATAGTGATTCCCAGAGTGTCCAGTTTACTTAGACAGCTAGGTTGTACAATGGATAGAGCATATGACTTGAGAGTCAGGAAGACCTGAATTCAAATCCTGCCTTTCACATTTGCTAGCTGAGTATCTGGATAAGACATTCTCAGCTCATCCATCCCAGCCTCAGTCTTCTCATCGGTAGAATGGGGATAATAATGGTAACCTATGTTGTGAAGATCAAATGAGTTAAAAGAACTAGTGGACCTTTAATTTTATCTACCCTTTGTCATGCCTTCTGGGTTCATTTATAGTAAAAAAAAAAAGTCTGGCTGTAAATAATTTCTGCCAGTATTTTGTCAATGAGATGTTACTCAATGGACAAACAAAGCAAATTATGCTTGCTAGGAGTTCAGCTACTACTGCTAGATGGACTCAGGTATCCTCTAGCCCCTTCTCCATCATAGTGAGATGGAAAGTTGGCACACAGGATTGGGAGAGTTTACATTTTTGTCAGTTTTGTGTGTTGTCACAGTGACTCCAAATAGCCCCTGGAAACACCTTTCATCCTGGAAACGTGTCATTTCTAACCTCATCCCAACTCAATAAACTCCAGTGGCTCCCTGGTACTTCCAGGATCAAATGTGAAATCCTCCAGATGGCTTTCAAAGCCTTTTCCAGTCTGACACCTTTATCTCTTTCTGATCTTACACTGTACAATCTCCATCTTCCCGCACACACTCCTCAATCTGGTGACTCTGGTTTCCTTGCTGTTCCTCAAATATGATGCTCCATCCCTCGGTTCTCAGCATTTTCTTTATAATTTTCCTTTATGTCTGGAATGCCCTTGCATCCTGTGTCCATCTCCCAGCTTCCTTCAAAGCACAGCTCAAATCTCACTTAAAGCTAATGCCCTCTCCTGAGATTATGTACAATTCATTTATCCTGTCAATTTTTTCTTTGTAAATAGCTGTTTGCATGCTATTTCCCCTATTAAGACTGTTAGCACCTTGAGAAGAGAGGCTGTTTTTCACATTCATTTGTATCCCCAGTGTCTAGCACACAGCAGGCACATAATAAGTGCTTACGTGTTTAATAATAATAACAGCCAGCATTTATAAAGAGCTTTAAGGTCTGCAAAGCACTTTACAAGTATTTGATTCTTACCACAACATGGGGAGTAGATGCTATTATTATTATTAAAAACAGCATTCTGATTCGATCTGTTTCTGTTTCCTCCATCTACAATATCCCCCAATCTCTTGCCCACCCATCTCCATGGGTCCCAATTTAGTCGTTCTTCAAGGAACTGAACTTCTTTCATGACATTATCTCTGGTCCTCTTACCCCCAAACAGAACTAATTTCTCCTTCTCCTATAACCGCCAAAGATTAAGTTTGTGCAACCTTTATCACATTCTGCCTTTTTATCACATTTCTTTGTGAATCTGTCTCACCTTTCCTATTAGATCCTAAGCTCCTTGAAGGCAGGAACCATGACTTATTACTCTCTGTATCCTTTTCAGCACATAGTAGGGGCCTCAAAAATGTTTTGAATTGACTGGAGCCTTTCTTGCCACCCAGAAGCACATAACTATCATTGCCATGGCAACTGAAGGGGTGTGGCAGGGTCCTTCCTTGGACTCCATCTTCCCTTCTTCCTGCACATCCAAACTAGATCACCCCATTTCCACTTTTCCATGATTTCCTCTGATAAGCAGGACCCCAGTGAACAATTAAAGCTTTCAATAAATAACCTGTAAGCACATTCATTTGATTTACTGTTATTTGATACAGCAGTTAGTTTCAATGGGGCAGTTAATATTGATTACATAAAGTACTACAGACAAACACGAAACAGTTCCAGAACTCTATGGGTTATTACTCTTTATCTGCCAGTCATCTGGGTTACTTGTAATGGCAGCGAAATTTAAAATCAATAATAACAATTAGTGTTCCGTACACCATGAGGGATGAATCATGTGAATTATGTTTTCTTATAAAATCAAAGATAAAGAGGTCCATAAATGAAAAAAGGTGCCTCTGAATTTTCCCATTCCCCCTGGCAAAGCTGTTTCTTGGAAACCCTTAGAAAAGGCAGAAGGGGTGGGGGGAGACAGAAAAGGGGCAGAAGAAGCTGTTGGAATAGTAGAACAGGTGTGGAAATCCAGCTGGTTTTCAAGGGGAAACAGGGAAGAAACATACAAATTCTGAAAGTGATCTCAACATGTGTTAACAAACTTATTAAAATTAATGGCACTGGCAATTGACTTCACGGGAAATACACTTCAAGCCACCTTTTTTGGCTTCCAATACTTGTGCGTTAGTCGTGACTGTAATGAAATGGAAAAGACGGGTTTTCAGCTCGATGCCATCACTACCGTAATGTCTAGATAATTAAAATGCTAAGCAATAAGAGAAATGTTTCATCATTAAACTGTAACCAGCGCTCTCTGTGAAACCAGCCATTCCAAAGACTTGTTTTTCATCAATTATTTGTTATTTATCTGATGTAAATATAAGGAGGACTAATTAAAATGTATGGCTTCTTCAGCAGCTTCTTGTCATTAAAGCCAATGAAGGCATTCTGAAGACCATAATGAAATAATTATGTTTGCCTTTAAGAATTCTCTTCCATAACACATGGCGAGACTGCACTAAATTAAAACATCAGGAACAAAATTTCACTTGCATCTATTTCCATTTTAGTTAATTACGCCCCCAAGCTTTCCAATAGACCAGGCCTTAAAAATCTTTTGAACCCGTCTCCACAACAGCAGCCTTTTATAATTATGGTCTTTGATGATGAGACCAAGGTACTGTAGCCTGAAAGCTTTAATATTTCTGGAAGGGTTTTTTTTCTTTCATTCTTAACAGCATCAAGTCCTCGTTTACTGTTGAAAGCTCAGTAAATTGGGATAGATGGGGTCCAAATTTTCATTTCTACTCAGCTGATACAATCATCCAATCTAAGTAGGTCTTAGCTACATCATTTCCACCAAAGTGGTTTCATGGATTATACTTCTGATTTGATAAAATTTGACTCTGCAGAGAACGAGAATGAGTTGACAATAGACGTCCAAGTCGACCTGAGTAATATTAGAAAAATAACTCCTGTCCTGACATGCAAAAGAAAAAAAAAAAGGAAATGTCTTTGGCCTTGACAACATGGCTTTCTAATCTATATGATGGGCAATATTTCCAGAACTTGGTCTGGAGACCGCTGGGGATTCTCCATGAATTCTCCTTCTCCCCATCCCCACCAACTCCCTGTCAAGAGGACCTTTGGGGGACAAGGAATCGGGGACATGTGCAGAGGAATAAGAGTTAGGGAATGGAAAGGAAGGACTGGGCAAGAACAGTAACCAGAGATTCAAGAAAAAGCCTTGAAGTTGCTAATATGGGGCCACAGGATGGAAACCGTACCCATATAAAATCAAATGGGGATTTGTTTAGACAACAAAAATTGCTTTATTTTTCCCAATCCACATTTAGGTAGATAATACATCAGTCTACACATAAAATATATAGTAAACATTTGGCTGTCTTGTCAGAAAGCCCCTGGAAGCAGATGGCAGCTAAGGACTAGGAAATGCCACAAGATAGATTTGGAATTTTGATTTCTGAATTTGCTATGATTCACCTCACATTTCTCCTCCACCAGCTCCTAAGTTCTATTTGGACAAATCATCCAGAAATGATAATATATATCCTACCTGCCGCTAACGCACTTAGATTCATTTCCTCTCTAGACTGTCTTCCCTCCCTTCTAGGTGTAGTAGCACCCTTTCCTTGATACTCTGTTGCACAGTAAGAGAAAACATTCAAGCAAAAGTGACTAATATCTGGAAGGTTGATGTCTCATCTCCTTATCTTGATGGGACTAAGCAGTCTACCCTTTCTGAATGATGCTCCTGCAGCCTCACACCCACCATCCATGACCACGGAATTCTGCAAATTCCCTGCTTGGCTGAGCTCTGGATCCTGCCTCATTAACAACCATAGACAATGATTATGTCTGCACAGTAGTCCTGACTCTCTCCTCTTCCCTAGGAGGAAGGAATATTGGCAACTTTGTTTTCCAGTGCTTTATAAAGGAGTTACACACACACATCCACACACACACACATTTATGCTTTTAGAGATAAGATAATGATGCCCCAGGAATGAGGCCAGAATGCAGAGGAATATCTTGATGGATACATCTTATTATTAGACCTTGCGGATGGCACATGGTATCTCATCTGCTCTTTGATAAGTTAGTTTGGTGGAAATGACCTACATATCACTATAGTAAGAAGACATTGATTAACCTGTAATCCTCAATTAACCTCTTTTTTTTCTTCCTCCTAAACTCATACTTTTAAGAAAAGAGACAAATGACAACAATTCAACAGACCTGTATCTGGGCTTCTTTTTTTCTTTTCTCTTTCTTTCTTTTCTTTCTTTCTTTCTTTTTTCTTTCTTTCTTCCTTCCTTCTTTCTTTCTCTTCCTTCCTTCCTTTCTCCCTCCCTTCCTTTCTCTTTCTGTCTTTTTCTTCCTTCCTTCCTTTCTCCCTCCCTCTCTCCCTTCCTCTTTCTCTTTCTTTCTTTCTTTCTTTCTTCCTTTCTTTCTTTCCTTCTTTCTCCCTCCCTCCCTCTTTCCCTTTCTTTCTTTCTTTCTTTCCTTCTTTCTTTATCCCTCCCTCCCTTCCTCTTTCCCTTTCTTTCTTTCTTTCTTTCTTTCTTTCTTCTCTTTCCTTTCTTTTTCCTCTCCCTCCCACTCTCTCTCTCTGTCTCTCTGTCTCTCTCTGTCTCTGTCTCTCTGTCTCTGTCTCTGTCTCTCTCTCTCTCTCTCTCTCTCTCTCTCTCTCTCTCTCTCTCTCTCTCTCTCTCTGTCTCTCTCTCTCCTTAAAGCAGATTACTTTAATGCCAAATGCTCTGGAGTTGGAGTCTGAGAGTCTGGGTTGCAATTTCCAGCTCTTAATTCCTCACATCACCTGGGTAAATCATTTGACTCCTCCAGCCTCAGTTTCTCCATCTATAAAGGTAAGAGCTGGATTAATGGTACCCTGAAAGCCCTTTCATCTCAAAGCCTATGATCCTACAATCTACATTCTTGAGGCTCACTTTCTTAAGATAAAAAATAAGGGAACTGGACTAGAGGATCACGAAGTTCCCCTCCAGTGTTTACGACTGTGATTCCATGACGAGAGAGTCAGTATATACTGAAGATCATCTCTTATACCTTGTATCAGCTGTAAGACAGAGAAGAAACATCACACAGAAGACAGTACACTGAGCCTGGACAGGAAGGCCTTGGTTCAAATTCTACCCCAAACCCTTACTGCTTGTGTGATGAGGGGCACTTCATTTAACCTTCTGAGCCTCAGTCTCTTCACCTATAAAAGGGATAGAATAAAACCTTCCATAGGGCTGTTCTGATACTCAAAAGAGAGAATGTCTGCAATGTGTTTTTGCAAATTCTTTAGTGATAATATAAATGTCAACCAATATTACTCTGTAAGAACGCATTTTTGAAATGAAGACTCAAAGGGAAGGAAAATACTCAAACTTGAAGAAAAAAGGTAAAATTTAAAAAGGTAAAATTATATTCAAATATCCCACACTGGATATTAGAAGTAACAAATTTAGAATTATTCTCACCAAGGAGTAATAGAAAAAGCATTTTCTGATTATCTCACATTCAGTTAACCAGAATGTTTGATCAACCAGAAAATCCGTTCCCCAAGTATCCCAGCAAATTGAGGTCTAGACTAATGAATTTACAGCAAAACATTTAAAATATAACACTGATGATTTAGCATGAGCAAATTAGCAAGAACACAAAATTCATCAAGACACACATACATACACATCCACACACCCACGGTGAAGGTGGTTTTGATAAGCCTGAACCAGCCTCTCCATTTTGTAACTAGGTTTTGTAGACGGTTTTCGGCAAATTCAACTTCCTTCCAAATAACAGCAATTTCCCAATTTGGAATACAGATTCTCCATCCAAAATTCCATTTTCTCTTTCTTTCTTCCCTCTGAATTTAGACCTAGTTAAAAAACAAACCCTAGGAGGTCAGGCAGGAATGCTCTATTAGACATCTGTGCTGTGGGCTCTTCCCAGAGGGCTTTGGATCCAGTGTGCATTCCATAAATGTTGAAGAGAGATGGGAATGGGTTAAAGGACAATGAAGATAGGATCATAGATCCAGAGCTCTAAGGGGCAACTAGAAGTCATAGATTATAGATTGGGAGCTGGAGACCATCCCACTTACTTTAAAGATAGAGTTAAGCAATTTGCCCAAGGACATACAGGTAGCAAATTCATAACATCACAGATCTGGAATGTGAGAAAGATCTCAGAGGCCATTTAAAAATCTTTTTTTTTAAAGATACCTTTTTAAAAAAAATAGATTTAAAAAAATCTAGGCTCAGAGAGGATGAGTGAAAGCCTCAGGGGCACATCATCGGGTCTACAACCTTCCTTTTCCAGATGAGGAACCTAAAACCCAGACAGGTGAATCCTCTCATCCAAGATCACACATATAGTAGCAGAAGCAGAATCTGAACCCATGTCCTCTGTCTCCAAATCCCATGGTATTTCAGCTTCATGATTCTGTTGTGACAGCATGGGGAGGAAAGGAAGGCAAAGCAAGAAAGGAAGGCAATGTCTTTTTATTTCTCTTTCCTTAGAGTTCCCAGAACTTGAATATTTAAGGAATTATGGTTACCCAGAAGGAAAATAAAATGTATAAAAGCAAATCTCCCCTCTTAGATCTCCTTCTTTACTAGGAAAAATGAATGGAGATATTTTCCACTTAGACCTTAGAAGAAAACAGGCAAACATCCCAATAGGGAAGAAAACTGATGGTCCATTTCTGGAGAGAAATAGAACCCTCAAGTTTTGACCCATTCTGGGCAGCTAATCAGAAGTCTATTATCCCTGTTACCAGGCCAGGAGACCTGAGTCTCACATAAGCTGGTTCTGCAAGTACCAGATCTTAGAGCTCCAAATCAACCCAAAAGTCCAGTTCCAAGGGAAATCTGAGTCTCAGTGGAAATCTCTATTTCTCCCATTCCCCCCACCCCAAGAATCCTGTATTTCTATTGGCTTCATGCAAAACAAAGTCAGGAACAGTTTTTCTATCCAAAGTGCGGCTCAATAAAACCTGCCAGGTGATCAATTTATACAACTGTTTGTATTTATTAACGCTAGGTATTTTTTTTCTTTTCTATTTAAATCCCCAACAGGAAAGGAAAACCTTACTAGCTTATGGACCTCAGCCTTTCCCCTTTTGCCTTGGATTCTAAATACTCCCTTGCCTGGGCCGTCTTGCAGGTTTCAGCCAAAGTCTCTTTTCGTCTTCTCCTATTTCTGATGGTATGAGTTACTATATTCATGTTGCTGAGAAGCAGAAAATTATATCCCACTTCAAAATAACAGTGGAGCCTTTTCTAAGAAGTGTTCTATTCAAAACTGCAATTGGGAGGGAAACTAGCTGTCACTCTGGGCGCTATCCAATTAGGGTATTTTGACCCCATTTTCTATCTCCCAGTGGCAAAGTTTAGATACTTTCAATGCTTAGAATTTAGGTCTCAATTATAGGGGAAAGGTCTTTTCTTATCCTATGACTCACCCCTGGTATGCCTTTTAAATAGACAATCCTTCCTCTTCCAGTTTAAAAATTCGCAGGACAAGTAAAACTCCATTAATGCTGTTAACCAGGTTAAGAAAAATGAGTCTTCATATGTTATGATTGTGAAAGTAACAGGGAAAATAGCCCAAGAAGTGTTCCAGTTGTGACTTCACTGAAACTAACCATACCGAAATCTATTTAGGACTTAAGGATCTAAGATTTCAGGATTCCCACTCTGGACACTGAACAATAGAATCAAGGCAGCAAACATCTGGGGCAGTCAGACCCCAAGACCATTCCACAAAGCATGGGAAGAGAAACCTAGCAACTTTGCCCCTGGGCAGGATAGGATCCTCCTTCCAGGGCATTTTAGAAGGCACTGTCTGCCTCCCATTTCAATAGCCACGTAAGCGGGAATCCACATTTTTCCACTGGGGGCCACGGGGCAATTCAGAGGCCCTGAACCAACAGCTGTCCCACATATCATTTTTCGGTCTTAACAAGGGAAAAAAAAAGAGAGAAAATTAAAAAAAAAAAAGAGGTAGGGTAGGAGGAGAGAAGAAAATATCTAACAAGTTAACTTCTGATCCGTGCTATCCTTGGAAGTTTGACTTTAATAACTTGGGAGGAAAAAAACCAAACCCAACACTTTGCTGGAGTCTGAGCCTCAACATGCTTTTAGAATTTTAACCTTCTTGTCCCCAGAATTTACAAGAGGAAAACTCTACCCAGCATTTCCTTTGTCGGAAGAGCCCAAACTGTTCATTTAAAAAAAATATGATTTCTTTCTGGTCTGGCCATTCATAAAACAAAAGGCAAGAGGTTTGAAGAGGCTGCTGTTAGTGAGCCAAGCTTAGTTCACACTCACTGTAACCCAGATGCTATTTGGATAAGCCTTGCGTCGATAGGATTGGTACTGTGGTTACAAATGGGACCGGGGCACACTTACTAGGGCGCTATCTTCAACATTTTTTAAGGCTCTATCTGCCCTATCAGCTTTGCAAACAGTTAAGACTCCAGCATTGGGATGATAAGAAAATTTGTAGCGCTTAGCTAATATTTCCTTGGTCCTTTATTTTCACTGATTAAATTGGGGGTCAAACCGGGAGGTTCATCGTCCTCCGGGGCTGATCTGATGGTCTGCAAAAAAAAAAGGGGGGGGGAGGGAAGGACACACTGAAATTCCTGAGACCCCTTTGTCCAGTTTCTTTATTTACTCTTCCTAATGCAAGCTTCTTTGATTAGCTGAACTTTGCTGTTATCAACACTCCCTTCTTATCTTCTGGCCCTGGGCAAATGACACATTTACCAATAGCTCTCCCCAGATAAGGCAAATCCTATGTTTAACTCGGGCTAGAGCAAACAAAGCATTTTTCCCTCCTCCTACAACTTAATAGGCAAGTTTGGTGTCAATTACAAAACAGGAAAAACTATCTGTAAAAGCTTTATTAGGTCTCCTAACTTCCAGAGGGTGTCTTATATAGAGATTTATTCCCCTCTCTCCCAGTTCCCCAGCAGAGAAATTCTTTGCATCGGGGCGTTCTTAGAAATTAAAAAAAAAGTTTCGAGGATACCCAGGGCGGGCTCCTGGAACTGCTAACTGGGTTTTCGTTGCCAGTGAGAGGCCAATTCTAAGACATGGGGGAGCAGGATTTAGAAAGCGAACTTGCAACCCTCCCAGTTCCCAGGGAAGGAGAATGCCCGTCACAAAAGAAGATGCATTTCAGAAGTAGCTCCAGGAAGACAAGCCAGCCTTGCAAAGGCTGCGGGTGGCAAAGCCTTCTTCCCAGGACTGGGGGTGGGAGGGGGGGTGGGGCGGGGGTGGAAGGAGAAAACGAAAGAGTTGGGGCATGCAGATTTTTACCCATCCCACTCCAGTGAATCCCTGGGGCCAAGTTCCAACCTGACCACGGAGGGCAGAAAACTTCAGGAGCAAGTTTAAACCTTGGATATTTTTTTTTAAAGCCACCCGAGAGCCAACTAAATTCTCTTTCAGACTTTGACCCCCTTGGAAAACACAGGTTTGAAATGTGGATCTGGATCTCCAGGCTAAGGTTCCAAACGAATGTCAAGGAAAGTGCTAAAAAAAACCTTGTGATAGATAGCTCAGCCGTCTATCTAAGTCAATGTCAGGGTGGTGAGGCATCCTGCAGGCTCCCCGTGGCAGGAGCTCGGAGGTGGGAGATGCCCGTCCTCCTGGTCATTTCTCAAGCTACAGGCCGAGCTGCTAAGCCCGCTACTGTGAGCCTCAGCCTTGCCAGTGTCAGGATCAGATAACCAAATAGTCAATACGTACTTTTTTTTTTTCAACTTAGCTACCAGGCACAAGGGTTTCCTCCCCCCTCCATCCCAGCTCCTTTCCATCCCCCCTTGTCTGAAGCTCCAGATATGGAAATAATTGATGGCCTAACACAAGGGGTGTTCGTGGCCGGGAGTTTTCTAGCAAAACAGCGACTTCTTAGAGCAACAAAGTGAATCAGAAAGTTGGCAGTAAGGTCAGGGCTAAGAAATATTGCCTTTTCCAAGCAAAGGCAAACAGGAGAGGGGGGACGGTCCCAGGGAGCTCGCTTTCCATGAACTCCCAGATCGTGAGTCCAGCCCTTTGCCAGGGAGAGGGACAAATGCTATTCGGATTACTCTGAATTCTCTTGGGTCATCCCCAAGACTAGAAAACTTAGTGTTCTGTCTGTCTGTCTCTCCACCTACTTTTGAGTTGAGAACTGCAGGGAGAAAACATGTCAGTCCGTCCAAACCCAAATTCTTATCTGTTACTTTTTTCCCCCTCCCCTCTCTTTGCACAGATCCGAAACTCTTGCCCCCCAGCCCCCCAGCGATGTTTGGATGGGGACACAGGACGTGGAGGGGACTAAAAACATTGTTCAGGATATTTTCTGCTGATGGCACATCGCTCCTCCAGCCAGTATTAAATAAGTCAGCCCTTTGTCCTAGCAATTACATCTTTATTGCATGCAAGGAGGAATGGGGGCCGGGTGTGCGTGTGGGGTAATACTCACACCCATACACCTGGAGAAACACATACACGCACGCACACACACACACAGAGAAAAGCATGGGACCTACATTGAGCAGTGTGCCGGCGCTGCCACTCGGATTGAGTCAATCCACTGAAGCATGCTTTGAGGGCTTTCTCCTGGAGCATGCAAGAAGAAGGGCTCGCAGTATAGAAGTCCAGGATTTGCCCAGGGCTCACTGCGAGAACATCCATACAGTCAAACATGGTCTCTCCCCTCTCTCTACTGAATGTCTGCAAAAGTGCTTTATCCTCTAGGGGTGGAGAGGCAGGAGGCACAGGAGAAGTCCACCCAACTCCATCCAACTCTGCCCCTTTCTTGGCACGCTGGGCTGCTGGTCCTTTTCCCAGACCCGAATCATGAATTATGACAGACAACACCGCTAAAAGCCTGTAATTGATCCGAATGGTCATTTACCATTTTCCAGGCTGCTCAGCCAATCCAGCGGGGCAGGGGGGATCGGGGCCAATGCCAAGGGCCAGGTCCGGGGAAACGCCCCCAGAAACCCCCCCGGATCCACGCAGGCTCCCCAGCGGAGGCTGCCTGCGGAGCTCCGGACCAGGCGGTCCCGGTCCCCGGAGTCCCGGTCCTCCAGCGCCTCGGAAGGGGGAACCTCGGGTCCCCCCCTTCTGCAAAGAATAGATCCTTCTGCTTCTGAACAGCTCACTTCCTACTCCTGGTGTCACCCAGAATGAAAGATTGGATTGCCTAATATATGCGAGTGAACTTTCTATGAACCCTTCCCAGGCTGCTAACCTTCAAATGACCCAACTAGTCTGACATCACCAACTCCCAGGATTCTCACACAGCTTAAAATCGCCCTGCAGCCTTGCAAAAGCAGCCAGCCGGGCTGCAGGCAGCCACGGGCGGGATCTAGGGCTCCTGCCCACCCCTCACCTTCAAAAACAATGCAACAACTACTGGCCTTT
>CM053597.1:22827611-22858007 GCA_028646575.1 Pseudocheirus occidentalis | reverse complement strand
TCTCTCTCTCTCTCTCTCTCTCTCTCTCTCTCTCTCTCTCCTCTTCTCTTCTCTTTCCTTCCTCCCCATTCCCCCTGCGTGTGCCCCTCTGTCGGCTACATTCCTTGCAAATTATGAATTTCCCCACTCCATAAGAAGAAAGGCAGCCACAGTGCCCATACAATTGTAAAACAGGGGATCTCCAAACACAATCTCCCGCTTCACGCTTCTTTCCCTCCTTCTAGGCATTTGACAGTAGTCCCTCCGGGATGAAAACGCACACTGCAAGTATTCATTCATTCTGAGATGCCTCGGGGGCCGCAGCAGGCTGGGGATGCTGCAGAATTCTGACCCAGGCTGGTCAGAGAGCTGGAGAGGAGAGGGAGAGGAATTGTTAATCCATGAATAAGCATTGATTAGGCACCTCCTGTGTGCCGGGCAGGGGGCTAAGCCTCGCAGGGGAAGAGCCATGCACCGGACCATGGGATGCAGGAGCGCTCTCTCCCTCTTACATCGAAGGAAAGGGAGAAGCAGAGTCATGGAGCTAGGGTGTAAGTGACAGAGAATTTGAACCCACATTTACTGACTCCAAATGGAGTATTCTTTCCACTCCACTGTGGCTGCAGCTACAACTCATTTTATGGGCGACAGAAAGAAATCTGCGGGAGATTAGCTGGCTTGTGCGAGGTTGCCCAGGCAGGCTAAGTATAGTGGATTTGGACCCAGACCTTCTGAGCCAAATCCGGAACTCTTTTTCCTGCATAAAGCATAATTCCAATCTCTTCATTTTACAGGGAAGGGAGGCCCAAGGCATGAACTGAGCAACCTAGAAGGGCTGAAATTTGGCATCGCCTGATTCTCAGCTCCAAGTCAACCCCATGACCTCGGTCATGCCTGAAGAGATGTTTGTTTGCACAAGCAAAACTCTAAAATTAAAGATACAAATTAGATATTTGTGGGGACTGTAGCTAAGACTGAACTTGGGTTTCATGACCCTGCTGTGAAATCCTACCATGATCTCTTCTCACTTCTTTAAAAAAAAAGGAGTGGGGGGAAGAGACATAACCAGCAACAACTGTATGTGGGAGGTGGGGTGCCTGATGGACTAAGGTGGGTTCAGAACCGATGGATTTATTAATAACTCCACCCACTCCCTACAAAGAAGGCTATAGAAAGACCAGATTCACCTGTTGAACAATTTCCTCAACTTGCCTAATGGATTCAGCATGCCAAGGAACAAAATATCCAGTAAATAAATGTCAAAGACAGCCTTCTCTCCCATTCTTCCCACCCTTTGGGAGCTGAAGAGCTGTGCTCCTATCACTCAAAGCATTCTGGCATTTGGAGCCTTAAAAGATAAGTCTGAGGGGAAGGTGAGGGGGCCTACCACTGTACCCAAGCAGCAACACTGCTCCCCTTCGAAAAGTTCCGAAGATCACTTTGCGGGGTTGAGGCATCCAAGTTGTCCAATTTAAGAGTGGCAACACTTCCTAGAACATCCCTTGTTACTAGAAAGGCAAAGGGAGATGATGCAGACCCTTCATCCCTGTGGTCTTCGTCTAGCCACCATTTTGTGACAGCCTCATTAGAAGAAGCTTCTAGGATGAAAGAAGATGCCCCTTTCCCAGCTGCCCAAGCATGGAGAGGACGGTGGCCAACATTTAACTTACTTTCATTAAGATAATTTTAAAGATACCCAATGATGCCTATTTCTCAGTTCTAAGTTAGGACACGCAATCTATAACACTGAATTCTATTTTCACAATCTGTTCCAAGTTCCATGGAAAATAGGTCCAGTTGATGTTAAATAATGGGTTTAACAGAGTTACTAGCCTCTATGTTATAAGTGATAATAAGCAGCTGTGTCTAAAATGCACTAGGAAGGACTGAAGTTGAACTATCCCATCACTGTAAGGTTTCCAAATTAGAAGTTGTCACAAAGGGAATGTTGAGGAAGCTTCCTTCCTGGAGAGAAAGAGGAGATTTCAAAATAGCGTGCTCCCATTGGTTCTGCCTCTATCACCGTAAGAATGTATTAGAGACCCCTAGAATCCTCCTCTAGTCATAAAAACCTCTGCTCTCTAGTCCAAAGATAGATTGAGATTTGGAAGGAACTTGGGAGGTTTTCTGATTCAATCCTTTTAGTCTATAGATGAGGAAATGGAGTTCTGAAGGTGCCCAAAGCCACGAGGTCATTAAGTGGCTGAGCTGGTATACAAATCCAGGTCCTCCAGGATTCTGAATTCAGTCTGTCACTAGTTCACGAGGTCTCACTTTCTGAGGAAGAGTACTGTGTCTTCCTCCCCTGAAGGCATAAATGATGGTTTATGAAGAGGTCAAAGACATAGCAATCACACCCCCAGCTGCTAATAAGGATTCTGCTTAATGATAGAAGGGGGAAAATAACCTCCCCCTGAACAAAAGTAGATTTTTATTGGGTAAGAGAATTTCTGCTATACAGCTCAAAACCCTCCTTCTCTGCAACTTCTCTGATTCTTTGGACAGCATCTCCATCTACCCATCCATCCATCCACCCACCCACCCATCCACTAAGTCATCATTCCAACCCCAGCATCATCCTCAGCTCTTCACTCTTCCTCTTCCCCCAAAGCCAAGTAGCGGCCAAGTTTGGCCAAGCCCATCTTCACAACACTTCACAAATTCCTTTTCTCTCCACTCACATTAAGACCCTCCCATCCAAACCACTGCACTAGATTCAAAGATGGGATTCCTGGCTTTGGTTTCTAATTGACCCTTCATACCACAGCCGAATGGTTCATTCTAAAGCCTGGGTCTAATGATACCATTCCTCCTTGTTTGAGAAGAGCTAGTAGATTGGGGGTGGATGGGAAATAATATTACATTTTTATTTTCACGAACTTCTAAGTAAAATTTAGTGTTCCCTTCAGTTATGAATGTAGCCAACAAATCACAGTTGGATTAGTAACAGCTGTCAATTTTTCGCCAATAGGAGTCACAGCTATTTTTATCTCACAACACAGTTGTTACATATACCTCAAAATATCCTTATGCTTATCACTACTTTAAAACTGTTATAATTATTATATACAGTCTATTAGATTGCACACAATTTCTGTCTATTGACTGTATTTCAATTTAACTAGATTCTATTACATTTAAGGTCCTTGAGGGCAGGGACTGTCTTTTTCCTCTTTTTGTATCTCTAGGCATTTAGCACGGAGCTGGGCACATAGTAGGGACTTAATAAATGTTCATTGATTGGTCAGTTGGTAGATAGTTGCCCTTACAATCCTAGGTATTTTGTTCATTTAAAAACATGATTTTAAGAGAACATAAGTTCTCTGAGGGTAAGAACTGTTTTGTTTCTTTTTTATACAAAGGCTGAATCTGGCACAGCCCCCTTTCTCTGCACCAAACCCCCTTATAGGTGCTAAAATAAATGATTGTTGAATTGAACTGAATTCTTGGAGTTTCTCCAAAATACTGAAGGCTCCATGGCCACTTTGGAAATGAAATGCCAGTAATTTGCACTTAAATACTTGTGAGTAGAATAAGATAGCTTTTTCTTAATGCATCGATATCAGCTAGTCAATTCATCATTTTCCATGATGAATTAATTATGCTTATAACAACTGTTACTATTATTGATTAACCCAAGTATTAATTTATTTGAACAGTCCCATCCCATGATTTAGTCTTGTGCTATTTAGCTCTTTTGTGAGAACAGATCTTAGATTTTATATTTACCCCCCAAAACCTTTCCTTTTTCCCAAATTCCTCTGCTTAAACTAAATTAAGGAAGACACACAAGAATAAATCATAATTATCTAACCATTAACTAGGGATCATTTCAGGCTAAAGATCCATGAGTGAAGAGCAAATAGCTGCCTGGTTCATTTGTCTAAGATGAAATAAAAATTGTTAGCCCACATTTTAAATACCCACTAAATTCTGATGTTCAAATAAGAAAGGGGTGTACTCAAACTGTCCCTTTGGGAGTTACTTGAAATGACATTCCACGACCTCAAACGACTCATTTCTCCTTTTCTGTGTTTCATGAACAGCCCGACAAACTTTATGACAAAAATCTTCTTCACAACAAATGCCAAAACCAAAGTTAGAGCCAGTGAGAGAAAACCGATTCTGCTTCTGAGTTACAGTATTATTTGTCAGAGTGACATAGCACATTTGAAATCCATAATCATAAACCAAAAATTTATCGCCCAGGTTCGGGGCCTACATCTGTTTCTCTGGGTTTTGTACAGCCATTATCCACTGGACAGTCCAGAATGAAGGCCCATGAATCATGCTCCGTAAGCATGTTGGAACTGAGGAGCCGTGCTGAGACCCAGAGTTCCTGTGCCATACTGGCTTTACTGACGGCCTTGCTCGAAATTGGTCCAACGCCCTGTGATGTCTAAATAGAAAGGGTTTTCACAGGCTCAGGCATATCCATCTCGGGCCATTGGAATGAGGCACAAGCAAGCAAAAACTAAGGCAGCTCTTTGGAAATAAAAGCAGGGTAGGCTTCTAAAATACCCTCTGTTTCTTTACATGTGTTTTACTATTAATCTCATCTAAACTCCTCTCGATGCAGTTTTGACAGCAGAGTAAATGGTTAGTCGTGAGTGATGGGTGTGTTTAAGAAGTGAAAACAGAGAGAGCCTAGCGATGTTTTCTCTGAATCCTAGGCAAGTGCTGACATCAAGATTACTATTTAGACTCTGACAGGCCCAAATTCCTGTGTGTCAGTTGCTGGGAAAAAGACCAGTGATTAGAAACGTACCTGTCATGGCCGGCCTTTGATTTCCAGCTCTTCATAAAGAACACCTGCTAATAAAGTCATGCTTGCTTCCAAAGAACTTGCCACCTGAGGGGCCCCAACGGACTTTACAGCTATGAACTTGGAGGTGGATGAATCATCATGGTGGATGGGTGGATTGGCCTTGAAGCCAGCTCACTCCCGGGCCCCCCTCTCCTCCCTGGGTTTTGACCACTCTGCCCTTTATTGGCTGTCCTTTCTATCAAGGGCTTTCTTTGATAGCTTTCCCTCTCTTTGATAAAGGAAGATTATGGCTTTAGAGATGGCAAGGACCCCAGAGGCCAGCCACTCCAACCCCATCATTTTACAGATGAGAAAGTAGCCCCAAACATGGGAAGTGCCTTGCCCAGGTCAGTCAGGTACTTAGCAACAGAGCTATCATGTCTGCTGACCCCAAGTGACCACTCTCTTCTTTGACTCACTCTGGCTGCTCTTCTTACACAGTTCTAATGACTCCCACTCCAGGCAGTTCACAGTGTCCCTCTTTGCCAGAGCCTTATGTAAGGGGAGGGGGGGTTCAATCAAAAAGTGTTCCCACCTAGTCAAGATACTTAAGCCAAACATAGTGGTTTCACTTTCAAATCAGCTCCATAATTCATAACGGGGAAACTGAGAAACTGTTCCAGAAAATCAACGCAAAATCTAGAAAATAACCTTGGCAAGCAAACGCATTAACAGAATATTAATCCAGAAAATAAACTGATAAGACATTATTGCAGAAAATAAGTTAATAGGGCAATAATAAAAAATAAATTATTAAGAAATTAGTCCAGATAATAAATTAATAAGGAATTAATCCAGAAAATTGATTAATTCAGAAAAATTAATTTTAGGGGTATTTGTTATTCTAGTGGCTTACACAATATTCTATTAACAGTATATGGTTTCCTATTTTAACTACTTAGTCTTGCTGGCTAAGTGGAAAGGTCAGTGGTGAATTTTTTGGACTTTACCCTCTAAATTTTGGTGCACTGGGGCAGATCCCTGGCTGCCTGGTTCTAGTTTTGATTCTGGTCTTTGCTTCCAGCCTTCCTCCCTCTGATTCTCACCAACACAAAAGCCAATCAAGTCATAAGTACTTTTGTTAAGTGCCTATTAAGTTTTGGGTCCAGTGCTAAAGGCTGAGTTTACAAAGACCAAATCAAAATAGCCATTTCCCTGAAGTAACACATTTTAACAGAGCAGACACTGTATACATACAGAAATCTATACAAAAGGATTAGCAAAATAAAACCAAGTTAGTTTTGAGAGGAAGGGCCCTAGCAGCTGGGGGAAGTGATATCTATGGAAATTCATATTTAGGAATTCGAAATAAGAACAATGAATGAGAGTCAGCATGGTTGTGGGGTTAAAGAGCCAATTTCTGGGTCTGGAAGAAGTGAATTCAAGTCTGGTGTCTGACACATAATTGGCTATGCACCCAGGCATGCTTGGTGCCCTCAGACAAATCTCTAAGCTTATAGATTGCAGAAAAGGTGTTGACTTTCACTGGAAGAGAGACTTTTCCTACCGGGAGTGCCCTATATCAATGAAATCTTGGGTCTAGTCCACCTCCCCCTGTAAAAGGAGTCAGCCTGGAAAGAACTCTTTCATACCAACTCAGAAGTTTTTTTCAGTTACTTACTCCTGAATTATTATAACTGTATTATCTGTTGCATTTTATATGGATGAATGTTGTGTTGGACTAAACTCCTCTATGCCCCTCTGTTGGCAAAGTCATTAGAAGTATTGGTACCAAGCATGATTCCAGAGGACTCATGTGCTAACAGGCTACCCACCTCCTGACAGGGATGCGATGGACCCAAAGTGCAGACTGAAACAAATTTTTTGAACATGGCCAATGTGGGAACATGCTTTCTTGATTATACATGACTGTAACAGGTTTTGTTTTTCTTGCTTTGTCAATGTGGAGGAGGTGAAGGTGGAAGGAGAGAAGGCAGATCTTCTTGAAAAAAAAATTTAAAAAGAAATATTGGCAGCAAATGACAAAATACTATCTCATTTTAGGAAGGAGAAACTGAGGCAGCATGAAGTGTCTTTCCCTGGCCATTTTGCCAATCAGGGACAGAGGCAAAACTATAACTATTATTTCCATCTTAATTCATAGTTCAGTGCTTCATTTACGAGATTATGTGAACTAATAGTGGCTATTATGTGGCTTTAAAAGGTTATTTTAGTAATAAGAGAGGAAATGAAGAATTTAATAATATATTGCTCAATGACTCTACCCAGTCTGTCCAGAAAAATCTCTCATTAAAGCACGTTTATACCGTCTGCAAAGGAATGCCATCACTTCTGGCTTACAATTTCCAGATCAAGAGAGAAAGAGCCATAAGGTATATGTCTATGTGTCTGTCTGTCTGTTTGACCCTTGAACCTGCCCTGTGTTTTCCTACCTCCATGTTTTTGCTACACACACAGTACCTTAGCCTTGGAATGCCCTCCCTTTTCCTCATTACCAAATGAATCCCACATATCTTTTAAACCCCAGCTCAAAGGGTGTCTCCTCCAGGGAACTTCCCCTCTTTGTCCTGGTTGGTAAAGGCTTTTACTTTCCTTCTCTAAAGCTATTAACTTGCTATACTATGGTTACACTTATTTTGTATGAATTGTAGAGCTAAATTTGGAAGACAATTCAGAGCTCAGCCATCCAACATCTTCATTTCACATATGAGGAAACTGAGGCTGGTTAAGTGACTTGACCAGGATCCTACAGGTAGCGAGAGTCTGAAGCTGGAATTGAACCCAGGTATTCCTTACCCCAACCCACTCTCCATCATGCTGTGCTGTCTGATACCATTAGACTGTAAATCCCATGAGGTCACAGATTCTGAGCTGACATGAATGTCAGAGACCATCTAATCTGATTCCTTCATTTGACAGATGAGGAAACTGAATCTGAGATAGATAGGCCAAAAATTTTGCCTCATTGGGTAAAAGGAGAAAAACTTTCTAGCTAGAAGGGGCTTTGGAGACTGTCTGATCTGCCCCCTTCATTTCACAGAGGTCTCTAAGACTCAGAAAAGGGAAGCAAGCACCCATGGTCACACAGGGACTGGGCAGCATAACAGAGTTTGAACACAGTTCTCAGCACTTACTTTTACACACAGGTGGTGCTAAGGGTCAGAGCAGATTGTGCACTCAAAGGACCTTGGAGATCACCAGCTCCAACACACCCATTTTACAGATGAGGACGCTGAAATCCAGAGAACTCCAAAGTCATGCTCAAGGTTGCACAGGTAATAAGTGGCAGAACCAGGAACAAAACTCAGTGTTTTTTCCATGGTGTTACATAGTCACTTTGCAGATATTCCATGAATTTGGATCTGAAATCATTAAAGAAAACTGGATTTTCTGGCTCCTGACTTATTATCATGGGCAGTCTTGGGAAAATCGGCTCAGTTGCACTCATTTAAATGTAAGGACTATGGTTTTGTGTGAACCACAAGGCCCCAGATCTATATCTGAAACAAATATAAACAGAGATAGAGTAGATGTGGCATTTGGCTACAAGCTGGACCCTTCAGGGGAAAAACAGGGCGGTTTGTCGCAGGTGAATCAATCAGCAAACATTTTAAAGCCCTTACTCTATATGTGTCAAACACTATGTGGAGAGCTATGTACACAAAGAAGGGCAAAGACATGGTCCTTGCCCTCAAGGAGCTTACCTTCTAATGGTGGAGATAACGTAGAAATAAATATGAACAAATAAGATATTGGCAGTGTAAGAAGAAGGCGCGGTAGCAGATTGTGTACTGGTTCTGAAATCAGGCAGACCTGAGTTCAAATCTGACCTCTGACACTTCCAGTTATCCCTTCCACATCATGGGGGTTAGGGGTATGGCACCCCTGCAGTCTAGAAAACCCACGTAAAATTTTTTGGCCCTCCCTACCAGAGAAGAAGTCTGAATTATTTCTTTTTTTTAATGGGTTGTTTATGGTACCTTATTATAAAATTTGGATTGATGTTATACAATACTTACATATATTTTACGCAATTCTGAGTTTCTAATCTTTTTCTGTGTCATCTGCCGGCCTTTGAATTCTATCTGCAGTCCCTGCAAACCTGCTCCAAAATTCTCACTTAATTTCTTACGCCCTCTCAAGATATATCAAAACTGAGATGGGGAGAGTCCTGGTGTGGAAGGGGATAACTGTACTAGCTGCGTGACCCTGGTCAAGTCACTTAACCTCTGTCTTCCTCAGCTTCCTTATCTGTAAAATGGGGGTAATAATAGCACCTACCTCCCAGGGTTGTTTTGAGGATGAAATCAGATACAATTGTAAGGCGCTTAGCACAGTCCCTGCCACAGTGGGTGCTATGAGAATGTTAGTGATGTCATTATTGCTATTATCATATTGGTGGGAAGGCACAGCAGTGGGGGAAGGGAGGCAGAGGGACCAGGATGCCACCAAACCAGCAGAGAGAAGAGTAAAAAAAGGCAGCTTTGCATATTTTGGAATACAAGGTGAAGACAGTGAGTTTTGGTGGTGAGAACAATCAGTGCAAACATGTAGTAAGCGCCTACTGTGTGTGGGTCGGGCACCGTTTGCTAAGCAACAAGAATTCTAGCCCTGCTTGACTCTTTTCACCAGATGGATAGAACTGTTAGGAAAGGAATCAGGAAAGGTTTTCCTGATAAGCTGGACAGGCAGTAATAAGGTGAAAAGCAGTAATCACTAGGGATTTTAATTTAAACAGGTTTGATAAGTCGGGGTGTGGCTGGGGAGCAGCTAGGATCTAAGGTGTATGGCCAGACAGCATCCCTGGATGTGAAATGCTGATGAGAGTGAGTTTTCCACAAAAGACAAATGTCTATGAGCAAAGGGGCAAAAAAACCCCCAAGGGATTTGCATCAGATTCTGCGGGGAAGGGAAGGCGGGAGTGTGTACATGACCCAGCCACTTGGAGAGAAAATGTGGGGTCCACAGAGAGAAAAAAGAAGGGAGAAATTACATAGCCAAGAGGGGAGGGTGAAGGGGATCACATAAAGACAATGACCATTGAGATGGATCCTGGCCATCTTAGTAGGGAAAAATGTGTGTGTGTGCGTGTGTGTAGACATGTACACACACATACATGTATGCATGTGTGTGTATGATATCAACTGCATATATTTCCCTAGTGAAGAAAATGGTTTCCCTCTCTTTCTCTGCACTCACAAAGTTCAAGGTCATATTCTCACCCATTGCTTCAAATTAAACACAGCACTTGGTAATTAGCAATTAATCAACCAATAAGCACTAATTAAGCACCGTCTATATGCCAGGCCCTGGGAACACAAACATGAGGCAGTTCCTGACTTCAATGATCTTACTCTGTGTAGGGGCAGATATACACATATACAAAATGGATACAAGGTGATGGGGCCTGGGGGAACCTCATGTGGGAGGTGATGCTTGAACTGAGTTTTGAGGGATGCTCAGCATTCTAAAAGGCAGGAGGGAACCATTCCAGGCACTGGAAGAGAGATCGGACACCGAGTGTGTGTGTGAGGAACAAAAAAAGGGGGAGAAGGAAGAGAATAAGCATTTGTATAATGTCTGTGATGTTCTAGGCACAGTAAGAAAACAAGTTTGTCAGTTAATTCATAATTGTGTCATTTAAAGGCTATCTGAAAAGATTCTCAGATCTCTTTATACAGCCCTCACTTTTCTCTGGACCTCTCATCCCAAATCTCCAACTGCCTATGGGGCATCTCAAGCTGGATGCCCCACCAACATTTTAAATTCGTTATCTCCCCTCCCTTCCTAACTTTCCGATTACTGTCAAGGGCACCTCTCAGTCACTCGGGCTCGCAAGCTAGGTGACATCCTCTGTTCCTCCCTCAATTTCCCGCTGCCCATCCTTGCCACATCTCATCAGTTCTCCATCCTTAACAACCCCTCTGCTCCCTTCTCTCTTCTGGCAGTGCCTCAATTACTGCAGTAGGTGCTGGTGGCTCTGCCTCCTCCAGCCTCTTCCTGCTCCACTCCTCTGTAGAAGGGATCTTCCCAAAGTACATCTGCCCATGGCTCCCTCCCCACCATTCAGGAAACTCTAAATCCCTAGTACTTCCAAGACCAACTATAAAAACTTCCATTTGGTTTTTTAAGTTCTTTGGAATCTGGTTCCTTCCTACTGATCCAGATTTCTGACATATTGTCAGAACTCTTTGATCCAGTGACACCGGCTTCCTTACTGTCCTCGGCACAAGACACTGAGTGTTTCCACTGGCTGTCCCTAGTGCCAGGGATCCTCCTCCTCTCTGGTGTCTGGCTTCCCTGGCATCCTTCAAATTCTAGCTAAAGTCTCACCTCTCAATAGTAATGTTTTCCTTCTGTTGATCACCCCCAATTTATTCTGAGCATAGCTTTTGATATATAATTGTTTGCCTGTTGGCTCTCTGTAGTAGACAGTGAATTCCTTGACAGCAGGGACCGTCTCTGGCCTTTAAAAAAATAACCTTGGAATACACAGGCACTGGGGTATAGAAATCCATCTTGTCCTACTAGAAAGTTAGGGGGGATGGGGAACAATAAAAAAGAGAACAGATTGGGGGAAGAGGTATTCAGTAGGCTCGCTATTTTGGGGTGGGGGTAGGGGAAAGATGGGGAGAAAAATTTGTAACTCAAAATCTTGTAAAATGAATGTTGAAAACTAAAAATAAATAAATGGGGAAAAATAATCTTAGAGCAGTGGTTCTCAACCTTCTTAATGCTGTGACCTGTTCCTCATGTTGTGTGACCCCCAACCATAACATTATTTTCGTTGTTGCTTCGTAACTGTAATTTTGTTACAGTTATGAATCATAATGTAAGTATCTGATATGTGGGATGTATCTAAATTGAGCATAACCCACAGGTTGAGAACCGATGCCTTAGAGCCTAGCACAGTGCCTGGAACACTAGGGGCTTAGTAAGTCCACACCGATTTGATCTGACAGCTGAAGTTCTCAGCTCCTCAATCCCAGGGCAGTCATAAAACCTGGACACTGATGTGGAACAGTGTGACCCAGTCTTGGTGGGTATCACTGCAAGGGCATTCTATTAGTGTTATGTAAGGTTTGAGGGGGTTCATGTGGATCACAGTTGGAGCTCATTCAGACAACTTTGACAAAACTGTTGTCTAGCTAATGACAATTGGACAATTCTGCAGGATTTTTATCCGTGTGGATTCATTAACCATGAGTGTCCCCCAAAGCTTCATCCTGGGCCATTTCCCCTTTTCAGTGTGCTATTTCACTGGGTGATTTTATCAGCTTCTATTGGGCTTAGTTATAACATACATGCTCATGATGACCACATGTATATGCCTGGACCTTCACTTCTATCAAATTGCTCCCCATTTTAGGGAGCAGAGAAGGGAAGGAGGAGGGAGGGAAAGATAAAGTTTGGAACTCAAAAATTTTTTTGAAAGAATGTTAAAAATTGTCTTTATCTATCATTAAAAAACACTATTTAAAGTGGAAAAAATGAACAAAAGACAAACACCACCTTCTGTAGCACTTAATATAATGAATGACACATGGCAGGCACTCAATAGATGTTTACTGATTTTCTATCAGCTGATTACAGGAGACCTTTCCCATTCCCACAGTGACTAATGTCTTTTAATATCTGCTCTGGATGTATCTTTACATCTGTGTTGTCTCGCACATTAGAATGTAAGTTCCTTGAAGGTCAAGGCCATGCTTTTTCTTTTTATTCCTGGCTCTTAGAACAGCCTAAATTATTAATATCTGTTTGTGAATTGATTGATTGATCTAATGTTTAGCATAGCACCTAACACATAGTAGGTTCTTAATAAGCCTAATACATAGTATTTAATAATGGTTTATTGATTTATTCAACCACATGCAGAGCTTGTCCACCAGTGTGTGTGTGCATGTGTGTGTGTGCGTGTGTGTGTGTGTGTGTGTGTATGTGTGTGTGAAAGATACTGTAAATAGACAATTTAGGCCCCTAGTTGAATAGGAGGAGGGCAGCCTTTGGGACATTGTCCAGTGCTTCTAATGATCCTAAACTTCTCCCTGAAACAAAGGCTCCTCTTCTTTAAGTCTGATATTCTTCTGTGGACATGTGGCTTTGAATAATGGGACTGTGACAGTCCCAGAGTCACATTATCTGTGATCCCTGGTAGAGATGAAGTAGCCCCCCAGTTCTGTGCACTTGTGTCAGAACCACCAGCAGAGTGCCAGTCATTTCAATCTAGCCATCTACAGCAGTGGACTGAAGGGGAAAAAATGACAGGTCTTAAATCAGCTTGAAAAAATGAGCCAATGTTTCAGGCAATCAGCTCAGCTCTGCTGTGCATACAATAAAATGAGAAAGAATTATTATAAGGCATCATTAAAAACAATGAGTTCTATGACCGAGACCTGGTGCTTTGAATTCCATTGATGAGGACATTCAGCAGACTCGGGAAAGAAGATTTTTTATGATGATGTCGCCTCTTCTGCCTCTCACAGCAGCAGGATAAGGGGTTCTAAAGTGCTCAAAAAGAGGGCTTCTTTCAGGGGGACCAGAGACAACTGATGGTCTTTGAGTTGGCGCCAAGCAAGCATAAGGGTTTTTCCCTTGCAGTATTTGTACTTACACAATCAAAATGGCTGTTTTTGTTTCTGGCAAGAACAATTTGTTAATCATGCTTAATAAAAAGCAGGCATTATCTCACTGGTGTCTGCCTTGTGAAAAGCAGTGCCATATTCCTATTATTTCTGGTGAGATTTTTTGAAGTGAATGGGACAGGTGATTTGCAGAGTCTCTTCTCCACTCAAATGATTCATATACTATAGAAGTTTGAGACCAAGCTTTAAACAACCTTTGATTCTGAGAGGTCAGAGAAAACAGGAAAGGTTTCAGAAAGACACTGTCAAAGAAATAGCTACCTTGGACCTTGGACATTGTGTCTTCATGTGTCTTAAAACCTCCAGTGACTGGTAAGAGCCTACTGTGTGGCTCTCCATCTCTCCCAGAGCACAGACAACACAAAGGAATGCAAAGAAAGAAGAGTTCTCCAGGCAGTTAGACTCTTCATGACTACCTTTCTCTGCCCTAGAGAGGTCTCCCTTGACCCTCTTGTTCCACCACTAACAACATGGCATCTCTTCAAAAGGACGGTCAATTTAGAAACAACAGATCAGAAGCTTAGGCCATCTTTGCTTTTAAGGTCTGGCTACAGGTAGTCACAGTGTGGGAGAGAGACCAGTGCCCTCATTATAATTGCTGGCCAAGACAGCCCTTCCTTAATGTTCTATCCAGCAATCGACCTGCCTTCCTGATTGTGCCAACACAATCATTTTGATATACAGCCTGGAAAATAAAAGACTCTCGACCCCTTAAATATTTTCATAGTAAAAGAATAACTAGACATTGTAACATAAGCAATTGGAAATGGTCATCACAGAGTTACTATCAATATTTTAAAATTCTTCAGACATTTGTCAAAGCTAATGATGAAACGCAATTAACATCAACATTACCCAGATGGTCTGGATGATGTTGTAACTTAATAGAAAAAGAAACAGCAGAATAATTACAATGATAATCTTTCTAGTATATGCCAGGGGAAGTCTTTAGAGGGTAGAAGAGAGGGTAGGCCCTAGAATGGAACTTAGGGTGTATTTGAGAACCCTCACCGTACATTCCACTCTTAGACATTCCTCCCTTTTCACTACTCTTATTTTTCCAAGGAGAAATAATCTTGTCTCATAGCACTTTGGATCTCTCTTCTGCCCATACCAAAATCTCACTTGTGTTAGCGTCATTTGATGATGTAGGCCGTATTGGACTGTAAGGTCTGTGAAGGCAGGGATTCTGTCTAATGTCACTTTGTCCTCCCAGCCTCAAAGCACACAAGATTGAACAAAGAGAAGTTGATGAATGTTTGCTAAATGATCTCTGGCCCTCATGAGGAATAACGATCACTCTGTCCCCCTCTGCAAAGGTTGTGCTGTCGTAAACAACTCTGCCATGAGCTCATGGTTCGGCACTTATGGAGATGATGAATTTATTATTTATGGGGATGCTGGCTAGCCTTCACTCTCCAGTTGCAACATCCATCTGAAGAATACTGAAATAGCAAAAATAAATGAATGACATTCATTCAATCAGAATATCCATAATAGCTGGGATGAGAAAAGGGCCAGTGGGTTAAGTAGTGGCAAGTTTTAGTTGCTGTCAAGATAGAAAAAGATGCAAACCTGGACACAGCTTGGGAAGAAAATACATATCATGGAATGGTTTCAAGGGGAGGAAGTCAATACGTCAATGGATTTATGGTCTTATCAATGCAAGTCTGTTCACAAATGAAACATCCTGCTGGATGCGATTTTCTCCTACGGAACAGGGCAAGACTCCTCCTCATCTTGCTTATGTGACTCTTGCCTCCATCCTCCTCTCCCTCTCCTTACCTCCAGGCTTGTTATGCCATTCTCTCCTCCATGTTGGCCTCCTTGCTGTTCCTTGGCTCTAGTCAGCCATTTTCTGCTGGCCACCTTGCCATGATGGAATGCTTTCTCTCCTCATCTCTACCTCCTGACTTCCCTGGCCTCCTTCACGTCCCAGCTAAAGTGCCATCTTCTATAGGAAGCCTTTCCCGATCCCTCAGTGTACTTGTCAGTGCCTTCTCTCTACTGATGATTTCCAATTTATCCTGTTCACACAGAATTACTTGAATGTTGTCTCTCCCACTAGACCAGTGGTTCTCAACCTGTGGGTTATGTTCAGTTGTAACAATGAAAATACATCCTGCATATCAGATATTTACATTACGATTCATAACAGCAGCAAAATTACAGTTATGAAGTAGCAACGAAAATAATTTTCTGGTTGGGGGTCGCTACAACATGAGGAACTGTATTAAAGGGTCGCGGCATTAAGAAGGTTGAGAACCACTGGGCTAGACTGTGAACTCCTCAAAGGCAGTATTTTTTTTTTGCCTTTTTTTGTATCTCCAGTGTTTAGCATGATGTCTGGGGGGCACTTAATATATACTGATTCAGTGACTGACCTATAGAGAGGGAGGGAGGGAGATTCCCACCACTCTATATACTAGGAAGCTTTCTTCTAGGTCTGCCGACACACTGGCTCTCTACCTGCCATCTCTCCATCCCAGCCCACTTTTCTTCAAGTATTACTTTTGGTGTGTGATTCCTTGTTGGAGATAGGCTGCACCCTAGTCCAACCTACCATGCTGGCGTCAGGACGACCTGAGTCCAAAGCCCTGCCTCACCTGATTACTGACCCTGAGTCACCTCGAACAAGTGACTCAACTTCACTGTCTCACTCTCCTCATCCATAAAATGTGTGCAATAATAATGCCTGTCTGATGTGTGAAAGCAAACAAGATACTGTATGTTGGGTACTTTGTAAAGAGTAAAGTCCTGTTCAGATGTCTCATTCCCAATAGAAAGAATTTTCTAGTAATGTGAGGACTTTAGTCACTTTGGGGGATGACATTTGTATTGGCTCAAGCCCCTGCTTAAATAGGGACAGGGGTAATTTAATGAGACTAGGGACCTCCTGGGTGAGGAAACTTCCTCAGTAGGTTCAGATTGTGCCTCCTAAGTTCCCTGGGGGACTTAGAGGGTCCCCCAGTCAGGATGTGTCAGAGTATTCCCCACTAGCTCTCTGTCTTACCTAGACACCCCAGGGAAACTCAACCAATGCCCCATTAGTGTGCCCACTGAATAAAACTGACGTTGGGATGATGATCACAACTGAGCTCCCTAAATTATTCTAAGTAGTTATCATTGCCTCCACCCACCACAATTCTTACTATCAAGACATACTCCTCTGACCTGACTCCCAAAGAGAATAATGGCAGCCAGGTGGTGTCATAGGGCATAGAGCGCTGTGCCTGGAGTCAGGAGGACCTGAGTTCAAACCTAGCCTCAGACACTTACTAGCTGTGTGATCCAGGGCAAGTCACTTCACTCTGATGACCTCAGTTTCCTCATTTGGAAAATGAGCTGGAGAAGGAAATGGCAAACCGTACTAGTATCTTTGCCAAGAAAACCCCAAATGGGGGCAAGAAGAATTAGACACAGTTGAAAATTGACTGAACATTCCACAGGAGCACAATAGTATCTAGCAGGTATGTAGCATTTTAAAGTTTGCAGAACTCTGTATATGTATATATAACCCACTTGATCCTAGCCCTGTGGGGTAGGTGTTATTATTAACACCTCTGTTTTACAGGTGAGAAAACTGAGCACAGAAGAATTAAATGACTTGCCCAGGGTCACACAGCTAGTGTGAGAGGTAGGTTTTAAACTTAGGTTTCCTTGATTCCAAATTCCAGCTTCTATCAACCATGACATCTAGCTACCTGTCTTCCCAGAATGCCCTAGCCAATTTGGGATGTGCCTACCCAAGCCCTCTGAACTAAATTCCAGCAATTAGCTTAGTGGCTAGAACACCGTGGGCATTTAATAAATGTTTATTGATGAAAATCTTTTGTCCAGTCCTTGACCTTTGGCTCCCTATTTTCTGATCAGGAGTCCTCCTTATGGATGTAAGATGTGGGGTGTTCCAATCACTCATACTCGCTTCACTAAGGAACTGTGAGGTCTCTCCCATCATATAACATGGGATGTGCCATTATGGAGACAGACAAAGGCGCCACCAGATGTTTACTGGGATTTTCCTTTGGTCACTATTGAGACCACTCCAAGGGGTGGCTAAGAAACCCTGGCCTTGGTGGTAAAGAGGAAGCAGGAGATCTCTCGTGCTTTCCAATCTGGGGGCCTCAAAGGAGACTAGAAGCCATAAAGGTCTTAATGAGCTCAGTTAGAAGGAATAAGTGGCCATCCGCTGATACTTAAAACTCCTCGATGCAAAACTGACTGTGCTAATGGGTGCAAGGAGGGATTGAAAGTCTGTAGCACTACAGAGTTAACGTGAATGATGAATAAAGTATAGACTGGACGGTAAATGTGCTCCAGGTCCGCACAACGCGTGAGGTGACTGTCAATTGGAGAAATGTGCAACCCAAGCAGAGAGCAGCACATGGCGTGATATCGAGCAGCCAGAAGAGGCCTCAGTCAGCCCAGCTGAGCAGATGCTTCAGGACCCGAGGAAGGGAAGGTTTTTCCTCCCGTGGGGGGAAAAACCCAAGCAAAACAAAGGTGAGGAATAATTTTTGTTATGTCAGAGGAAGATACTCATTAGGTTCACACTTTTCTTCTGGTACCAAGGGAAGAGACAGAAGGATGTGGCTCAGGGAGGTGACGGCAGGAGGACCAAAGCCCTGGGGTCTGACCTCCACCAAGCTGCCAAACGGGATTAATCACAAGGCAGCACAGGGTTTGGGAAAGAGCCCTGCACTGGGAGGCAAATCTTTGGGGAAGTCTGTGCCTCAGTTTCCTCATCTGAAAATGAGACAGATGACCTCTAAGGTTCCTTCCAAATCCATGATCCCAGGGCAGCCTCTTTCTTGCAGTTAGACAAACAGGAGCATTCAGGGACAATTTAATAGGAGTATTAGTTGTTATTAAATGTTCCAATTAGGAAAATACTTGGATTTCAACAGGCTTTTTTCTCAAATACCCCTACATGTGCAGCACCCTGCTATGTACTGGGGAGACAAGGACAAGAAGAATACAGTAGCCCTTCTGAGAGGAGTAACCCTCCCTCAAATGGCCAGGAGCACACCCAGGGACCATGCATCAGGGTGCCATTTGGTCAAAGGCATCACTGAAGTCACCGATGCAATTGTTTAGCAGAGCTGAGCCAGGGACAGAGTCCTGGTGTGCATCATGGATCTCCCCTTTGAGTGGACCTTCATTCTCTCATCTCTTGCGAAGCTTTGTGGAGCATTAGATAGTAGACAGGTGCTGAATTCATAGTCGTGAAGACCTGAGTTCAAATGCTGCCTCAGATTCTAGTGGTGTGACCATGTCAAGGTCAGTTTACTTCTTTCACCCTCAGTTCCCTCATCTATAAAATGGGATGATAGAAATAGCCACCATTTAACAACCTGTTTCGTGTTTCACATAGCAGTCACAAGAGTGATGCTGGCAGCTAACATCAGAGAACACTAAGCGCTTTACAGTTATTATCTATTACATGATATTATCTATTACATGATACCATGTTTGAACCTCACGATAACCCTGTCTGGTGATGATGGCCATTTTACAGATGAGGAAACCTAGGTTCAGTGAGGTTAAAGTGTCTTTATTACCCACCTCACATGATTACTGTGAAGATGAAATGAGATGATACATCTATTGGGCTCTATGAATGTTGGTGGGCAGCAGGTGGCTCCACAGAGCCTGGAGTTAGGAGGACCCGAGTTCAAATCCAGTCTCAGGCACTAGCTGCGTGACCTTGGGCAAGTCACTTGACCCTATTTCTCTCAATTTCCCCACCTATAAAATGAGTTAGAGAAGGAAAGGGCAAACTACTCCAGTTTCATCACCAAGGAAACCCCAAATAGCGTCATAGAGTTAGATGTGCCTGAAATGACTCAACAACAAATTAATGTCAATTATTCTTGTTGGGTATTGGTTTGTGATCATTTGTCACTGGAGAATGAAATGCATCATTGATCTAGAGGTGAAAAGAAGGAAACAAATATTTATTAAATCTTTGCTATACGCTGGGCACTGCACTAAGTGCTTTAAAAATATGATCTCATTTGAGCTTCACAACAGCCTAGGCAGTAGGGACTATTATTATCCCCATTTTACTGTTGGGAAACTGAGGCTGACAGAGATGAAGGGACTTTCTCAGGGTCACGGAGCTAGTAAGTATCTGAGGCTGGATTTGAACTCAGGTCTTACTGCCACCAGGTCTAATACTCTTTTTACTGAACTACCTGAGCTTCTCATGGGATGAATTTCTCATCTTATAAATGAAGAAACTAAAGCCAGTGATTTGAATGAGGTCACCAAGATAAATGAAGGAAGTAGGATTTGAACCCAACTCCTCTGACTAGACTCAATTCTCTTTTCCTTGTCTTTCCTTTGCTATGAATTCATCCAATTTTACTGTCATGGAGACGTGTCTTGTTTACAAGGGTAACATGAAATGCTTTGTCAAATGTCTCACTGAAGTCCAGAGAGAGAAGTGCCCCATATTGAGTTTCCGAGATCTAGTTACCCCATCAAGAGAAGGGTAAAGTGACTCTGGTGGGACACATTCTCCATGAACCCATCTATATGTTGTTGTTGCTACTGTTGTTTTCAGCACAATGACAAGAGCACACCCTCTCAGATGTAATCCCGATTCCTCCTTCCTTTCCTGTCTTCAAGGAGCCTAAAGAAAATCTCTCATTAGGGAGTCAATAAAAATAACTTAAAAAATTCAAAATTCCTCTTTGTCATGTATCAATTAACCATATGTGCCTAAAGCCATTTTCTTTATGACTATCTAATAATCAAATAACTAATAAATCCACATTTAATGAGTGCCCACTACATGAAAGACAGTGTACTATGAATCTTCAGAGATAGAAAAAAGCGAGACACACAGTCCATACCCTCAGGGAGCTTATAACCTAGCTGGGGAAAGTAGGACTCACACAGAAATACGTGCACGCATATACTCATAGAATCTGATAATCTAATGGTTACATACATACATGTATAGACACACGTAAGTGTGTATGTATACAAACACATTAATTTATGCATACACATGCATATATAAATCTAATCATGCATAAATGTGTGTGTGTATATATATGTATATATATATATATACATACACACACACACACATATATATATATATGCATACATTTAATGCCAGACATTTAGTAAGTGTCTGAGGTGGGATTTGAACTCAGGAAGATGAGTCTTCCTGACTATAGTCTTGGCCCCCTACCTGCTACCTAGTTGCAAAGGTACAGAGGCAGAAAATTGCAAATAATTTGGCGTGTAGAGTGAATAGTCTAGTTTGATCATAACTGAGGGAGATAAGGAGGAAAAGACAAGTCATATTGCTAAGGAGTTTAGACCTTCTCCTATAGACGTAAGGGGCAAAGGCTATGGTTGCTGACAGAGATTTATGAATTCATTTTCCAAAGCAATGAAAGGTGAAGGTGGGAGAATGGATCCAACCCCTCTAACCTGAAAAAAGAAACCACTCACGGAGAAGAACAAAGACCCAAAGACCAAAGCTACAATGGGGACAAAGCCCCAGCTCCCTGTTCTAGTCTTGGCCATGTTTGCAATGGCAAGAAGAGTGACAAAGAAGCCCCCCCCCCCCAATGCCTCAGTCTGACCTCGAAACACGTAGAATGTGTGAGTAACAAGACTGACGTGTTTCCTTCTTTCTGTGTCTCTGGAGAGAGAGATCTCTCCTTTCCAGAGAAATGGGGGCCAGTCTCTGTTAGCCATTGAGATAAGGACTGAAGAACACGCATCACCAAGCTTTTTGAATGTTGACCTAGCCAGACCCTTAGCAAACACAAACCAGTCTCACATGTAGGTGAAGAAACTTTGGCTTTGAGTCTTTTCAGGGGTTTTCACAAGACAACTGTGAATCATTTCCCCCCATCCCTCATAAAACAAGAGGGAACAAATGCTAATAAGATATGAGGAATCATTAGATTTCCTGAAATGCGTATTTGGTGGGTAGATTATATTTTTATTGGTTTACTCCCAGTAGAATGTAAGCTTCTTGAGGGTAGGAGCTTTTTCATTTTTTGTTGTTGTTATTGTCTTTGTATCTTAGTACCTAATAGTGTCTGGCACACAGTAGGTGCTTTAAAAATATTTGTTGATTGACTGATGGATTGAAATTCAGCACAATTTGTCAAACAATGACTAATGTCACTGGCAGGATGCCAAGTGAAATTAAAAAGGCCCCGACCCTCAGGGACCTTATATTCCACACAAAGAAACAACACACATATACGTAAATAAGAAAACATAAAACAATGCATTTGTTTCCCAGCATCCGCTCTGGGAGTTAAAGCAGTATCAGTAGCCATAAATCGGGTTTCTAAGAGAACAAGTTGCTCTTGCTGCAGCAACCCCAGGTGGGCTAACCTAACCTAAGCCCAGTGGAATGTGATGGCAAATGCAGCCAGCTCCTTTCAGAGGGGGTTTTGCCAGCATGAGTCATCAGCCTGAAGGTGCTGGCTGGAAAAGAATGAAGAAGAGATGTGAGAAAGAGTAAAACAAAGTGACAGGCCAGTGACATGTTGACAAATACCACTCCATTCTTTCCCTCCCAAGAGCACCAGCTGGTTGGAACGGAGTGATTCCTGAGTACCATTTGCACAGGTCACAACTGGCCTCCTCCTTGTCTTATCAGGAGTCTTCAAAAGTCTTCTCTTCCAGGAAGAAAAATAACTCTCAAGATATTCTATGAAAATGATTAGCCCTCAAAAACACACCTGGTTCTTTTGAAATAAAAAAAAAAGTTTGCATATCCTAAGCCTTGGGAGGACCTTCATAAACATTGCTTGTTATATTTAAGTCATGGAGGAAAAAACCAAGCGGTGAACAGAAAATAACAGTGCAGGACACCAGAACTCCACAGCCAAAAAAAACAGTGGTTTTCCCCAACAGGACCCCCACTCAGCCATAAAACCTGAAAAAATGTAGAATGAAGTTGTCTTTGATGTACCCAGTCTTCTCTCCCCACCCTCTGACTAGCACCAGCAAGTCAAATATTTGTTTGGTGTAAAATACAATTTAAAAAATTCAAAGCTTAAAATCCTTGTTTTCTCCTGGCTCCCAAGTTAAGCTGAATGTAATGTGTACCAGTCTGATCCTCTGCCCAGGTTTACTCTAGTTAAAAGGCAAACCAGGGTCAAATTGTACCTGAGTTCTCTGGTCCCTCTCCAGGGTCATGAGAATTAGGCTGGTTTCTCAAGGTTTTACTTCCAAATCAGGTATAAACCAAGAGTGTTTCCTTGTTCTACTTAGTCCCAGAGGGAGGGGAAAGGGAACAAGGAGAGGAAGTTTCAAAGAAGTCAATTTGTTCTTGACCCCATTAAGAGAGGCCTTCTAAGCAAAGAGAGTTACTGAAGGTAGAATATGCTACCCCATGGGATGGCAGGATGGTAGAATCCCCTTTTCTGGAGGGCTTTTAATAGAGGCTAGATAGCCCTCTGTTGGGTAGAGAACATAGTCTGGTGGAAAATGCCTTGGATTTGGTGTCAGAGGCCCTGAGTTCAAGTATCACTTCATCAGTGTGACTTCAAACAAATCACTTAACCCTTCTTGGTTTCATTTTCCTAAACTGTAAAAAGAAAGAGGGTGGCCCAGATGGCTTCCTCTAAGCTCTGACTCTGTTACCTAGAAGGGATTCTGGTTCAGGTAGCAGTTGGGCTTCGTGGCCTCGCAAGTCCCTTCTCACTGGGATTTCTGAACTGAGTGAGATTAGGCAGCGCAGTGCTAGCAAGAACAAAAGACGGGGTGGGGGTATATCAGGCTGTGGTACCACTTGACTTCTTCCTCATCACTCTACCCATCCTTCAAATCTCTAGCCTCACATTCTCCAGAAAGCCTTTCTTCTCCTACCCTTATTTCTCCCTTATCTGATCTGCTAAAGCCCTTATCCTCACAATCAGGAATGGATTTGTAGCAGAAGCAAACTTCAAGGTCATCCAGGCCATCCAACTGTTTTGACAAATGTGGTCATTGACTTGCCCAAGGTCACATCCCTAAGAAGCATCCACACTTCTCGAAAACCAATGCTCCCCCTGCCCCTGCCCATACCAAACAGTTTTTATCATTCTTTAATTTTTCATGTGGTACCCAACCTGATTCTTCTTTTGTATTGTTCCCATAGTGGCTAGCATTGTGCAGGGCAAATAGTAAACACTGACTCAATGAATAGTTGTTGATAGATTGAAACAATGCTCTACTCTTTACCTCCATTTCAAACTCTAGGACATTTTAAGGCCCTTATGCAACAAAGAACTAAAAAAACAAAGCTTCCCTAGAGGTTGAGGAGGAAATCTGGGACCTTCTAAGTGTAACTCTTAGTTAGAACCTTTGGTTGAAGTCACAGAAGAAGCTTGGATGAAATATCAATAAATCCTACTTGGAAGTTTTCTCAATGGATTATCATGCCTAAGGACGATGCAATCAAGAGCTGGAGGGGGCTTTGGAGATCCCTGAGTTCCACCCATTTATTTTTACAGATGGTGAAATTGAGGCCCAGAGATATGAAACTACTTGTCCAAGGTCATATAAGTAATAACAGAGAAGGAGTCTGTCCTACCCAAATTGATCTGCTTGTCCTTTACCCAGAATGCTATCTTTCTTTGTCTTGAAGTCCTTTTAGAATCCTTAACTTCTCTTACGCGTCAGTTCAAACACCAGCTGGAAATAACCATCATTTTTGCTTCACTGTACCTAGTTCTAGAAAGCAGGGATGGAAAAGCACCTATAAAGTCAAGTTTATCCTCTCCCTTATAACTCTTCCTCCTCTGTTGTCATTCAGTCATGTCTCACTCTTTGTGACCCCATTTGGGGTTTTCTTGGCAGAAATACTAGAGCTGTTTTGCCATTTCCTCCTCCAGTTCATTTTACAGATGAGGAAACTGAGGCAAACAGGGTGAAGTGACTTGCCCAGGGTCACACTGTTAGTATGTGTCTGAAGCTGGATTTGAACTCAGGTCTTCTGGATTCCAGGCCGCTCTCTATCCACTGCACCACCTTACTGCCCAACGCTTCCTCCTACCTTAATCCTCTATCTACTTCCCCCATCAACCCAAACAAGTTGAACTTTCTTGGATTTGGCTTTAAAATTTTTTTTTTTAAAAACACATCTGTGTCAATTCTCAGGGTCCCTTTTATAGGACTCCTGGAGGATTTTCTTTGGGAACATAACGGAATCAATGATGTTCTATTTCTCTCCTCTCTCATAAGGCAGTTTCAAACTTATCCCAGTTTGGAGAAAGTTATCTTACACTCATCTGTGAATCTCAACATTAAAACTGTCATTTCTCCCACTGGAAATATGGCCACTGTGTGTTTTTCAAGATATATACCAGCAATATTTCACAATGTGATTAACAGCGCTAATACCTTGTAAAGTTGGGCACATCTTTTCTTGTTTTGTCTTAGTGATGCCGTCTATCTTTGTGAAAGCCGATATATTAAATAGCTTTTTAAAAGCCTTATTGTGGCCTCTCTCTCCCCTTGGTGCAGGAGTGTAACTCTTATTGATACTAATGGGAGATATGTCAGAGCACACAGGGTATTTATGTGGCTATGCGTTTAATGGTGATGGAGCAACCTCGAAGTATTATCGAAAGTTCAGGTGCCCAGCTCAATTATTTAGAGGGCCTGAATTGTAGAATATTGAGTAAGAAATCTAATGAGGACAAAGAAAGGGGCTGCCTCAGTTTTAGCTGGGTCACAGCACCAAGCTTTCGGATTCAGTAGAAGCTGGGTCATGGTGAGGGCGAGTGTCAAGGTGGATAGATAGGTTGGAAGATTTGGAGTTAGGAAACCTGGGTTCAGATCCTGCCTTTGAACTTCTCTATACAATGGCCTTTACCTCTGATCTCCCAGGGGTATCATGAGACTCAAGTTGAAAGATAAATGAATGAAATTGGGAGTATTAAGTCTGGAGGAAGAAAGAGTCAGGGGCAACATGAGCCTTCTTCAAATATCTGAAGGGTCACATGGGGAAGGGATTAGATTTGCTCAAGGTAAAGATGTTTTTGCCTCTCTTTGTACCCCTGGGACTCAGCTCAGTGCCCAGCATATAATAGGAGCTTAATAAATGCAGGTTGACCGATTGGCTTGTCCTGCTTGGTCCCACAAAGCTGAACCAGAGGTAGTGGGTGGGAGCTGTGAAGGACTTAATGTCAGGAAAGACTTCCTAATAGAGCTGTCCCCAAATGGAATGGGATACAGGTAATGAGGTTCCCATCCTCAGAGGTCTTCAAGCAGAGCTTAGGCAGCCATGTTCTAGCTGCTATTGCTTTCGTGTATGGGATGGAGAAGGTGACTGTTAAAGTCTCTTTCAAGCTGTGTCTTGCAATTCCAGAAGGCTGGAAGAGGTCGTTTAGAAGAAAGGGACTTTTTTTCAGGAAACTCCAAAGATTCACTTTGGGATAATGGTCAGGAAAAATCAGATCTTTGTGCCCTCGGTGGATCTAAATCTTGCTCGTCTCTACTTATCTGTCTCTTTAGACTGGAGGATTCCTGAGGGAAGGGACTGGCTTTTGCATTTCTTTGCATCCCCAGTATTTAATTAGCATGCAGTAGGCATTAAATAAATGCTTGTTGACAGATAGACCTGAATTGATCATGGCATTCTGTCTAGCCAAATTAAGGTTTCTACCTCACTTAAGTCACAGAATCAGTACTGGATCCTGGAAGAACCTTAGAGGACAGACCTGTTGATTTACCGATGAGAAAAGGAAGGCACTAGAACAATGAAAAGGCTGGCCCAGAATCATCGAGTTAATATCAATAATGATACCTCACATTTATAAAGCACCAACCATGCTCCAGACACTCTGCTCAGCCATTTACAAATATCATCTCCTTCATCCTCCCAACCACCCTGGGAGAGTGGGAGCTATTATTATCCCCATTTTACTGATGAGAAAAGTAAGGCAACATGAGTTAAGTGACATGTCTAAGGTTACATGGCTAGTAAATATCTGAGGCTGGATTTGAACTCAAATCTTCCTGATTTTAGGCCCAGGCCCTTTCCACTGCACCATCCAGCTGCCTTGAGATAGCAGGCAGAGGTTGGCCTATATAGACTTCAGGTCTCTCTTCACAATAGTCTATTAGTTACTTTAAGCAGTCAGGGAAATTTCCCATATAGACTACAAAATATAAAAATGTAGAGATTTCAGACAAGCTGGTTTAAGTATAAAATATCTGGTTTTCCTCGGACTGCAAAGAGAACTAAAAGAAAACCATTTGCATTCTCTAAACAGCTCCAACTGATCAGAAAAATGAATGAGTACAACCCGGCAGGTTTGCCTTTAGCACAGGGGGACCTAAAGAAACAGAGAGGAGGCATGCTATTGAGCGGGGGAGATGGCCCCGGCTAGGAAGGAGTGCTAGCACACTGGAGACTAACAAAGCCCAGGCCCAGAAAGACCTCGATGGCTGGGGACACCAGGACAAATGGATTAAAATGAAACTCAACGGGGATGACATTTATTTCCACTTGGATTAAGACATTTCACTTCGCAGTTGTAACATGGAAGAGGCGTGCTGGGACCTATCTGAAAAAGTTGACTGTAAACTCTGAATGAGTGAATGCATCATTTGGCCCATTGAGTTATGGAGATTGGCAGAGCCTCTAGGATGAGGGAGAGGACAGGAACACCTGTATCATGACTTCATTGGCCCCATCTGGAGTGTTGTGGGTACCACAGTTTAGGAAAGATTGGAATAAGCTGGGGGTTCTCCTGAGGAAGGATCATCAGAAGGGTGAAGGGTCTTGTGAACGTGCCTTATTTTCACAAGGATGAATCAAAGGGAAGAAGCTGCTGGAATTGGAGAAGGGACAGATTAGGCTGGTTCTGAATGGCCTTGAAGCTGTAGGTAAAAGGTATAGAAAGGATACATTCAGGCTTGATTCCAGACAGAGAGCTTTCAAGGTGGGACATGCTACCTGGAGAAGTTGGGGAGAGTCTAAGGGAGGAAAGGTGGGAAGATGGCACAGTAGGAGTCTGGGCTGAAGTCAGGAAGACCTGAGTCCCAAGCCAACCTCATAAAGTAGCTGAATGACCCTGGTCTAGTCATTTTATCTCTGTCTGCCTCAGTTTCCTCATCTGTAAAGTGGGGATAATATCTTCATCTTGTGAAAATTAATAAGAAAGTATTTGTAAAATACTCAGCAAAGGTCTTGGAATACAGTAGGCATTCCATAAATACTAGCTCTGGCAGAAGATGGAATACCTTTTGTCAAGCATGAGCTGGGATGGACGGCTAGAGAGATCCCTGGGATTGTGTGAAAGCACACTCTGTCCAAGCCTTTCCTTTATAGCCTTGCTCAGCCCCCAGACTCCTGTTTCTACAGGTCCAGACCTATCTTGGGACTGAGAATTTCCTTTTTGGCCAGAACTAGTCTGACCTCAGCAGCATCCCATGATCCCATCATTTCAATCATTTATTTATTTAATTATTTTTAAGCAAAACCCACTTGGTAAATTTTTAACCAGTCTAGCTTTGCTTTAAGTACTTTATCTTGCAAATATGTGCCAGCAGTCCATTGGATGCTAGAATCCCAAGCTCCTAGAGAATAATAATTGATAACCTGATGGCTTGAAGGAATTAATGCAACTTTCACAGGATTGAGTGAACAAACAGCAATCGTCTCCTGACTATACCCTATGGAAGCATAAGATTTATGGTTGTTGTTATTATAATTATGTTTGTCCTTGTCGTTCCACCCCCCTTTAGAAAAAGTTAGCTCCTTAGAGTAGGGCTTGCTTCCCTTTACTGTGTTTTTATCCTTAGCACCTAGCACATAGTGCCTTAATAAGTACTTATTGATGGATTCATTCTTTCATACAGTATACTTTTATCCAAGAAGTCTATCTCTGAGCAAGTTAGCAAACCCCTTCACAAGCATTCCAAGGATGTGTGAACACTTTGCTCTCCTCTGCTGACAGCACTAAGTACTTCCCTCTGCCGCTCTCTCTTTCCTCTCATCCCCTTCTCCCCACTACCACCCTCTCTGATGGTAGAAGAATATAATGTGGCAGATCCCTAATAGATAAGGGGGAGAAAAGTAAAATAATGTTCCCTCTTCACCGGTACCTTTTCAGATCTGTGGCTTTCTTTTTAAAAGCACAAGGCTTGGGTTTTTAGCCTCTTTCATTAAATTTTTCTTGCCCTTCCCTTCCCCAGTTTTTCTCTGCCTCCCTCCAGAAATTACTTTGCATTTCTTTCTAGATACTATAATGACCCTCCCCAGTAGAATGTAAGCTTTAGGAGGGCAAGGACTGCTTTGTTTCTGTCTTTTTATCCCCAGGATCCATCATTGTGCTTGGCATAGACTGGTTACTATAAATTCTTGTGCAAATTCTTATTGAACATAAAATATATTTCCAAACTAGCATCTTTGGAAGAAAAAGACTGAGTACAGTAAAAACCAAAGGTATTTTGATTGCAAATCCTGGCCAGCATCTATGCATTCTCATTTTAGTGTATCTGCAAAGGACATTGAAAGGTCATCTGGTCAATCCTGCTGTCCCTACATGATCCAAGATACCTAACCATGCAGTGAGAAAGCTTAAACAACTATCCGGCCTCTGTCATCCATTCTGATGCTGAACAACACTCCAGAACTACAAATCCATCCTAAGAGTGACCTTCCAATTCCTCACCCTCCAGATTGAGTCCATTTAAACACATATCTCTTGACACATTCTGGAAAAAAACATATTTCTTCCTTTTCCCTTTCCTCCCTTTCTTGGAGCCAGTGATAAAGTTCTGTGCATTAGCTTATTAGGAAAGTGTATGTTTATTTCAAGTGAAACAGATCAGTAGACTTTCCAAACAATCAATTAAGCCCCCACTTTCTCTCTTAAAACTAAAACAACAACATAAAAATTCAAAGCTTTGATTTTGTTTCATATTCAAAAGCGCTATTTTTGTTGGGATTTTTTCTTTGCCTAGAAATTCACATGACAAAGGAAATAGAAAAAATGTTCCCTCCCCCCCCCATTGTGAATATTTACAATGCGATCATTGTTTACATTCAGTTCTATTCATTCTCACCAGCAGGCTTCCCTTGTACAGTTTAACTACTTTCTCATGCAAACATCTCTGTGATGTGTCACAACAGTTAATGGAAATCTCTGTCTCAAGGACTATTTAATTTTAAGGCATCGCTGCTATCTACTCATTTATAGCTAACTACAAATTAAATTTTGCCAGTGGCAAAAAAATAATATGTTTGTTTCATGTTGAAAATAGTTTTTCAAATAAATTCCAATGTACACTTATCAGATCCCTTTATCTTTCATTAAACTAATGCTTCTGAGCATAATTAAGAAGTGGCTGGAAATGTAAGTGTATTGTAATGTTCTGATATTAAGGGAGACATATCAAAATAAATTTGCAGCTGTATTGTTACATCAATCTCCAGTATTACCACATCAGTTTTATAACCATAATTAACTAGCTACAGTTCAAATTACTAATAAATCTTGAGAAATTAAATGCATAATTTTTCAAAACCATATGCCTTCACAAATTGATTATTCAGAATTTAGAGGCTTTTTAATTAGGAAGAAATGTATGCATTGCCGTATGTAATAATTAGGAATCAGCTTTTCTGCAACATTTTGGAGCATCAGCAAAAATTAAAACATTGGAAAACAGTCCCAGCTAATTGCAATATTTCAGTGTCAAAATCAACATGTAGTTAAAATTTAGAGATTAAAGTTATTGTCCCATATCCTTTACGTTCTAACTTGCCTTATGATCTCAGGGCTGGAATCATTAAGCAAATACAAAATCAATGAGAGAATGAGAGAGAGAGAGAGAGAGAGAGAGAGAGAGAGAGAGAGAGAGAGAGAGAGAGAAAGAGAGAGAGAGAGAGGGGAAAAAAGAACCTAACTTGTCCATTTGAGTGAACAGTCACAGTGTGATTTATTCTCCTAAGAAAGTTTTCATTTCATCGAATAGTTTTAGTAAAGCTCATCAATCCAGGTTAAACATTTAACACCC
>CM053597.1:22753986-22827111 GCA_028646575.1 Pseudocheirus occidentalis | reverse complement strand
TCCTTTCCGCTCTTCCTTCTCTTTCTTTTTCTCCTCAGTATTCTTGACCACCTATAATTTTCAGCCAGCAGGTTTTCCACTCACCCTTAGGAATAAGGCCAACTTAGTATTCAGACTGATTTTGCTCTCCCAAGCACTTTCCCTTCTATATCTTTCTTCTTAAAAAGCTCGCCTCCTGTTTTCCCCTCCACCCCAAAGCCTCTGTCCCCTTGTATGAGTCCGCCCAGGGAGGCTTCTTGTTACTCTGGCCCATAAGCAGTTAAGCGCCTCCTTTCTCCTGTTGAGTTCCCATTGAAAATTACAGACCCATTTCTGCCTCCGAAGGTCTCCAGGCAAACCTATTAAGCCTGTTCAGCACACGACACAAGAGTGACAATCCTTGAAAGATGCATTTGTACTCTCGGCAGATTTTTGCTTTAATTGTTACTCGTAGGAGAAAGGAAGGGGACTGTAGAACCTCTGTTCGCTGTTGCTGGCAGATAACAAACTAGAAATGAATCCACGTTTAAGAAAAAAAAATTGCTTACGCCTACAGAAAAAATTGCAGGCTTTGACAGCTGCTAGGTAGGTAAATGCGAATCATTTTATTCTGGGGAAATCGAACTTCCAGTACATAATATCTCCGAGTGGAAGCAGAGGATAAGGAGCTCTGTGTGCCCTGGGAGACAGGAGCATGGGTATGTGGAGGGAATAGATTTTCTGGAGCCATCTTCCCCAAATCCCAGAGCCACAGGGGACTTTAGTGGCCATCTAGTCCAATCCAGACTGGAATGGGATTCCCTTCTTCAACAACCCCCAACAGAATGGAAGTGCTTTGAGGGCAGCCATGCCTTCCTTTTTGTCTGTGTCCCCAGAACCTCATACAGTGATCAGAGGAGATGATGTATATAAAACTATCTGCAGTCCTTAAAACACTGTATGAATGTTGCCTGTTGTTAACAGTGACTGTTGCATAGTAGGCACTTCAATGCTTGATGATTACTTAATTGATTGGTTTACTAGCCTGTGTTTGAAGAACTCCCAAGAGGGGGAACTGACTGCCTCTCTAAGCTGACTTGTCCATTTTTGGATAGATCAGTTTGGAAGCAATTTTTTTTTTTTACTAAATCAGCCACTTTCCAACTTCTACCCATCTCACCTTATTCTGTCCTCTGGGTTCAATCATAATAAAACTACTCCCTCCTCCTCTAGGCAATGTCTTTCTGATACTTGAAGACACTCATGAAATCCCACCCTGTCTCCCCTCAAGCCTCTTATGTGGGCAAAAAGTTTCTAGGCTAACGGCTGGCACTGCATTTCAGAAATGGTCTTGGAGGGATGGTTCTTAGAAGCCACCTTCAAGCGGTCTGATGTTAATATCTATTAGGAGATTTCAGAAATTAATGAACTACAAAACTGATCCCAGATCATAAGGCTTTAGAGTTGGAAGGAATGCTAAAGCTCCTTTGGTCCAACAACTCTGGGTAGGCTTGACTTGCTGTAGGTAACATAAGAAATAAGTTGGCAGAGTCAGGATTTGAATCCAGGTCTTTGGACAAGGGATCTAATGTCCTCTCAATCACAACAGATGATTCTGACTGTGTGACTTTGTGGGCTGGTGAGAGAGAGAAGGAGAGGGAGAGGGAGAGGGAGAGGGAGAGGGAGAGGGAGAGAGAGAGAGAGAGAGAGAGAGAGAGAGAGAGAGAGAGAGAGAGAGAGAGAGAGAGAGAACGTGTGTGTGTATTGTGGTATCATCTCTACCTAGGAAGTTCTAAACAGTGCTCCAATTTGGTAGCAGAGCCAGTCACGGCATTTCTGGACCCCAGACAGGGTTTATAAAGTGTGCTCCCTGTATGTTACAGCCCAGGAGAAGCTTGGAATAACCCACATTATAAGACAGGACTTACTTCATCACAAATGCCTGTGCATTTGTGAACAGCAGAATGTTTTGGCATTAAAATATGTGCACTTGTGAAAAGTAAATTACAAAGAGTTCCTTTTTTTCAGATTCTCTACCAACCTCCCTCTCTAGACTCCACCTGATAAGAACTCGTCCCAAGGGTGCTTGACTCATTGTCTGAGCATAGAGGGACTCAGTGTATAAGTAACTGTTAGGAAATGACAAATCACCTGACTGTCATTTTTTGCATTTAACACCCCTGCAATCACCCAGGATTCATTGTCCCAGTATAAGGAAGGTATCTGCCCATACCCATATCTCCTCTATGTATATCTACATCCATATCTATATCTATATCCACATCTCAACAATGACAAAAATGCCCTCTCTGCTCCTTAGAGTACCATTACTAAAATGTAATTCTCCTGGGTGGGCTCCTCCAGATGCCTGTGAAGATCAGGGGGACGGTGGTGAGGGTAGGGAAGAACCTCATTCTCCTGTAATCAGTGAGAAAGAGACAAGAATTTCCATGTTCTTTCTAGCTCTCAGATCTTTAATTCTTCTTGTCATCTTCTTGTCTTCTTTGTCATCTTCTATGACAAGTTTTAAGAAAGGTGTTTCTGTTTTCCCTATCACCCCAATACACGAAACTTTAAAATTACTCTTTTCTATTAAGAGTAACCACGTCATTGCTCTGATCAAGAATCTTCAGTGGCTCCCTATGGCCTTTTGGATATGGCATAAACTTCCCAGGTTGACATTTAAAGCCTCTTATAGTCCAACCTCAGCCTACTTTGCAAGAGTTATTTCCTATTCTTCCATTTCACACACTATGTGCTCCAGGGAAAATGCCCTAATTATGGTTCCCAGGGACTTAGTATTTCATTGAAGTGATTTCACATGCCTGGCATGCATCTCCTCCTCATCTCTATTTCTTGGAATCCTTAGCTTCCTTCAAGGCTCAGCTCATGAACCACCTCCTACAGGAAGCCTTTCCGAATCCCCCTAATTCCAGGTTTTTCTCCTCACATTTTCCTATCCTCGTGTATCTATGTCAAACATGTAAGCTCAAGGGTAGTCACCACTGGTATTTCTTTGTCTTTGGATACCTTGTCATCTAACATGGCGCTTCACAGGGAGTAGTTGCCTAAGAGTATTTGTTGGACGGAATTGAATCCTATATACAGTTGATCATTGGAGTCCAGTGGATTTCTGGTGACAACAGAAAAGAGAGCTGGTCTAGAACTAGAAGACCTGGGTTCAAATCCTGGCTTAACCAATTACTGCCTGGGTCATATTAAGATTGTCACTTACCTCCTTGGTCTCAGTTTCCTCATCTGTGCAATGAGATGACTTTGCGTAGGCCACATGGAAAAGCGTAAAGGCTTTGGAGGCAAAAGATCTATGTCTAAATGTGGCCTTTGTCACTACTTGGGTGAGTCACTGAACTCTGCATTTGACTGCAAGCTCCTTGAGGGCAGGGACTATCTTTTGCCTTTCTTTGTATCTCTAGGACTTAGCACAGTGACCAGCACATAGTAGGGCTGAATAAATGTTTGTTTAATGACTGACTGATTGAGGGGGAGTTAGACCAGATGGCTTCTGAGGGTTCCCTTTTTGGCAACAAGTCTATGATTTCTGTATAATTCTGTGACCTCTGAGATCTCTTCCAGCCCAGACTCTTTGAAATCTTTAAAGTTCTCCTTTCTAGGCAGCATTTAGGCAACTGAAATGCCTGAGCTTCAGAGATGCTCACAGAACCACACAAACCAACTCTCTCCCTATAATGAGACCCTACTGTGGAAAAAAAAAAAACATCAGTCCTTGGGAAGGGGGACACTGGTCACCAGTGTCTTATTACTCAATTAGGGGGTAGGAGGTTTTTAAAACAACCTCTCTACTTCTTCCCCATCCCTCTTGCCTCTACACTGCCATTACCTAACAATTCCGATATTTGAAAGTTATTGTTCTTGTTGGGTTGTTGTTCATCCCTGGGGGGAGAGCGTGGTTTGTAACTCCTGTCCAAGGCACAAGCAGTTGGTAGATAGGAGACCTTTCCTTGAGGTGTCACTGGGTTGACCCAGTCACTAACCCACTCTTCCGGCTCACAGGAAATAGCAACAATAAATAAAGAATAAGTTGGGTCTCAGAGGGAGATCCTGGCAAAGAAGGCAAGCCTTTCTGAGATAACGCCCTGGCTATCTGCCTTCCTGCTAAGCTTGGTCCACACAGCCCAAGGGTAGGAGGAGGCCCAGTGGCATGGCTTGTCAGTGGACTCAGGAAACTCTGAAATAGAAGTCTAGATGCTTGGGCTGGTTAGACACAGGTCAGCTCTTTCCCACTGCCCCTTTTCACTTCGGTTTAGTTTAACAAGGCTTCATAGAGTAACAGTGATAGCTGGGCACTGGGGACTCAAAGCCAAAATGGAGAGTTTGGGTAAACATCCATGTGAAGATCTCCTTTGACTAACCTTTAAAGAATCTAGTGGCTTTAAGGAGGGATTCTTAGACCAAGAAGTTGTATGCACTATTTTGAGGGGTCCATTTTGATTCAACCCTATGTTTATTAAGTGTTTATTGCTTAGCAGACCTTATGATAAGTACTAGAGATATAAAGGCAGTAAGACTGAATGAATGAATGAATGAATGAAATATGCACCCAGGACTGCACTAAGCAATGAAGATCCAAATACAACATTGGAGATAATCCTTGCCCTCAAGAAGCTTATATTCTAATGGAATTAAAATCTGGAAAGTGCTGAGCACAGTGCCTGGCTCATAGTAGGTACTATATAAATGATGGCCACGATGATGATGAAGATGAAGATGATGATGAAGATGAAGATGAAGAACAGGGAAATGATGGCTAGGTAAGAGCATATTAATTTGGAAAGCTATGAAAATGTTGAGTGGAGCCATCAGAAAGGAGAATGACACACACTTTTCAGTAGTAATTTCAACAACCTCTTGATGATTGTTTGTTGAACTGAATTTCTAAAAGTGCTTTGAAAAGTACCACCAACCAGCACCAGCCAGTTCATCTCTTAGTTCCTTCAAATTGCCTGAGTTCTTAACTTTCTCTTGATGCTTACTTTACCAATTTAGAGAATCAATTGGCTTAAGGAATAGGGAAATAACTTTAAGAGGGTTAAGGGGTCATTAGTCATTCACACAGAGTGGGTATTAATCTCCTCACTGTTAATGGAAGGAGTGAAAGTTTTGGTGATCTCATTCTCCATGGATTGAACTGTCCTCACTATGCGATCACTCTGATGTCTGCATAGTGGGTCCTCAGTTCTTTCCCAAGCTCCAGTCTCATTTCACTGACTGCTGATAGATATCTCCACCTGGATGCATATTAGGCATCTTGAGCTCAATGTATCCAGAACAAGAGTTCAAAGCCAGGACTCAGGGCTGTGTCCAGTGGTTACAGCACCTGAATTGGACTTCTCTCCACCCCCTTAATTCATCACTCACATACTCACTCATTCCACTTAGGTCCTTAGAGCTCAGATGGATGGAGAGCTAGACACTTGGAAAGGAAGATGGGATTAACAATTACAACAAAAGATTGTTTGCTCTTTTGGCATGCTCAACCTGAGTAATTTAGTCACTGAGATGCTGTGTTTTTCTGTCTCCCACTTTCCCCACACACCTGAGCAAATGAAGACATTCTTTTGAAATAGCATTACTCTGCAAACCTTCCTTAACCACCACCTTGAGAACCAGCAACCTCCTTGGAGCCAGACTTCGGCTGGCTTGTTTATTCTGCTAAGGGCGGGAGTTGTCAGCTGCTTGGGTTCCACACTCTTTAATTCTTTCTTTCTTTCCTTTTGTCACAAGGGATCAAGAAAGACTTGACAGTCTGAGAAAAGGAAAACAGAGTGAAGGAAGAGAAATAATAAACAGGAAAGAGAAAATAATAAAACAGAAGGGAGATGGGTAAAAATAACTTGACAGAGAGAGAAGTAAAGACATGAACTAACATTCTTAGAGGACTTTTTATATTTATACAGAAGTAGGATAGATTCTAAGGAAGCAGTCACACAAGGACAAAGGAATCTGAGGCAAGGACTGAGGAAAGGGAAAGGAGAGCCTAAAAGGGAGGGAAAGAAGATCAGCAGGGAGAGGGGGATAGATACGTGGAGAAAAAGACTAATTGGATTTCAGATATTAGCCCCTGGCATTCAGACATATGCTTTTCAAATGCTCCCAAATCTTTGAAAATACAGGAAACTGCTTTTGATTTTGGGGGGGGGCACAAGGAACCTCTGGCTGCTCAAGTCCTGGTTTTTGTTTTGATTTGTGTCTTTCCTTTGCCACAAGCACTTTCCCTAGAGGTTGGCATGTGGGACAAATCACTGAAAGGAAGAAGGGGAGAAAACAAATCAGTGGGAAGGAAGGATTCTTTTTGACAAGGACTAGTTGAGTCAGGGAAGTTTTTAAGGCAACTGCATTCCAGAAAGCAAAGGCCCAGGAAAAACCCAGCCAGGCTTGGGGCTGGCTGCCCAGAGCTGTGCGGGAGTCCTGAGAGCATTGAGTGCCAGGGACAGAGTTGGAGCTCCTAAGAGTTCTGGTTTACATTCAGAACTGGGTTCACAGGAGGGATAAGGGACTCTGGCTGACTTGAGCATTAGGCTTCAGGTTAGAGGCCAGCACTGGCTGATTTTACTGTTCTTTGTGATTCTTGTCAAACTGAGACCCTTTACAGAAGATGAGGATGGAGAGAATTTGCCCCCTTCTCTTCATGGCAGAGTTGGATGATTCTTTAATGGACTTTGGGGAAGCAATATGAAAGTCTTGGCTCAGAAATACTATGGTTTTTTTCTCACCCTCCCCTGATCTGCAGAAATGCTGGCTTTGGAGTCAGAGGAGCTGGGCTCGAATCCTGTCTTTGCCCCTTGCTTACATACTATTGGGCAAATCATTTCCCCACTCAAGATCTGTTACTTTATCTGGAAAATGAGGGTCTGGAATGAACAGATGTCTAGTTTGAAATCCATGACCCTAAGAACTGTGGTTATTGGGTAAATTCTTCATTCTTTTGCTAACATTTGACCTACTCATTTAATTCAGTCTTGTGACCACAGTACCATAGATTTAGAGCAGGGAGGAACCCAAGAGATCAGCTGGTCTAAAAATATTTTATTTAACAGATGAGGACACTGAGGTAAAACAGGAAAAGTGACTTGTCAGAGTCAGTAATAGAGACAAAAATTGTCCAATGATATATAGAGAAATACCCATTTCTTACTTGTATAATTTTATAATAATGATAACAATAATAGCAATAGATTTTTTTTATCCTTTGAGGTTTGCAAAGTTATTCACGTACACGACCCCATTTGGTCCCCACAATAACCTGCGAGGCAGTGTCATTATCCTCATATTACAGATGAGGTAATTGAGGCTCAGTGAAGTCAAGTGACTTGCCCAGGGTCATCTGGGAGTGCTGTGTGTCTGAGGCAGGCTATGAACTGAGGTCTTCCTGACTTGAAGGCCAACACTCTACCTACTATGCCAACTATGAGGCAAAGAGCTTGATGTCTCTGTGTGTGGCTTGGGGATTTATTCTTTTTTTCTTACTTTCTGTTATAGGGAAGATTTCTATACTGAGTAGACCCATTTATTCTTCACTTTATGCTACCACAGACCACCCACCATGTTTTATTTGGTTGGGACAACATGAGCACACACTTTGCAGGAAGTGGAAAGTGAGTAGAGAATGTGGCGGAAGTTCCTTTGAGGTCAGCTGGCTGATTTTCTCTAAATATCAAATTCAGAAAGTGAGTCGCATTAAAGTTGTTCATGTGATTTATATGAAGAGGGCCAGGGCCATGTCCTAGGAAAATGAGAGGACATTCAGTCTTCCCGAAACTCAGTTTCTTAAATCTGTAGAAAACAAAACAAAATAAAACAAAACCCTGACCAAGGGTAGGGGGGAGACTAGATGGCTTCAGAGGGTCCTTCCAGCTCCAAATCTATGATTCTGTAAAGTTGCTTAAGCAGCATGGAAGTAGGAAAGTGCCAGTTGTGGAGTCAGAGGACCTAGGTTTGAGTCCTGCGATCAGGTAATCTCTCTTCTAGGTCCTTCTAGGTCAGAGTCCTGTGTATACATAACCAATTATTTCATTGATGTGGGTACTCTGTTAGCAGATGGAAATGGATCATGCCTTCTCATTTTGTATGATTCTGGTCCCTGTCCAAATTCTAATTGTAGTTCTCTGGTGGATGTGTGACCCTGGACAAACCATCTTCACCTCCATGGATGTCAGCTTCTTTGTTGGCTAAAATAAGGTGGTTGGACTTGATGGCATCAAGATCTCTTGAGGCTCTAAACCTATGACTCTATGATTTTTTTCTTGAAATCTGAGAGACAGCCATCTTTAACTTTCCCAACTTGATTCCCAACACATTTGAATGAGGCAGAGGCTCCAGGGTAACCAGTGGCCCTTCAATCAATTTTTAACTTGATTTGATTCAGACAATGTTTTCCTTTCTCCTTAGTTTCTATCTTGTATTTTAACCCTATCTCACCTTCTCCAGAGGTCTACCTTACTTTCCACTATTCTCACCACCAAGTTATGCTTCTTTCACTGTTCTAGCATTGATTAAAGCACCAAACTTCAGAGTCATCTTGTCCTTAAGGCCTTCCCTGAAACTCTCTGGTGGAAGTCAAACCCCTCAGCAGACCCCATCCTCTGCCCCCACTGCCTGCCCTAGAGGGAGGAGAGGAGGAGGCCACTAAACAGAAAGACCTGCCATGGTGGAAGAGTCCATAGTTACAACCTTGGCAGAAAAGCAGTTCTATTAATCCCTGGTTATTGTTGTTGCTGGTCTTATTTTGACCGTGATTGGTTTAAAGGTGCCTCAGGTTTGCTCACTTGAGACTGGAGTGTTTGCAAGGAACTCCTACTTTCCTTTGTCTCCATCAGCATACAACCCCACAGAAACTAATTTTCTGAGACCACCTGGAAATAGGCTACAGTCTGTTAGAACTGATTTCCTGAGCTGTGGTTAAGCTTCATAACGGTGGAAATGAGGGGGCAGCACCTAGTCTCCTAGTATCTTTTTATTTGGATGTATGTTCAGCTGGTGGTTTGTATATTATTCATAAACCCTTGAGTCAGATTAAAGGTGGATGTTTCTGTTCTAGGAGGTCTAAAATCAGGCAATTCCTCTCCCATTCTGTCTCCAACTACTTTTGTGATCTACCATAGCTTTTATGATGCTTAAGTCATAGAATTTAAAGGATATTTTGGCAGAAATATGTGATTGAAAAGGGGATGAATTAGTTAGGTGGCAAGAGCAGAAGGCTAAAAGGTGAATAACCTATGTATTGATCAAATAATAAGTATTTAAGTACCTGCCATATACCAAGCACTGTGCTAAGTACTAGAGGTATTTTTAAAAAAGGAAAAGGAAAAAAGAAAGAAAAAAGGAACAGAGATTGACCTCAAGGAGCTTATATTCTATTGGAGGCACCTTAAAAATGTTAAAAGATGGAGGGAAAACCTTCAGGATTGGGTGCATTTTCTGTTGAAGACTCATCAGAAGAAACAGACCAGAATCAAACTAGACAAAACATATCCACAGAGATCATGGTTACATTGATTACTGAAACATGCTTCGAGATACATTGTGTTACAGTACTTTGGGTGTACCACTTTAGACTGTAAGCTCTCTGAAGTCAGAGACTTCATTTCTTTATTCACCATAGAACCGAGCATTCAATTTAATTCAATCCAATAACCATTTATCAATCAAGCAATGTGCATTTTAAGCACCTACTGTGAACCAGCCACTGTGCTAAGCTCAGGGGATACAAAAAGAGGCAAAAGACTCTTCCTGCCCTCAAGAAGATTACAATCTAACAGGCGAGAAAACAAGCAAATATGTACAAACAAGCTATAAATAGGAGAAATAGGAAGTATGACAATCAAGTGAAGGCAGTAGAATCAAGAAAGGCTGGGGAGGGCTTCCTGTAAAGCAGTGGTTCTCAACCTTCCTAATGCCATGACCCTTTAATACAGTTCCTCATGCTGTGACCCCCCCCAACCGTAAAATTATTTTCTTTGCTACTTCATAAATGCAATTTTGCTACTGTTATAAATCATAATGTAAATATCTGATATGCAGGATATATTTTCATTGTTACAAATTGAACATAACCCACAGGTTGAGAACTGCTGCTGTAGAAGGTGGTATTTTAGTTGGAATTTGAAGAAAGCCAGAGAGGCCAGTAGCTGGGGTGTCAGGCACAGGGGACAGACAGAGGGCCTGGAGTCAAGAGATAGAGGGTCTTGTTTGCTGAACAGCTGAGAGGCCATTGTCAATGGATCAAAGTGAATAGTTTGGGGAATATGGTGTAAGAAGACTGCAAAGGCAGGAGAGGGCTAGGTTATGAAGGGCTCTGAATGCCAGACAGAGCATTTTGTATTTGATCCTGGAGGCAAAAGGAACCCACTGGAGTTTACTGAGTAGGAGGAGTGATGTGATCAGACCTGTGATTTAGGAAAATCACTTTTGTGGCTGAATGGAGGAAGGATTGAGTGGGGAGAGTTGAGGTAGACAGACCCACCAGTACCTATTGAGATAGTCCAGGTGGGAGGTGATGAGGACCTGAACCAGGGTAGGGAAAGTGGCAGAGAAAAAAAGGGGGTGCATTTGAGAGATGATGCAGAGGTGAAATCTGCAGGCCGTGGCAATATGATATGGGGATATGGGGATATGGGGATATGGGGAGTGTGGGGGCATCTAGAATAACTCCAGTTGTGAGCCTGAAGGATGGGAGGATGATGGTGCAATTACATCCATGGAGGCTTGGGGAGCTGATGAGATCACCTAGTAAAGTGGTATTGTGGGAGAAGAGAAGAAGCCCCAGGACAGAACTTCTGAGGGATAACTATGGTTAGAGAGCATTATCTGGAGGAGGATGCAGCAAAAGAGATGAAAAGAGAGAGGTCAGATATGTAGAAGGAAAACCAGAAGAGAGGGGTGCCCTGAAACCCTAGAGAGAAGAGAGTATTAAGTGGGAAAGAGTGATCCACAGTGTCAAAGGCTGTAGAGAGGTCAAGGAAGAGGAGTGAGAAAAGGTCACTGGATTTGCTAGCTAAGAGATCACTAGTAAGTTTGGAGAGAGCAGTTTCAGTGGAATGATAAGGTTGGAAGCTGGGTTATAAGGGGTTAAGAAAAGAATGGGAGGAAAAAAAGAGAAGGCACTTTTTTTGAGGAGTTTAGTTACAAAGGGAAGAAGAGATGTAGGATGAGAGTAAGAGGGAATGGAAGGATCAAGTAATTTCCCCCCTCTCCCCCAGGATGGAGGGGATATGGGCATGTAGACAAAAAGGGAATGAGGGAGAGATTGAAAGGGTGGGGGGGAATGAAAGCACCTACTATGTGCAAAGCACTGAGCTAGAGCAGAGGTTCTCAACCTTGCTAATTCCATGACCCTTTAATACTTACATGTAGGTGTATCTGCATGTGGGTGGACCCACCTGGAGATGGATAGAGGAGCGGTATTTCAGTTCCCACAACCATTGGAAATATGTGTTTTCTGATGGTCTTAGGTGACCCCTGTGACCCCTGTGAAAGGGTCACAACTCACAGGTTGAGAACTGCTGAGCTAGAGGCTTGGCCTACTAAGATAACAAAGAATCCCTGCCCTCAAGTAGTTTATGTCCTGCCTCTTGACCCCCATTGGATATCTGACTGGTCATGGGCTGATTGGCCTTATACTGGGAAGAGAGTTCCCTCCTTCTTCCTCACCTATCCCAATTATTGAAGAAAATCCAGCTTTCAATTAGAAAGTAACTAATGATGGCATGTCCCTGTGTGCTTTGGAGCTGGGCTTCCATACTTTACCAACATGGCAGCTGCCCATCAATGCACGGTGCTGGGAGTAGCTCACTGGGAGTTCATATTCACCAAGACTATCTAAACAGACCATTAAGTGGTAGTAAAGTAGCACATGTGAACGACAGGTCAATAAATTTCCAACAACTTATGTTCGGCTACGAGGGGCTGGTCGTTTCGGAACATTGTCGTGTTTACATAAAATCAATTTTACAAGCGACCTTAGGTAATTAGGGAATATGCCATCATACAGAGCATATTTTACACCCATCGTAATAGCTTCTTCATTAATCTAATTGATCTCATTTCCTTTGTTTGATATTGGGCTTTTGCTTATTTATTTTTTCCCTAAGCTCCTGCCACCTTTCCTGGTTAACATAGAAGGAAGTCCCAGAAATGCTGGCTTGTAAAAAGAGACATTATTCAGATTGTGGGAGGGGTCTTACAGTGGGATCAATGTTCTGGGCTGGGGGGTAGGGGCAAAAAGGGGAGAAAATTTGTAACTCAAAACCTTGTGGAAATGAATGATGTAACCAAGAAAATAAATTAAAATTTAAAAAAGAAAAAAAAAGAGACATTATTTTCAGCACTTTACAGGCAAATAGATGACCCTAAACTGTGACTGATGTGTTGATTTCTGAAAGAACTCTTGGATACTAAAATGAACATAAATAGGAGATAGGATTTCTTTTTAATTTTTTCTTTGATCTGGACCTAGGGTCTCATCTTGTGCATAGGGACTCCCAGTTTGTGAACTCCCTCTGTGGACACAGATCAACTTGTGACAACTTTTTGTCTTAGAGTATTGCTGGAGGCACTGGGAGCTTAAGGTTATATATATATACATAATACTCTTTTTTAAAAAAAAGGTTGAGGAAAATAAGCAAAACAAATGATCAATGTCCAAGTACAAGGAATATTGAGATTAATGTTGATTTATCTCTTAACCTTCTAACCTTGGTGGGTCATGCTGACCTATTCATTACAAAGACCACAGGCAGGAGGCTTTACAAAGACAGAGGCATGTGGGTGGCAGCAGCTACTGCTCTGGGAGGAGTAGAGGATGAGCCCAGATGTCACAATCAAGGACAGAGGTGTGTTTCTCCTTGGGATTCCCTGCCTTGCAGGAGGCCTGATTGCAATGACTTATAACCCAGATGCATCAAATCCTTCCTTTGCCTCAATCAGAGAGAAGGGGGAAAATTCTGATGCATGCCTGTGTGCATGAGAAAGCCATGCTTACCATGGGAATTCCTGGTGCCGTCTGTTCCCCAAAGTGCCTTCTGAAATGGAGATTCTGGAAACCATCTGCAAAGTGCCCTTGCTCAGGAATCCGAAGTCTCATGCCTTGGCAACGTGGGGATTTAGCAGCCTCGGAGGAGGCTCTCTCTTAAGTCATTGTTCAGTGCAGAGGATTCTTATCTTACTCTCCTCAATAGATCAAAGACATGACCTCAGTGCTAGGCAGTCTCCCCTCCACCCAATTAGATGGTCCCCTCCAGGACTTTGCACGTAGTAGGTGCACAAGAAATACCTGACAAATAAATATAAAAATGACAAGACGTCTGAGATTTTGCTTGAAAAGCTATAGGATGACTGGATGAAGGGTGGGGAGGTGAGTTAAAAAGTAGGTTTAAGAGCACTGGAAAACTGAGCTCTAAAGCCACCCCAAGCACTTACGAGCCGCGTGACCTCAGGCAGCCCCCAACTGCTGTTTGCCTCAGCTTTCTGGTCTGTAAAATGGGGGTGGTAATAGCACCGATCATGCAGGGTTGCTGTGAAGATCAAATGAGCTAATATTTGAAAAGCACCTGACACGTAGTAGGGGTCATATAAAATACTAGATATTTTGATGAGGATGGTGACGAGTAGTAATAGTAGTGGCGAGGGCGATGGTAGTAGTGCTAGTAGTAGTAGTAGTATGAGGAGGAGGAAGGAAAGGGTGGTGGTAGCAGTAGTAATAGTGGCAGCAGCAGTGGTGGTAGTGGTGGTGGTGGGAGCAGTAGTAACAGGAGGAGTAGCAGTGGTAGCAGTACTAGTAGCAGAAAGGGCAGGACTCTGAACCTGGATGTCAAGATTCAGATCCAACTTCTGTCACTTACAAGATCATTGTCATAACCCTTCTATTGAGATGAGTCATTTTTCAGTCACGTCTGACTCTTGGTGACACCATTTTGGTTTTTTTTGGCACAGATACTGGAGTGGTTTGCCATTTCCTTCTCCAGCTCCTTTTGCAGATGAGGAAACTGAGGCAAACAGGATTTAATGACTTGCCCAGGGTAACACAGCTGTTAAGCATCTAAGCCTGGATTTGATCCAAGGGACATGAATCCTCTTGACTCCAGGGCCGGTTCTCTGTGGCATCATCTAGATGCCCATCAGAGGCACCAGCAATTCCTTAAGACATCTATTTACAGATTCTGTCAAGATCACTAATCATCCATTTAAATCTGAAAGGGCCATCCGATCTAACCTCCTCATTTTCCCAACACAGAAGTTGGAGCCCAGAGAACTTCAACGCCCTTTCCAAGGACACAGAGGTAATATTTGGAAAGGTTAGGATTAGAACCCTGGTCCCATGACACTAAAAGCCAACCTTTCCACTACAGCATCCTCATGTCTGTCCATTTTATAAAAAGTTTCTCACGTGATGAATAAATCTAATACTTGGCCTAAGCTTGGTAGCTTGAGAAGATGTTCTAAATTTTCTGACTGAGAACCAGAGTCTGACACTATTTGGCCCATGTAGGGAACCAAGGTGAAAGAGTTTCTGGCACAATTATTCTAAGAGTGAGACACAGGACCAGTTTATCTTGCCCTGAGAGAAAAGAGGAGAAAGTAGAACGTGAGAGAGGGAGGCGTTCTGGAGAGATGGCTGAATTTGGAGCCGGTGTAACCACGGGCAAGTGACCTGCCCTTCTTCAGCTTCCTCATCTGTAAAATGGATCTAATTCTGCCTATGATCTGTACAAACGCAGCAATGCCCCCAAGGTTCTTTGGAACTTCCAGGCACTCCATAATACCAGTTATTACTATGAACATTTTTATTTTGAGGAGGCAGGAAACTCATTGCTTTTTCCAAGCAGATTTATTTCTGAGCCTGACCTAATCGTGTCTGAACGTTCTCTGGGCCGTGAATCTTATTCAATTTGGAAACGGTGTTTCTTCACTTTTCCTCTTCCCTATAATCCAAATTAAATCCTTTGAAAGGCAGCCCTGAAGTTTTCCTTCCCATTACTTACCTATTTCAGGACATGCTAAGTGCTATAGAAGCTGAAATAATTACATCTGACAGTTTGTATCTGCTCAAAGATAAGACTTTATTTTCATTATTCCTCTTTTTAAGTAGAAATGGAAAAAGAAAAGCATTTGCATACAGCTTCTCTCTGACAAACACAATTCCACAGTTAGACTAGGAAAGAGAAAATGTCCAGGCTGGTTCTTAACACCCTTTAACAAAATCAACCTATGTCTTTCAGTACAGATATGAAGCTAATACTCCTTGGGTTAAGTGTCAAAGATGGTATTCACTGAACATTTAGTCAATGCTGTTTTTGACATGGTTGGTATTTAGGGAGGGGGAAGGAGGAAAGACAGACAGACAGACAGAGAGACCAAGAGACAGAGATATAAAGAGACAGAGACAGAGCTAGAGACAAGAGAAAAGGAGGGAAGAGAAAGAGAAGGAAGGAGAAAAAGAGAGACAAAGACTCATAGGGACAGAGAGATACTGGACAAACTCTCCTTTTAGTTTTTCTCATTGCTGATAAACCTTATTTCACTGGGCAGGCCCCAACAGTGTCGTCATTCATACAACGGACTGCTTATCTCAGTACCCGTTGGTCACATTATTTCTCTTGAAGACAGCAAGAGGCAAAATAGAATCAAGACAGAGTATCTATTAATCACTGGTCCAGTACTTCCCACACTGTGAGAGGAACACCAAAGGATGTAGTGGATTGAAAGGTGTTTCAGCTGAAGAAAAACAGCATGCTTCTCCCTGGTGAGAGAATGGTGCTGTATTGGTAGGATATGCAAGCTCTGGCTGTGCGCATGGACTGACGGGGGCTGCATGTGACCACTCCACCTAATCGAGCCTGGCCTGGTGGCTCTCACTTCCTCCAGAAGGAAATGGAGTCTCAGATTTGCACATCCTCCGTATTTGTTTTGGAAAAGTCCTTGCCAAGACTGAGGGGGTATGACCCAAGAGGATAGGATAAGTTTATTGGGAGATGCTAAGCTTCATAACATCATCAGTAAAAGGCAACTTTGCAGGGAAAAATGCCAGCATTCATTTGTGCCAAACTGAGGAAAATAACTTTGGTCCTTAAAGTATCCACAGCTGTCAGGTCAGTGGGGAGTGGCCCCAGGATTTGCAGTTTGCTCACTTCTGCCAGCTAGGTTCTTCTTAGAGGACTTTGTGTTGCAGAGCAACAAGGGGGCCATAAGGGGACATAAACACAATATTTTCAAGGGGGGCAGATTCAGTTCTGTGCAACTGATGGTCACAGAGCATTCACTATGCATGACGAAGGTGCTGTGCTTGGCTCTGGAGACATATAGACAAAATAAGGCATAGTCCTTGTCCTCAGGGAGTTTGTACTTTTCATAAGACATGAACTTGAGGGCCTTGACCATCCTGGTCATCTCTTGGATATTTTCCAGTTTATTAATGCCCTTAAACCGTGGGACACAGAACTGAGCACGATAATCTAGATGAGGTCTAATAAAGGCAGAACACGGTGAAACTATCACTTGTGTATTCACAGAAACCCTACCTCTCTTGTTGTGACCCAAAATGGTCTTAGTGGTTGTTTTTTTGGTTGCCAATCGTTCTGCCGACCCATCTTTGGCCTTGTAGTCAACTAAGACCCCCAGACCTTTTCTATAAAAACTCCTATCCAGTCCTTCCTTCCTTGATTTTATACTTATGAAGTTGATTTTTTGTACCCAAGTGTAAGACTTTACATTTATGCTTATCCAATGTTATCTGATGAGACCCAGCCCAGTGCTTTCGTCTATCAATATCTTTTTGAATCCTGACTCTGTCATCCGGTATGTTAGCTCTCCCTCCCAGCTTCATATTATCTGCAAAACGGAGGCATCTTTAATCTTCATCTTCTCTTTCCCATTAAACTGTCCCATTAAGATCATGCTTTGCTTGGCCTGTGTTGCTAAAAGTTAACAGTGCAATGCAGTTTCATTAAGCTACAGCCCAGAACTACCATAAAATGATATGGTAAATTGGTTTATAAAGTTTTTAAAAGAGCAAATGATAAATGATGAACTCTTCTTACTTATCCAAACATAAAAAATAAATGTCTTGATCTAATGATTTGCTTATTTAACTGATAGCCACTATCCTCAGTAGAGGCTCTTAACACATTAAAAGATTATTTTTTAAAATCCCCACTGCGAGTCACCAGAACAAATGAATAATCCCAAGTGCCATTCATCACATTGCCCAACCTAGCAAACTTCTTATTAATGTACAAGAGACATGTGCCTGAAAATGTCTATCCATAGAGATGAAGCAGTTAGCTCTTTTGTTTGTCATGGTCCCTACGGGACGTCTATTTTGCCTACAGATGAATGTGCCGATTTGTGATAGGGACAATAGATCCTGTCCAAATGGGGAGAAATATTCAAGGCAAAAAAAAAATGATAAATACTCAGAATCCCAGAATTTCAGAATTGAAAGAAACCTTCAGAATTTCTCTCCTCAAACCCACATCTGAGAAAGACTACCCTGTAAAACGTGCCTGATAAATAGCCATCCAGGCTTAGCTTGAGGACATTAAGCAAAGCGAAACTCCTTATGTCCCCAAATGGCCCATTATGTTTTTTCATGACCCTAATTGTTAGGATAAGGGCAGCTAGGTAGCACCTCAGTAGATAGAGCATTGAGCATAGAGTCAGGAACTCATCGTCAAATCTGGCCTTAGACACTTCTTAGCTGTGTGACCCCAGGCAAGTCACTTAACCCTGTTTGCCTCAGTTTCTTCATCTGTAAAATGAGCTGGAGACAAATGACAAGCCACTCCAGTAAATCTGCCAAGAAAACCCCAAAAGGGGTCACAAAGAGCTGGATATGACTGAAATGACTAAAGCAGCAATTGTTACGATGTTTCCCCCTATATTAAAGATAAATTTATCTTTCTGTGACTTCTATAGGTCTACTTCTTTTTCTACATAAAAACCCTCTTCATACTTGAAGACATGTCCCCCAAGTCTTCTCTTTATACTAAACATCCCCAGCTCCTTCCTTCAAAAAGCTTCCTGAGACATGATCACAAGACCCCTGCCCATCGTAGTCACCATTATCTAGACGCTCTCCTCTGGATGTTTTCCAGTTTATCAATGTCCATCCTAAAACATTAATTCTGTACTTTAGATACAAATTGACCATGGTATAGTACAACGAGACTACTCCATCCTCATTCCTGGATATCAATCTTTTTTGTTGTTGTTGCTGGGATATCTAGGGAACGCCGCTGGTGTATAGAGCTCTGAGCTTACAATCAGGAAGACTCGCCTTTCAAAGTTCAAATCTGGCCCCAAGTACTTATTAGCCGTGTGATCCTGCGCAGCTCAAGAATTGAGCCCAACATCTTATTAGCTTTTTGAGCTAATATTACACAGTTGACTCGTACTGAGCTTGGTCCATTTGAACCATAGATTACTTTTTAGAAGACGCGTAGACTAGTTGTTCTTCTGCCGTCTTGTATTGGTGATGGTGTCTCTATCCAAATCATTGACAAAAATGTTAAAGAGCAAAGGGTTAAGACCAGGAACTTCTGACTTCAGATAAGTGCAACAACAATGAAATACCTGTCCATTCAGATTCTGATTGACTGAGTGACTAGAATGTGAATTTTACAAGTACCTTTTTTATAGGCCTTTAAAAATTATTCTTATTAACTTATTATTAAGTACCAAACACTTGTTGAATATTTGATTCATTCATAAATCAGAGATCCCAGATCTAGATCTTAACAGGACTTCAGGAGTCATTACTTAACAATCTAACCACCTTATTTTACAAGCCCATGAAGGGTAAGAGACTTGCCCAAGGTCACACAGGCTATAAGAAGCAGAGGCAGGGTTTTGACCCAATCCCTTTGACCATAGAGGCAATGCAATGAATATTGTACCATTTGTTGATGGAAGTGACACCACCCAGTTCTGAATGGTCCAATATTTCCAAAGTACAACCTTTAGACTGGTAGGTTTCTTTATGGCTTATACCAAGAAAGAGTAAAACCTGCTCCTTCACTCCCAATGATCATTAGATCTAGTCTACAGACTGAGAGGTAAACAATAAGAAAATAATCCTGTGAAATTTAGATTGCAAGAGTATTTTAGTGGAACTGTGGAATTGGGTCCACACACATACGCACACACACACAAATGATCAGTGACGGCAAAATGTTGTAGAGGAAAAGGAAAAGGTTTGGCTTGCTATTCAGGGGATGTATTTTGGAGTCTCCATTCTAAGCTAAGTGACCTTGGATAAGTCAAAGGATCACAGATCTACAGTGGTGACTTTGAGGACATCTTGCCTCATTTTATGGATAAGGGAACTGAGATTCAAAAAGATTAAGTGATTTACTCAAGGTCACACAGTAAGTAACAGAGGGAAGATTCGAACCCAGATTCTCTGACTCTAAATGCAGTGCTCTTTGTACTATACCATCTTTGAACTTCAGTTCACTGACCTATAAAAATCTAACAACCTCTCAAGTAGCATGTAACGTGGTAAGTATTGTCTATGTATGTATTTGAAAAGCATTGGATTTTGTCAGGACTAGAGTTCAAATCCTAGGTCTGCTCCTACCTTTCCCACCATAAGAGAGACACTAAATTTCCTTGGGCCTCAGTTTCTTCAACCGGAAAATGAGGGACTTGGACCACATGACCTTGGGGGTCTATGGTCCTCTGACTCTTACTGTTCTGGTATTGGTGTGTCTACAAGGTCTTGTGAGGTTTTTTCTTCTGTATCGGGGGCTGCTGATAGCACTCAGTACTACAGTGGACAATGGCTTAGACAGGTTTTTCAGGTCATCTGCTAAAGCCATAGCAAAGTAATACACTCTAATCACAAAACAGGAGCAATAGATCCCTGATGGCTGACCCTTGGGCCAGTACTGGGTAATATCAGGCAGGTTTCATTTAAAATGTAATGAACACACCTGGAAATCTGCTTGTAATTAGGAAGGGATAATGAATCCATCTATCAAGCAGAGGCCTGTTTGTCAGTTGCTCAGTATGCAAAAGAGAAACAGGAATTCATTGTCAACCTTTTGCTTTGCCTTTTGTTGAATTATTAGCTCTCCTAGAGCTGGATGGAGTCCAGATAGACAAATTCTCTGGTGTAGGCAGATACGGTTGAACCCCAAAGTACTTGGCTGACAGGCAAAGGCCCTATAGGGATGAATTGGGGCATTTTAAGAGAGGCTCTAACATCTGATTGAAAATAGTTATCATAATCATCAACCTCTGAGAAGGTCATAAAGCCAAGAAATCTTCCCAGAAATGTTAATGAAGCCAATTTAGGAAATTGAAAAGAAGTAACAGTTTAGGCATAAAGAGGATTACAAAGGGTTTATAGCAGGATTCTCATTGATCCCGACAACCTGGGAAACACTGCTAGCTTGACTCATCAAAATGGCCAATGGAGACAGAAGCCAAGTTCCTTGCAAAAAGTCAAACTTATCAACTAGGTGGTAGACAAAATTGTGGTGAGAACACAACACATCATTGGTCTTAGAATCCTGTACAGCGTTGTCTCTTCTTCGTGACTCAGTGGTAGATCGGCAATCATCAATTAAAAATAAACTATGCAGGGCTGCTCAGTTCAATCTATGGTCTAGTTATATTTTTTCCCATTCGTAAAATGAAATGTTGTTCTCAGATCATAAGGACTTGGCAGATCATAACGATTTGGTGTAAAAACAAATCTGGTTTAAACTGATGAATCAACCAATCAATCAACAAATATTTACTAAGCATTTACTAGTTCCAGGTACTATGGACTGAAAGAAATGTGAAAATGGTCTCTTCCTTCATGGTGCTTACATTCTAATAAGAATTTAACTAGTCTATAAAGGAGAAGTGTGTCAGTTAATGAGCATTTATTAACAGCTTACTCTCTGGATACAAAGAAAGGTCAAAACAATCTTGGCTTATAAAGAAGTTTACATTCTAATGAGGGAGATAATATGTAAATATTGAAATACACACACAAGATATACACAGAGTGAATAGAAGGTAATCTTAGAGGGGAAGGTGCAGTTAGAAGCTTGTGGGACTGGAAGAAATTTTCTTGAGAAGGTAGGGTTGGAGCTTAGCTTGGAAGGAAGCCTGGAAAACTAAGAGGGAGAAGTGAGGGAACAGAACACTCTAGGCCTGGGGGAGAGCCAGAGCAGAGACAGAGATTCTGGGAGACAGAGTGTTGGGCTGAAGCCACTCTACAATATGTGAAAGGGAATAAAGTGCAAAAAGCCTGGAAAGGTAGGAAGGGGAGACATCATGAAGACTGGGTCAAATTGAGGATGGTGGTACCTTCTACAATAATATTGTTCAGTTGTTTCAATTGCGTCTGACATTTTGTGATCCCATACTGGTGTGGTTTGCCATTTCTTTCTCCAACACATTTTACAGATGAGGAAACTGAGGCAAATAGGGTTAAGTGACTTGCCCAGGGTCACACAGTTAGTAAGTGTCTGAGCCCAGATTTGAACTCATGAAAATGAGTCTGACTCTAGACCCAGTGCTTTAATAGGGAAGTTCAAAAGAAGGGAAGGTTTAGAAAGATAATGGGTTCTGAGTTTGAAATGGGAAGGGAATAAGCATTTACATAATGTCTACTCTGTTTTTATAAATATTATTTCATTTGAACTTCACTATAATCCTGCAAGGTTGGCATTATTGTTGGCATCATTTTACAGGTGAGGAAATTGAGGGAAATAGGGGTTAATGACTTGCCCAGGATAACACAGCTAATAAATGTCTGAAGCTGAATTTGAATTCGGACCTTCCTGGCCCCAGGATCAGCACTCTATCCACTGTGCCACCAACTGCCACTGTCCAAGAGGACCAGTTTGAGATGTCTTAGAGGTAAATGTTGAGGCAGGACCAGCTCAGGAGAAAGAAGGTATACAAAAGTCTGAGAATTATCTGTATAGAAGTGATCATTTAAGGGAGAGGATGAGATTACCAACCAAGACTGTTTTGAAGTAGAAGGGAAGAGCACCCAAGACAGAGTCTGAGAGGACATGCATTGCTAGTAGATTTAAAATGTATGAAAAATCAGTAAAGGAGAATGAGAAAGAGGGAACTTTCCAGAAAAGGCAAGAGAACAAGGAGAGAGCAATGTCAAAGAAACCTAGAGAGGAGAGTATTCAAGAGAAGATGATGAACAAGAGCAAATTCTGTAGAAAGGTCAAGAATGACCTGGATCTAGAAAAGGCTGTGAAGAGATCACCAGTAACTTTTGAGAAAGCAACTGCCGCTGAATAACACCAGAAATCAGACTGCAAAGAGTTGAAGAGGAAGGGAGAGGAGAAGAAAATGGTGGTCCTCTGACTCTCATGTCATGACAACTGATCACATCACTGATATCACTCGCTCACGTCAAGTTGTCATGATCCAAATCAATTGTTTAAAAGGTTGACAAGACTGTAGACTTCTAACATTGAAATGCTGGATTTGGAATCAGAAAACTTGCATTTAAATCTTAGCTTTTCCTCTTATTATCCTTGTGACCTTGGGTGAGTTCCTTCAACACTATGAATGTGGGTCCTCATCTGAAGAATGAGTAGGGTTGGACTAAATGACCTCTGTAGTCCCTTTAAACTCTCAACAAATGATCCTGTGAGAAAATTCAGGATGGAATTTTTAAAGGCAAAATCATAGAGCCTTTGTTTCAGAGCTGGAAGGAAACTTTGAAACCATCTAATTCACACAACCCCTTTATTTTACAGATGATTAAATTGATGCCCAGAGAAGGGAAGTTGAGTCCATTCCAATCTAATCCAATCCAATCCAACAGGGAGATATTATGTGCCAGGCTCTTCCTAGGTGCTGGGGAGATGAAGACAAAAATACAACAGTCCCTGGCCTCTAGGAACTACATGATACTTGGAAGGGAGGGGGTAACTTGCCCAAGGTCAGGTTTCTTGATGCCAAGTCTAATATTCTGTGCCATGACCTCACATTTTCCATGCTTAGTTACAGCCAAAGTCAAGAAAAGACTTGGAGGAGGGTATCCACAATATTTATGAAAGTAGCCTGGTTACTTATTGCTATTCAAATTGGCCGAGATGTTTTATCCTTTGCTCTCAGCACCCCCTCTGATTTGGGGGACAGAGATTCCCTGGACAGGGCTAGAATGCATTTTCCCCATACTACAACATCTGATACAATCTTTATATAAAATATACACTTAGTCTGTCCTTGACACCAGCACTTGAGATCTTTTTTTTCCTAAGCTATATTCTGTTGACTGCCCCTCCTTAAATACTGAGCCCAATCAGGCTTAATTTTTGTTTATTTTATCTTCAATGTCCTTGAATTTGTTTGGAGATGAGTGCTTTATAAATGATAATGTTCATAATCAAATATAACCTGTGGTAATTGGATTTGAAGGAAATGGTAAGGAAAACACTGCAAATGGAATCCTTTTCAATAGCTCATAATTAGCTAAGAGCTTGAATGTGTTAATCTCTAGATCCACTTTTGGCATGCAGCAGAGGATGCAAGACCGTCAGGGTCTCATCTGAATCAGCATGGAGAACACAGGCATATTCAGATCTCAGGTGGACCAGGATTGAGAGTCATTTCCCCAGATCTGTGTGCTCAATCACTTCTTCCTTATATGATCAGGTGTCATGATAATGCAATCCTAGACTCTTCGGCAAATCATCTTTGTGAATTTGTTCATGTGAATATCAGACAGATTGGTCTGCTTAACAATCTCAGTAGAAAGTCTCACAAACTGGGCTGTGGTCTTGGTTGCAAATCGTCAGAAGCAGACTACTCTGGCAGGATGTGGACCCAAGACCAAAGCATTTTCTTCCAGTATAGAAGTCAGTGAATAGCCTCCAAATCCACCTAAATGGTAGTGAGTCAAGGCCATAAGTCAACAAGCATCTGTTAAGGGCTTACTGTGTCCAAGGCAAGAAACTAAGTGTTGGAGATGCAAATAAAGTCATAAATAGCCTCTGCTCCCTAGGACCTCACATTCCAAAAGGAGGAATAGTTTGCAAACTTTTATGTGCGTATTGGCTAAAGGAGAGGTAATCAGTAGAATAGCATATTAAAGTGAGAGTCAGAATTTGTGAGGAAATCTGGGGTAGGATCCTGACTAGGCTATTTACAAATTGTGATAGACAGCAAGCGAGCCAATCTACATATCTGGATTTGTTTCTTCATCCATAAAATGGCGAAACAGGATATCTCTATCGTCCCTTATAGGTTTAAGTCATTCAGTGCTCTAATTCCTCCATTTGTGGGATGGACAGTCCCAGGTTTGACAAGAAATATCACACAGAAGTGGCTGCAGAGTTCTTCACCAATGAAGAGCAGGTTTACTGTACTGGCGAAAGGACCAGATTTGGAAACTGGTCTTCTGGGTTCAAATGTTGGCTTGGCTATTTACTATCTGGACCCCAGGGAAGTCATTTTTAGCTTTCTGAGTTTTCTATTACCTCATATAACGTGGGGAATCAGACTAAATGAGTTTCAAGATCTCATCAAATTCTACTGATCCATGAATTCATTATGAAAAAGAGAAGAGGACCCTTAGAGAATTTTCCTTTGTGTCTGTATCTTCCATGTACCTTCAGAAGGTGGTCCTTTTTTTGCTCCTGCCTCTTAAAATCCTTGAGGTATCTTAGTTTGGTTCCCCGCTCCCAACAGGTCAGTGACTCTCACTCCTAGACTTATCTTCTATTTACTTGCAAGCCATTTAATAACTATTTATCCTAAACCGTTTACTTATCAAAAGTTGGATTTTCTGATAGACTATGAACTTCTTGGGGGCAGGACTTTTTTATTTTTATCTTTCTATGCCTAATACCTTGCACTTAATAAATGTTTATTTAATCAAACTGATTAATCAGTTTGACTAAAGGAACAACATTGGAAGGAGGTTTACAAATTGTGCTTCCTAGCCTGTGGCCCAATGTAATAATAAACATCAAAAACTCTGTATGGATCTTGGGAGTTTCTTTCTGTGCATCAGACGGATTTTCTTTCTCCTTCCCAGTAGCTTTTTATTGAATTTTTCAGGGAGTCACTTAAACCTTGAGCAAATGCTCCCAGTCCAAGGATATTGCTATAAGGTTTAGGTACCAGAAGAACAGACCATCCCCAAGAGGAAATTCCAGAGAGGAAAAACCCAGCTTTGTGGTTGCATGAAATCTTAACAAGATGCACTATATTCTTTAGAACAATGGGCTCCACCAGGATTTTCTTGATTACTCAATTCAGAAGCATGACAAAATTTGATGAGCCAAACCAATGCAGTGGAATTTAATATGCCATTGGCCATTAAGCAATTTGCAAGTTAAAATGTTCATGCTATTACACTGAAGCTCTGGGAATGAGAACATGTGTTAGTCCCAGATCCAGTCATATAACCAGAGGGGTCCCAGACTCTTACAAAGGATGCCCTTGAAGGTAACACCAACATCGATGGGCTCATAGATGGATCTGACAATTCTCCCCAGTAAGAATGTAATCTCTTTAAGGAGAGGGAAGTTTCTCTTGCTTGTTTTCTTTCTGGCTTTTCATTTACAGTGCCCAGCATAATACTTTGCATGTAGTAGGTGTCCAACAAATACAGGTCACATTTCTCAAATGGACAGGAGAAGAACCACTGCATTGAGTCAGAGGTCCAGGAGACAGTAGCCACAGCATCTTTTTCATTACTTCATTTGTATTCCAGTGATATAAACCACCTCCAAGATCATAGAGCTCCCATGGTATAGTGGGGGTAGAGAATGGATTTGAATCAGAAAGACCTGAGTCCAAATCCTGCCTTGAATACTGGCCCTGTGATACTGGGAAGGTCATGAACTCTTTGTATCTCATTTTCTTCTTCTATAAGATTTAGAGGTTGGAACTGATGGCCTCTGAGATCCCACCCATCTCTAATCTATGATTCTCCGAGTTTTGAGTGATAGTAGAGGTCTTGTGCTTAATTTCCTAATTTTACAGATGAGGAAACTGAGGACTAGAAAGACTAAGTGCTTTGTCCAAGGTTGTATAGACAGTGGATAAGCTAGGCTTCAAACCAAGGTTCCCTGATTCTTTTTTACTATACTTTAGCACCTCTCTAAAATAAATCATGGTAGTCAAGGTTTTCATGATATTGCAATGACCTCACTATGGACCCTTGACATTCTTTTTTTCCTTGTGATATAAAAATGAGACTATTTGAGACTTGCCAGTAATGAGTAAAATCTTTCATAGATTGGCCAGCTGCCCTCACATGTCAGCCATAAGGCTGGACAAAGGGAGAAAAAAATCTCACAATGGGGTAGTGCTATGGTTCAGGGTCATTAATGGTTAATTGAGCCAGTGGGAGAAAACATTAGGACTGAGAAGAGTCTGTCAGAACCCAAGTAGCCCAAGAGGTAAGGCACAGGTATGTACAGATAATCTACGGTTGCATTAAGAGGCTGATGTCGTTGAAAGAAAAATTCTTCATTTGGGTTTTACTCAACTAGGCAATATTCGGGACAAAGAGAATTAAAGAGATTTTATTATAAGTACTTCCAGGTAGCAACACACTGATGGGCTGATCACTGGAGATCAGCAATGACTTCAAGTTGGGGGATAGCTTTTATAGGTACCTTTAAGACAATTCAGATAGGTCCACCTCAGCCAAAGAGTAGCTGGGGTAGGAATGAGTGAGGAAGAGCAGATGATACAAAAAGCCTCAGGTTTGGTGCTTCCTTCCCACCACAGCTTCCCCCAACACTGTTGGATAAGTAGGGCTGGAAACTATGGGTAAGTGAGTCAATATAACTTTCAACAATATCACAAGGTGGCTGGGTAGCTCAGTGGATAGAGCACCGGGTCTAGACTCAATAAGACTTGAGTTCAAATGTGACCTTGGATACTTACCAGTTGTGTGACCCTGGGTGAGTCACTTAACTCTGTCTCAGTTTCTCCATCTGCAAAATAAGCTGGAGAAGGAAATGGCAAACTGTTCCAGTATCTTTGCCAAGAAAACTCCAAACAGGGTCATGAAGAGTTGGAGGTGACTAACACAACTCATTAACAACCCTCATAGGAATAGGGTAACAGAGAACCTCACGCCCCAACCTTCTGAGTAGAGGAGAAAGAAGCTGTTAATAAAGACCAGGATCATAAGCATAGGCCTGGAAAGGGCTGTGGCGGTTATCAAATGTAAGCCCCCTCATTTTATACTTGAAAGAGTTGAAGCTCCGAAAGCTGGGACTCGTCCAAAGTCACACTGGCAGTAAGTAATAAAGAGAGCCAGAGTCTGAACCTAACTATCCTGATTACAAAGCCGTTCTTCTTTTCACTGCGTTCTATTTCTCAGTTGGGGGAGATCTCAGGTTGAAAGAAAGCCAGTGGATGGGAAAAGAGCTCACACTAATACAGCATTTGTTGTCTTAAATCAGCTTTCTTCACAATAACCCTATGAAACTGGTGGCTCACACATTGTTGTCATCCCTGTTCTTACAAAAGAAGAAACTGGGGATCAAGGAAGGCAATTGATTTGACCACAGTAAGATAGCCAATAGGACCAGAGGGAGTGTTGAGTACTGTGCTCTGCCTTCTGTGAGACAGTATCAGTACCAATTCTGAGCCCTGCATTTTAGGAAGGAAACTGATAAGCTTAGAGCACCTCCTGAAGAAGACAGCCAGCATCATGAAGGGCCTAGAGGACCTTCCAAATGAGGACCAACCAAAAGATCCACCATATTTAGCCAGCAGATGAGAGGACTCAGAGGAGAATGCCTTCATTAGACTGGGATCAGAGAAAATGGGGTTTCTAGTCAAGTTTCATTTCTCACAGCCCAAAATGGCTTTCCACACATCTCCTTTAAGGTTAAATCCAAGTACCAACTCATGTGTGAAGCTTTATAGGCTCACACAAGACAGAAGTCATCTCTCTCCCCTCAAAGTTCTTCCAGCACTTTGTCTACACCTCTCCTGGATTCTTATCACAACTCACTTCATAGTTTATTTTTGTTCTTACCTTATTCTCCATTCTTAAACAACAAGCTTTTGGAGGACATCTTTGTCTCCCCAGTCCTAAGCACAACAATCTACATAGAATTGGCATTTAATAAATGGTTGCAAAATTGAATTGTACATATTGCATATTGAAAACAAAAATGCTTTCTTAGCTTGCTTTCTAATTGTGTTTGGAAATACTGCCTCACACTTAGATCCTAAATTAATGTATTACAAAGGAAGCCTCATTAAAGGCTAAATAATAGACTCAGCATTCCAATGAAATCCCTGACAAGGAACAGTATAGGTGACCTGTAACCAAATCAGATGCAAGTGTATAAAATTCATTAAGAAAATCTGATTTGTTTTCCTGTGATCGATAAACAATCAAAAGCGTAAGTGAACAGAAGGATGAGCAGGAAAGGATGAGGAGCTCAGAAACGAACAACATGGAAGGGTTTCTATCTGCATGAAAGACAGAGGGAAGAAAGGAAGTAGAGAGAAATGAAAGAAAAAAACCCCAAAGAAATGAGAACTAGAGAAAGAAAGAAAAGGAGAAAGGAAAAGGGGGAAAAGAGAGGAAGGAGGGAAGAAGGAAAGAGAAAGGAAGGCAAAGGGAAAGGAAAAAAGAGATAGAGGGAAAGTCAGAGAACAGAAAAGGAAAGAGAAAGTAAGAATTAGGAAAAGAAAATGAGAGAGAAAAAGAATGAGTGAAAAAAGAAAATGAACCAAAGATTAAGAGGAAGTATGAGAGAGAGACATGAAAAAGGAGAAAGAGGGACCATGGTAAGCAGTAAGAAAAAAAACCAGGAGAGAATGAAAGGGAAAGAAAGAATTAAAGAAAGAAAACCAACCAGCTCCTCCCCAAATACCTAAATGAAAGACAGACGGCCATGAAAAACTATCTGCCTAAGTCTCCTTTCAGGAATGAATATCTAATGCCCTCCAGCCAGGCTTTAGTAACAATGAGGATATCCAGGTTTTAATTGGAAATAATATCTTGCTCCGCTGGAGGTTTACTCCTTAAAGACCAATTGCTAAATAAAGCCAGGTTCAGATTTCTCCTACCTCTGTGTTTGGAAACAGGAGCACCAAGCTTAAGCGCCCAAATAAAGAGGCTGTGGGCTGGACAGAGAAAGCCTCCAGTCTGTGATTGATGCCCATTGACACCTCTGAACAATGACACCATGGGAACCAGGCCGAAGGGACCCGCTGTTTGGAGCTGATGCTGGAAGCCTGGGCCATTGTGAAGGAAGAGACACAAAGCCCGGGGATGGCCTTCTTTATAATAGCACCTTGTTTGGGATACACTATTGTCTTTCACATGTGCATTCTCTCCAAAAATGCTTTATGGAATTTTTTTAAAAATACAGGATGACAGAGGTGGCAGATAAGTTACGGAAAACCATGAAATACTGTGCTAGCTGGCAGTTTAGGGTAGACACAAAAAGCTGCTTTAAAAATATTTCCATCAATACTATTTTTGGGGTTCCATTCGGTACGCACCATTGTCCACTATTTAACCTGGGAGTCTTGGATTCAGGGAAGACAAGCAGGAGGATTGGCTTTGAAATCTTGTGAAACTCCAAGAAAACAGACCATAATCTAAAGACCCACGGGACTTCCCTGGAAAAGAGTTCCCAGAATTTAGAGGTGTTAGACATTGGTTTGTTTTAGTATGAACTGAAATTTCAAGGCAAAGATGATTCAGTTAAATTCAAGAAATGTCATTTAAGTCCCTACGTTGTGTAAGTTATGCCATTAGGCTTGGGAATAGAAAACCAGCCAAACAAAATGGAACTAGTCCTTTCCACTCAAGAATCAGAGTTCTGCTATATGATCCAACATATATACTGAAACAAATACACAGCAATACAAAACAATTCAAGAGTGTGTTATCAATTAGTTCAAAGAATAAGGCTTGGGATTCTACAAGGGAGAGAAAGGAGAGAAGAAATCACTTATGAGGAAAAGGATCCTTTGGAAAAGGCTCCTTGTTGCCCAATACTTGATGGTCGGCAGGAGGTATTCAAAGTACTGAAAGATCATGGGTACTCAAAGCAGGTGGCCTCCACCTAGGCACTGGTGGCCAGTGCAGAAGCCTCCCCTAAAGATATCTCTGTCCCTGCCCCAAGACCTAGAATTCTGCTTGCCTTCAACTGAGACAATAAGGCCCCAATTCAAATAGAAACATCAGCGGGGATTTACACTGACTTCTTTTCCTGGGTCTAGCGGAAAGAGCACTGGGATAAGGAGGCAGAAAAAGTGGGTTGACTTTGGTGTGGACACTGACTCTAACACTGGATGTAGTTGATGTGTTGTTTAGTTTTGTTAAACTGGTTTATATTCCTCTTTCTCATTCTTTTTTTTATATATTAGCACAGTTCTCTGAGAGAGGGAGAGAAAAGGAAATACCTAGAAATAAAAGTAATATTAAAACAAAAGATATTCATTATTTTTAGGAAATTGGGTCAAATTTTGTCTCTGCTACTTGGGAGCTCCACAGGCAAGTCCCCTGATGTCCTTGAAACTCAGTTTCCTTATGTGTAAAATGAAGATAATATTTATGAAAGACACCTTGCAGGTTATGATGAAACAAGTCACTTCCATGCCATTCTTTTTAAAATTTTCGATGAGTTTTCCTCCCAGCATGGGAGTAAATGGAATGAAGGAACATAAGAAATGTTGATTTTGATAAGGGAAGGGACCAGGAAATGGATGATAGATGTGGAGGAGATGTTGGGATATGATGCCACATTAGTCTTGAGTATGACATGGAAATGGTATGGAGTCACTACAATAGATCTGGGAGTGTAGATAAGCGTTGAAAAAATTCCAGTGTCACCAACAGTGTCACCAGAGGGAGTGGTGCTTTATTTGGCATGAAATTTCTCTCAATTTCTTTGTCTTTTGTCTTTAATTTCCAGTTTGGGGAAATGAATTCTTGTAGTCCTAATGGAAACAAACAGGTTCTTGGACTTGAGACTTAAAAATAGGGTTGGCTGCCACTAGAATATATTTCTGCTGATCTATCCATCTCATGCGTCCTGCTTGCATCCTGCCATAATTCTGTAGGTAGGAAACTGAACTATAATTGACCTCTGTTAGCATTTCCCAACTAGAGTGACAATGAACTGCCCTGGAGAGCCCTTACAGCATTATCACAGTCCAGTCCAGCAGCCACCCAGCTGGTCATACTTGCAAAGAAGTCTTGTCCAAACATGAGTGGATAAATCTCCCTGGCTTTATGCAAAGGAAAAGGCAAGGCCAAGCAATTAATTCACCCTGTGGAAACATGCTGAACACTCAGAATCGCCAGGTAGTGCAAATTATCAGCTGTCTTCACAAATAAGATTCCTCAGCCTTCCTCCCTCATTCCCTTCCCCCCGCCCCCCACCCCTGTTCCGTTTCATCTGTTTCTTTTGATAGGTAGGTCGGGGCAAAAGGGTAACTGGAAATTTTGCACTTGGGGCAAGATGCCCCAAATGGTACCCAGGGCAAGTGGTATGAAATTAACTCTTAGTTCACTTGAACTGGACTGACCTAGTGGATTCCATTTTGATTCTGCTGTGGTTCTTCTGTTTGTCATCCGTGTAGCCTATACTTTTCAGCTTGACCTGGACTGTGTCTTGGTATTTCTCCATGGCTGCTCCTTCTGACTTAGCATCTCAGATTCCTCGCTCATCTTAAGATTCCTTTGCTTTCCACGTTGTTACCCTGACCTCAGTCCACCCTTCCTTGTGCTCAGGAGGACAGGGTTTGACAAGTGGGACCAATTAATTGAAGGTAATTCATCTCACCTAAATAAAGACCAGAATAAATAATAATAGGAAGGAAAATGTGTCAAAGTTAAGAAGGACAAAGGGATGAGGACAAGCTCCTTTGACTATGACCTTCTAATAGAGTAAAAACAACAACAAAACTAAACATCACAAAATGGAAGGCAGATATTAGAGGGACTCTTATTTTGCCCTTAAGGACTATCCCCACCCTTGGCTTGGTGGAGGGCACTGATATTCAATGGATCCATGATCTCAGTGGTGTGGGGAGTCCTTCCACCAGTGCAAATGAATCAGCCTCCTCCTTCCTATCCCGTACAATCTGACTCCTCCACTCTTCTAACTCTTTCTCCCTCAAGGTTCATTTGGTTCCCAATCAAAATGAGGGTCTAAACCACTATAGTGTCAGGAACTGTGTTAGGTGCTAGAAATACAAGGGGAAGGCAGAAAACACTCCCTTTTCTTGCAGTCTACTTGGGATGGGGTGGGTGGACTACAACAAAGAAGCAAGCATATATACTTCCTGGAGGAGGAATTAGAGAGATCTGGAAAGGCTTTCTGTGGGAGATGGGTCTTGCAGAAAACCTTGAAGGAAGCTAATGAGTCTACAGAAAGAGAAGCGCGGAGGGAAAGCACTCCCGGCCTTTTCAGTGACCTTCGGCAGGAGATGGAATAGTGTGTGAAGGAAAATAGCATGGCATAAACATGGGAAGGCAGGCTAGAGACAGACTGTGAAAGGCCTCATATGGCAAGCTGAGGAGCTGAAATTTTACTAGAGTCAATAGGAAATGTGATATCTCACACAATGATCACAGATTGAGAGCTGAGGCCTTAGGGACCATCTGGTCCAACACGGCAGTTTTGGAAGTGAGACACAGAGGGTAAGGGGGCTAGACTCAGGTCATACGAGGAAGAAGTAGCATTGTAAGATTTGAACCCAGGCCCTACCAATCTAAATCCAGTATTCTTCCTACCCCATCATGAACCCTCCACAGAAGTCCAGTCTCTTCCAAAAAACATCATTAACTGATTACATTGTGCTTAATCACTTTCACCTTAAGAGGTTGGTTCTCATTTTCTGTAAATGTCCAGCTCTGCAGTTCAAGTATTCTTTCCAGAAGAAAAATCTCTAATCAATACAGCTTAAAATTAGCTTTTTATTAGTTCACTTAATAGTCTCCCTTTAGCTCTGTTCGTTGTGATTCAACCTAATCTGCTAATATTTGAACTGCCAAAATTAAACCCTTTCTGGCAGAATACCAAAAGTGAGGAAAAATGTGGTAATAATGTTTACCTGGCATCCTCTGGTGCTCCTTATTCAATACTATAAAAACACACCAGGGGTGAAATTTGATTCTTGCAGCATTGGTCCGACAGCTCTGGCCAGCCTGGTTGGCTAACTCTCTTTATACTATTAGGAGTTTTAACCCAGTGGGGTTGGCATTCAAGCACAGATTTTCTGGGTTGAGGCTGGAATCAGCAACCAAGCTGGCAAACCCATGCCCATACCCACATATGTCCTCCACATTGTATAAGGACACATAAATCTAATTGCAACCCACCAGCTCTCCTGGTCTAAAATGTTCTTAGTAGGTGTTTAAAGGGAAAACCAGAAGGAAAGCATTTAGTATCCCGGATGGATTTTTCTTCTCAGTACTACCATCAATAAGTCAATTAAAGTCAAATAAATTATTTTCACCAAGATCCTATGGAAGAATGTAGACAGAACATTTTTTTTCTAGTGGAAACTATGAGACTTTTCTTCCCATGTAAAGAAAGGTGTGAATGAGTAAGTGAAACGGGTTGGATTAGAGCTTTATTCCCCAAAGCCTATATAATCATATAGAATGACCAGGAATTCCACTACTTTCAAAAGACCTACAAAAGGAGTGCAGCTTTAATCCAAGAGCATAATCCTGTTTGCATTGGGGTTGTTTTCACAAGCATTTACATAAGGAGGAACCTGGAAGCCCAGCCAACCTTTCTGGTTGGAGGGCTCTCCTCTGCAGAGCTTACAAATGGAAAACAAGGTGTGTGTGTGTGTGTGTGTGTGTGTGTGTGTGTGTGTGTGTGTGTGTGTGTGTGTGTGTGTTCCAAAGGAAATGAAGCTCATAGACATTCGGAACCAGTAGTGTCAGCCCCCATCTCCGCTCATGGTATTAGTTATGGGCAGGCACACTCTAATGGGGCTGGGGGGAAATTCTGATACTGCATTTCCTTTCTCTGCATAATTAGCGGAAAGTAGGTAGCAAAGTAGATAGAGTTCCGGACCTGGAGTTGGGAAGACTTGAGTTCAAATCCAGCCTCCAATCCTTGTTGGCTGAGAGACTTCACCTCTTTGGTCTGTTGCTTCATTTATAAAGTAGGGATAATAACAGCCCCCCCCCCCCCATTGATGAAGAACAAACGAGAAAATAACGTAAAGCGTTTCGCACAGTCTCCGCTGCACAGCACTCGCTAATATTGATCAGCTCGGCTTCTTGAGAAATGCTCTCTTATGCCGGTGCAGTTTTGTCAGCCTGGGTTTGATGAGCTAACTCCATTCACTAATGTGAACTGCATTTTGTTCAGTCATTTCATTCACATCCAGCTCTTCCTGACCCCGTTTGGGGTTTTCTTGGCAGAGATACTGGAGCGGTTTTGCCATTTCTTTCTCCGGCTCATTTTACAGGTGAGGAAACTGAGGTAAACAGATTAAATGACTTGCCCAGGGTCACACGGGTAGTAAGTATCTGAGGCTGGATTTGAACTCAAGTCTTCCTAACTCCAGGTTTAGCACTCTGGCCACTGTGCCACCTAGCTGCCCCAGGATTATTATTTACTGAATCATAAATGGGTTGTAATCTGTATTGAATGAAGAAGTTCCCATCTTGGGAGCTCCTAAAATCGATGGAATCACAGACTCTCCATGTATTTGCTACATCCACTAGACTACCCACTGTTTCCACAAACTGGCTACATATTCATCCAGGCAGGACAAATCCCAGGTCTCAGAGCTGAGCATGTTCCCCATGAGCCCTTTACTCATACACCCTCTATCTTGTATGTCTTATTCCCCGGAATGACCTTTCAAACGCTGGGTCTCCTTTTTTCCCTTCTTTACTCTGGTCCCTTTGCTTTCTTTCATTCTGACCCTCATGTCTAAAATGATTGCCTTTTGAAGCCTTCATTTCTGTTGTCTTCCTTTTTTAAGGACTACAATATATAGTGCTTTTTACATTAAAATTGTGTTAAAAATGATACTTTGGGATTTGATTAAACCAAAATGGATAGGAAGCAAGGGTCTTGCTTAGACCAACCAACAAAGAAAAGCCTCCTGGACCAAACTGGAGGTTATCCAGAAGCTACACAGGGGCCATATGGTAGAAATAAGGGAGTACTTGAGTAGCCTTCCCCTGGAAGCCTTTATTTAAAGGCTAATTTAGAGTGCAGTTGGAAGTAAGTCAGTATTTGTCTGCCCATTCGCTATCCCTCCCACAAGCCCAAGTGGGTAGGTAGCTTTTTGCAAACAGAATGAAGTAGTAAAATGGGAGAAAGAAGCTTCCATTAGGATTTTCAATTCCATTTGTTAAGACTGAATCTGGATCATGCATCTGCTAAATTTTTTGTTTGTTTTTGGCTGGATTGAATTAAGCTGAATTTGAGTCCTGGCTCAATAAGCCATGTCTGGGCACAGACCAAATCTTATGGACTTGGACCGAAATTTCACAAGTGTTGAAGCATTTTCCCAATTGACTCACCTCAGAATCCACACTGGGCATTCTCTTGAGGTAAGTATACCAGGTCCATCAGATTCCTTTAATCCCCACTCTAACACACCACACAAAACTATTAGGTCTTGAATAAATCCTCTTAGCTGCCTTTGCTGCTACTGCACTGATCCTGCTCCATAATTATGGAGAAATGCTAGCTGCCAAAGTGATTTCTACCACTTTAAATATCTGCTTACCTTCCTCAGATCGATTTGGAGTCATAAGATGTGGGTTCATAATCCAGGCCCTGCTGTCCTCTACCTTGGTTAAGTTACTACCACCCTTCTAAAAATGAGTATGTTGATTTGATGAAATTTTCAGTCTCGTAAAGCCCTAAGTCAATGACTGGTCCTTATACAAATGACTCCCAGATGGAGTGGGACCGGTACAAGACTCGTGTTTAAAGTTCTAGCTTGGATACTTACCGGCTGAGCAACAATGGAAAAGTTCCTTGCTCTTTTTCTTCCTCCTCTGTCAAACGGGGATAATAATAGGCATTGCCTACCCCAAAAGAGGTAATATGGCATAATGGCTAGAGATCCCTGGCCTCAAAACCAGGAATATCTGGATTTGAATACTGCTTCTGACACATACTGGCTGCATCACCCTGGACAAGTCACTTAAGCTCTTAGTGCCTTAGACATTTCTCTTATGATTATATGTTACAGAGAAGGCACTCACCTGCACAGGTGGAGGGAGCTTTTTCATCAGGGATTTATCTCTGCCAATTAAATCATGAGTCTAGTCCCTTCCTTGTCCTATATACTTTGTAGTTCTTAAACTATACAATGCTATATTAATGTGAGGTGTTATATTTATCTTTTGCAACAATAAAATTTAACTTTTGTATCTAAGCCCCAAATTCTTCATCTTCTACCATGGATGGCTCCCTCCCCTTTTCAAAGGAGGGCATTCATGGAATCTGATAGGACTTCATGACTTTAGCATCAGCGCTTTATAACTATTAGAATAGTTACATTAGAATATATTAGAATATACTGCCTGTTTACCACCACTGAGGTCATTGAACATGAGTTTCACACATACCCATTGTTTTTAGAAACTTCACTCCTGCTATTAAACCATATCAAGGTCTTCCTCTTCATTCAAGTGAAGCAAGCCATCTTCAGAGTTTTTACAAGATGGTGGCATGAGAAATCACCAAAGAGACTAGTGCTTCAATAGCATTCTCCTTCTCCCTGTGATTAGAGAGATCTTCTAATTTAAAATCAGCCAATTAAAAAAAGTGGAAAGGGAAAAAGTTGGGGAGCAACTAAAGACCCCTTTGGACAAAGAAAGGAGGAAATAGGAAATGAAACTCTACCATGATGAGGGATCTGTTTCCATTGTATTTGATCATCAAAGTCATGATGGAAGAAAAGATCCCAAAGAAAATTCACCAGAAAAAAAATAGCAAATTAACATGAACAATGACCTCAGAAATGAATCTGGATCTATCAAGAGACACATCAAAGGATTTCAAAACTTCATCTCTTCAGGAAGCCTTCCTTGACTAATTAGGAGAGAGGAAGCAAATTGCTCCCAATCCCACATTATTTAGTCATACAATTCTCTACTCAACTACTATAAAACTGGCACTTCCTATATTGCGTGTGTATAATGGTTAATACGTTGGTTATGATGCTATGATCTATTTAAAGAGTTCAATGCTTTTGAAATTTTCAAACCTAGCTTTCTGCACATCCTTATTTTCTGTCTTGGAAGGTGCCATTTGTCTTAAAACAGACACAGCGTATTTTAGTGGAGAGAGCGCTGGGTTTAATATCACCAGAGTTGGGTTTGAATTCCAACCTTGACACTTTTTAGCTGGTAGCTCCCCGTATGTGAACCTCGGTTTTTTTCACTTGTAAAACTAGGGAGTAAAAATGGAAACTCACAGGGTAGAGGGGGGAACGCTTCTTTGCCAAACTATCAGCATGATCAGAAGACAAGAACTACCTTTGTCCAACTCACTTACAAGTATCGGGTTGAGCGCAGTGCAGACGGGACCTTCTAATAGATGCTTGTGAAGGATGTTGATACTGATGGTGAAGGAAGAATGGAAATGAATAATAGGAGGATGCTGAGTTTTTACCCTCTTTCAAGTGATCTGCATTTAAAAGGGTGAATATATTTGGATTTCAGTCTTTGAAATTTCGTTCTTTAAATTCTTGTTTTAGAAATGAACTGAGATTTGATCTTTATCTCTCCTCCTACCCCTCTCCCTCTTCCTCTGCCTCCTTTTCATTCCTCCCAGAACGTCCTTCTCCTATGTTCCATCTACTTACTCTTCATTCCAGAGAAAACTCTCTTTGATAGACAGGCAGCTGATGAGGAAAGGCAGAAAGGATGAGGGAAGAAGCAGAGAAGACCAGGAATGCTTTTCTATTTTCTACTTTGCATCACTGGGGTGATTTATGTTGGAACAAGTCCTTTCCTGCTCACAGAATAATATTTCTGAAAAGACCACACAACCACACACACACATACATACATGTGTTAGATCCTTCTAAAATTGAATCAGAAGCACGAGTGTTGGTGAGGATTTCTCTTAAAGATGTGAGCACCACACCACTGTCCTATTTCCAAACTATGACTCCAAGGGCATCTTCTTCCCTCCTTTGTGAGCTCCCTTTATAAGTCATTTCTCCCCATTAAGAGCAGGGACTGAATTATTTGCTTTGATTTATGTTCTCAGAGCTTAGCACCATGCCTAACCCACAATAAACACTTGATAATTTTTAAAAAATAATAATTCACTCCTAGTAGCTTAACATTTGTAAACTAAGGGATAGCTTACAACTTGGAAGTAGGTTGGATTAGTGCTAAGAAGCTAGTGGTGAGGAAAATTATCCTTAATTCTACATTATTTAGCTCTGAAGTACTTAGATCTGAATAAGAATTTATAAAAATAAATTTTACTGGTGTCTTTCATTTTTACAGCATTCTAATTATCTCTGGATGTGTATCCTATCCTCCTATTCCATTATTGTATTTTCAATGATTCTGTTTGGCTCCCCTTTAATGGTAATCTTTTTGTTTACATTGTATATATCATTTTCCTGGTTCTGCTTACAACCTTCCACATCAGTACGTACAGGTCTTTGCATAATTCTCTGAACTCCTTATTGCCATTTCCAACGGCACAGTTTTTATACTATTGTTCATTCGGTCACTCCCCAACCAATGAGTGCCCAACTTTATTTATAATTATTTTCTTTTTTTTTTTGGCTACCACAAAAAGGGTTGGTATGAATATTTTGGAATATATCGGACCTCTGTTTCTGACTTGGATATCCTTAGGGTGCCTTTCCTAGTGGGACTTTTGAGTCAAAGTATGTGAACAGTTCAGTCATTTTTCCTGAATAATTCCAAATTGTTACCCAGAACAACTGGGCCAAGTCACAGTTTTACCAACGATAATTAGGTGAATGAGAAATTTAATGTGGATCATACATTGTTGACTATTACTCACTAGGAAGTTTCCTAGAAAGAACTAAATTAATTCTAACTTACTAAAGTGAGGTAAAGACAAAGACAGGCTGCCTTTTCAATGACTTCAAGTTATCTCTTGATGCCAAAGTCATATTCTCAAATATTAATTTTAGGCTCACTTCATCTGATGTCAACATGCGTCCCCTGTGGTATAGATGTGAGTCATAGAAGACTGATCTCTGAAGAATCAAGATTGCAGGTTACCCCAAAGGGCAAAAGAAATAAGTATAATGGGGTTACATACATTTCAATGTCTTACCAAGATAGGAATATGATACAATACAACAAACATTTATTACGCACCTACTGCTACTTAGTGCAAAGCACTATCCTAGGCACTGGGGATACAACAGTAAATGAAAAAACATAGCTGTCTTCAAGAAGCTTATATTGTACTAGTAACATAAGATGCTAGGAGATGATAAATACAGAGACAATTATTTGAAGTGACAACAGGGAGGGGATCAGAAGAACAGTGACATATGTCAGAAATGATATAAGAGGCATCATCCATGTCATGAATCCTCAGGAAAGGCTTTGTTAAAGCAAGGGACTACAGACGGAAAGTCCAGGGGATGTCCTGATAACTATGACACGTTAAAAGATGCAAAACCTCCAGCATGTTAAACAGGTCCTGTCAGGAGCATTTACGAGAGGAAATGGACAAGAATCATGTAGTACGTGAAAGCATGACTGGCTTAGGATCTGCCCCTATCACTGAGATCACCTTTATCATCACTCCCCTCCCTAATGTGGCCCCACAGAACTGCCCAGTAATTATATTTCCATGGCCCAGGACTAATTTTGTTTAAGAAGCTAAGCTCTGCTCTACGACTGCTGGAGGAAAATGTTAACCGGTTCTGTTCTTTAAAGGCTGTGAGATTTACACCCCACATTGTCCTGTGACTTTCATACAGCGGGATGAATGTCTTATCTTTCGTTTGCCCACACGCTGGTCTCAACTTAAACCAATTTTGTGTGTCCCATGTGCCTCGTTCTAGTGGTCCTCTCCTGAATGGCTTTCTTATTCATTTCTTTCTGAGAAATTACATAGATCACAGCCTAGGAACCAAGGCCAGAGTTATGTGAGAAATAAGCGGCATTAGGGGGGAAACTGCCAAGCGCAAACTTCTTTCTTGGAAAATGGACGGCTCGCCAAGCATCTCAATATATCTTAATTGGCCCCAGATCGCATATCTTCACTGGGACTCTGATGTTCACATAATACACAGGGACTGGAAAGCCAATACACTTGACTGATACGTTCCAGCAATGAATCCAATACGAATATAGAGATTTTGGAGAAGTGTGTGTGTGTGTGTGTGTGTGTGTGTGTGTGTGTGTTTGTGTTTGAATAAACCAGTTCCTTTCTTTGCATAGTCTTCCATGTTATGAAGTAGGTAGAAGGTTCCCATCATTTGGGTAGGCAGAAAGAATTAGATCCAAGGTGTCTTCCCTCTCAGAATGTTGCAGTACATTGGAACATAAATAAAAGTATTTTAAATTATGCATTGGATTCTGTGTTAATTTGTCCTTGGATAAATTATTAAATAAGGGATATGAAATGTTGGACATTAAAATGAAGAATCTTAAAGATATAGTTTCAAAGATGAAGAAATGACGCATAAGTATGAACAGGATCTTTGTGTAGGGGACTAATAAAGTCCTCGCAAGGTTGGCTGTCAGACACCCTGAACCCCTCTTGAGTGAGAGCTCCATATTTTTCTTTCATTCCTACTGGAGTTGAAAGACAGGTAGAGAATTAAGCACTTTTCTCAGCTTCCTTTTGGTCCCATACTCTCCAAGCTCAATGGCGTAAACAATTACAGCTCAAGTCATCAATAATTTATGGAAAATAACACAGACCACAGACTCCCCAGCTGCCTTTCCCTGAAGGTGTCAAAGAAAGTCTTACTCTTTTTCCTCTGGGCCATTCAATTTACCCCCCTTTTGCTAGAGCCTTACAATTGGAATGTGAAAGATAAATGAAATTTTTGTAACTCAGGGGAGATAGGGGCCCCTCACCTAAGAAAATTTCCCTTCCTACAATAGGCCCTACCTCTACCCACCTCCTACTTCCACCTTCTGGGGGAGCACCCCATGTGGTGATGAAAGCTGGCAACTATTCCTATATGTATTATAGACCCTGCCTCCTTGACATCTACAGCTACCGAGGACCTGGGAAAAAAAGTCTTCTCACTACCAAATTCCTCATGATTTCACAGATTCACCCTAAAGGGCACTGGGAGTTTCCATCTGACTTGGGGCCCAAACAGTCTATCTGTGTTTAGAAAGAGAGATCTTTGAAAGCAGGGACTTTCTCCCCTTTTTTATTTGTATATCTGGTGAATAGCCTAGAGTTTTACATGGTTGACAAATGCTTGGTAAATACTTTCATTTCATTTATTCATCCGTTCATTTTGTATTGTTTAAGAATAGAGGAATATCACTAATGTATTGTTGGTGGAGCTGTGAACTGATACAACCAGTCTGGAGAGCAATCTGGAACTATGCCCAAAGGGCTATAAATAATTGCATACCCTTTGACCCAGTAATACCACTTCTGGGGTTGTACCCCAAAGAGATCATAGAAGTGGGAGGAAGACCCATATGCACAAAAATTTTTATTGCAGCTCTCTTTGTGGTGGTAAAAAAATGGAAATTTAGGGGACGCCCATCAATTGGGGGAATGGCTAAACAAATTGTGGTATAAGAATGTAATGGAATACTATTGTGCTATAAGAAATGGGGAGGAGACAATCTTCAAATTCACCTGGAGATCCTTATCCAAACTGATGTTAAGGGGGAAGAGCAGAACCAGGAAAAATTTGTACATAATCACAGACACATCATATGTATGACAACCAGCTTTGATAAACTGGACTCTTCTCAGCAACACAAGGTTATAAGACATCTCTACAGGTCTCAGGATGGAAGGAGATGTCTACATTCAGAGAAAGATCTAGAAAGACCAGAGTTTAAATGGAGACTGAAGCAATCCACGTTATCATTCTTTTTCATGTTTGGCCCTCTTTCTTTTTTCCCATTGTTCGCTCCGTTGGTTACAATCCTTCTATACAACCAGACTAATGTCCAATTTGAAAATATTTGCAGATCCAATACTTGATTGCACACTGCCATGAGGGGTGGAGGGAGAGGGAGGGGAGAAAATTTGAAACTCAAGAGATTATGGAAGTAAATTTTGTAAACTAAAAGTAAATAAACAAATGAAATAAAAAAAGAATAGATGGATATAATTCAATGGGCAGACAGAGTCCTCTAGACCACTCTGTCCTTAACTACTGCAACCAATCCAAATCAACAACCATTTATTAGGCATCCAGCTCCATATCTCTTCACTGGTCCCCCAGGCCTGGAATGCTCTCCCTCCTCCCCTCTACCTCCTGGGCATCCTTCAAGACTCAGTTCAAATCCCACCCTCTGATACAGGCCTTTCCATGTCTTTTTCCCACTGGGATCACCTCCAATTTACTCCATTAATATCTTGTACACGTATAAGTATTTGCATGGTATTTCCCACATTAGAATGGAAGCTCCTTGAGGGCAGGAACTGTATTTTCACCTTTCTTTGTATCTCTGGTGCACAACACAATGACTGGCCTAGAGTAGGTGCTTAATAAATGCTTGCTGACTGTCTCTTAGCACAGTGCAAGGCTCTGTGTTATTATTGGGGATACAAAAACAAGAATGTTCCCCAAGGACCTTACATTTTACTCAGGAATACACAGCATGTCGAAATGTTTCTAAGGTGCTCTAAGGGTTGAAACATGCTAGGCCAAGTGACCAGACCAATGAACCTCCTGATTTTAAAACACAAGCAGGCAGAGGTCACGCTCTTGTGAGCAGCCCAGGGGTCCCGCTGTTTTATGGCTATGACAATAACGACCACTCCAAGAAACAATGACCACGGGCATCATACCGAGACTCCATCACTTTCACTCTTCCTGAAGGGCAAAATCAAGCTGAATACTTAAAGATCTATGGCTTTATCACCTAATGGAACTTCTGGTTTGGTGAACTCCTTGCACCACTTGTCTCTAAATTGTTAATGACTTTGTGAAGGAATGAATCCTGAGGTGTTGCTATAACAACACAGAGATTGAGGGACTCAAGAATTTCAAGGCTTAAGTATCAGAGACAGGATTTGAACCCAGGCCTTGCTCATTCAGGTGCAGAACTTACTTCATTCAGAATTTAGGTTTCTCCCAATCAATAGAACTATTTTTGAGTTCTTTCCTAGCTGTGAGACCCTGGACAAGTCACTTAACCTCTGCTTGCCTCAGTTACCTCAGTAGTAAAATGATCACCTGCCTCACAGTGTTGACATGAAGGCAAAATGTGAAAATGTCTATAAAGAGCTTTTCACACCTTAAAGTGCTACATAACTTTAGTTATTATTATAATTATATTATTATGACTGTTTCTGTTCAAAGTAATATTTTTAATCATTTCACAATAAGAAATAACTTTTACTCACAAAGCTCTCCCCGTACAAACACTTGGCTTTTTCTTTTATTGGGGGGAGAAGAAGAGCAGCGGATGGTCCCCAAAGCCAGGGGTTAAGAATGCAGCAAACAGTTTACTAGTGATATTTTTACTTGATGAAAAAATCATTAGTGGATGAGATCCTCTAGTGAAGCAGAAGAAAGTTTGACCTTGAAGATGGTCATCCATTCCAGGAGAAGGGGTAGTGTTACCCTTGCCCCTTGGGCTCGGGAGATAAAAGCAGACCCTGTATGTGAAGGGTACCAGGTAATGAGCATTCAGGGCTGGGTGCACCCCTTGGGTGAGCAGAGGACTAAGTCTAGGCACAGAGATAGCAGTTGCTTCAGATGCTGTTACCCTGAGGAAAAGCCCCATTCACGCCAGGCTAGTTACAGTCTGGCTCACAATATGCCGTTCCCTTGTTCTGCCTTGGTAAGCACCCCAGTGGAAGCCTCGGCTCTTTGCTCGAGAGCTGTTACTTTTCAACATTCTCCAGTTCTCGTTTCCTTCAAGCTCCATGTCAGAGCCTCCTTTCAGGTGCACAGGGCTCAAAGGTATCACAGGTGAGTGGCTTTACAATGTTAATCATACATCTGATGTCTTCCTGAACATAACGGGCTGCACAGACCATTTCTTAGACAAACCCCAATCCTCCCATTGCCATTCGCCCACCATTAACCTTTAGGTAATTGATGCTGTAACTTAGGAACAGCTCAGTGGAGTTGGGCACAATTAGAGAGGCGTCCATCCTGTATAAACAGCTCCTGATTGGCTCCAGTATGTGTCTTATTAAGGGCAGCTAGGTGGGGCAGTGGATAGAGTGCTGGGCCTGGAGTCAGGAAGACTCATATCCCTGATTTCAATTCCAGCCTCAGACATTTACTAGCTGTATGACCCTAGAAAAGGCACTTCACCCTGTTTGCCTCAGTTTCCTCATCTGTAAAATAAGCTGGAGAAGGAATTGGGAAAGCACTCCAGTATCTTTGCCAAGAAAACCCCAAATGGGGTCATGGAGAGTCAGACATGAATGAAAACGACTGACCAACATATATTAAATTATCTTAAATTTGGACACAAGACCTCATCTTCCTACTCTTCCTCCATGGCAGTCATCAATGACAGATATTCAAGTGCTTTGTATATTGTGTGAAAAACTGAAGAGGCAAGGTTAGAAGGCCATTACTAAGCATTCAGTAGGAGCCAGGAATTGTACTAAGTGTCTGGGATTCGAAGAAACACAGACATACAGACAGACAGACAGACACACACACACAATGTCTTCACCCTCAAGAAAATCAACTTCTAATGGAAGAGACAACATGTAAACAACTCCATACATGTAGGAGATCTACAGCGTGGAAAGGACATCTCAGAAGGGCAGGGATCAGGTATGGTAGGGAGGGATCAGAACAGTCCTGCACACTTTGGGATTTGAGTTGAGTCTTGGAGGAAGCTAAAAGAAAGTAAGAGGGAGCAGCCGGCACAAGGACACCGAGATGGGAGATGGAGCATTGTGTGTGAGGAACCGATCCCTCAGTTTTTCCCTCTTTCTTCTCATTCCCTTGTCTTCAAGAGATTTAGAATCTAATTGGAAAGCAGGACAATCACAGCAAAGGATAAATGGAACAAGGCCATGTATAGTAAGTACTAAATCAGTAGTTCTCAGCCTGTGGGTTGCGACCCTTTTGGGGGTTGAACGACCCCCTTAGGGGGTTGCCTAAGACCATCAGAAAACACATATTTCCGATGGTCTTAGGAACAGAGACACCACTCCTCTATCAGTCTCCAGGTGGGCCCACCCACATGCAGAAACATCCACATACAAGTATTAAAGGGTCCCAGCATTAGCAAGGTTGAGAACCACTGTTCTAAATGAACAAACTAGCTTCCATAAAGTAATAATAGCAATTGGCATTTTGTATAGCACTGCAAGGTTTACAAAGTTCTTTGTCTATATTATCTCATTTGGATCTTCTATAAGATGGCAGCATACAGTTTCTTTGTAACTTTTAAAATCTATATCATTGTATTTTTGGTGTCATAATAATATTCCAATATATTTCAACAGAATTCTCTCTCAGAACAACAACAAAATCAATCAAGACCAATCAACGTAACAACCTCATCTGTTCCCATATTCGACACCCAATGGCAGCAGATCCTCCCCTCCGTAGCTCCCTCTCCCGAGGAAGAAATAATATTTCATTATTAATCCTCTGGAACAAACTTTGATCATTGCACTTAATCTAAGTTTGGCTGCCCTTTCTTAGCACAAATCCCACTGCCACGAAGGAGTAGTTCTTCCCTGGGGATTCAGTTTGTTGGTATCAGAGGGAGCTGCTGATAAGTACCCCAAAGCATGTGTTGCATTTGTGTCTACATTATTGTGGAATTCAGATGTGTGTGTGTGTGTGTGCAAGTGCATATATGTGTATATGTCTATGTGCAGAGAGAGTGAGAGAGTGGAAGGGAGGGGAAGAGAGAGAGAGGGAGAGAGAGGAAGAGGGAGAGAGGGAGGGAGAGAGAGATTGAGAGGAAAGATGAGAGAGAGAGAGAGAGAGAGACGGAGAGAGGGAGGGAGACAGAAAGAGACAGAGAAAAGAGAGAGGGCAGAGAGAGAGAGAGGGAGAGAGAGAGAGGGAGAGAGAGAGATGGAGAGAGAGGGAGAGGAGAGAGAAGGGAGGGGAAGAGAGAGAGAGGGAGAGAGAGGAAGAGGGAGGGAGAGAGAGATAGAGACAGAGAGAGGACAGATGAGAGAAAGAGAGAGAGAGAGAGAGGAAAGGGAGGGGAAGAGAGAGAGGGAGAGAGGGACAGAGAAAGGAGAGAGAGGAGAGAGAGAGGGAGATTCTGCATGCGTTTCTTTTCCTGGCTCTTCTTCCTTCATACTCCCTCCACACCGTTCTGTTTGCTGCTTACACAATACTCTGCTTCCCTCTTAGTCCCTCCTCATCTCAGGCTCAGCTCAAACGCCCCTTTCTCCCTAAGGCCTCTTTCGACCCTTTTGGGCAGATTTCTACAGGGACATCTCCTCTTCTTTCTATCTTTGTCCCTCTCTATAGATTATGCATATACAATATGGATATGAATATACACATAAACACTTACATATATAAATACACACATATGCACATACGTATCTATCTACATATCTATAATGTTGTTGTTCACGTCCAACTCTTTGTGACCCTACTTTGCGATTTTCTTGGCAGAGATACTGGAGTGGTTTGCCATTTTCTTCTCCAGCTCACTTTTACATTTTACAGATTGTCTCATTGAGGCAATCAGGGTTAAGTGACTTGGCCAGGGTCACACAGCTAGAAAGTAAGTGTCTGAGTCTGGTTTTGAACTCAGGATGATGAGTCTTCCTGGCTGTGTGTAGTCCAGTGCTGTCTGTATTCATTGTGGCTAACTGCCTTTCTCTCCATCTCTTTATGTGTAATATACATACATACACACACATACACACACACACACTCTCCGAATCATGCTTAAGTATCTTTGCAATCTGCTAAGTACTTGATGCTCACCATCTTATCTGATTCTCACAACAGTTCTGTAAAGCCCCTACCTTCCCTTAGTCCCATCTTACAGATGATGAAATAGAGATCCGGAGACACTGAACCATTCTTTAATCATCTCATGGTTGGTGAGGGTCACGTTTGTGATGTGACCTCAAGTCTCTCAAGCTCCTAGGTCAGGTATCTCTCCAAGGTACCTAAACCCTACACTATATCCCTTGGGCCTTTGGATGTCTGTGAACTTGTTGTTTGAAATGTTTTTGATAACTGCATTTCAATACATTAGTTAGCTCCCTCTGTACTCCTATGCATTGTCTTTGATTATCTAAAATGATTTTTCTGAGAAGGGCTCCTTAGGCTTCACCACACCACACATGGGGCTTGTGACACCCACGAAAAAGCCAGCTGAAGCCCCTGCCTCAGGAGGCCATCGACCAGGACCCAAGAGCATCTGTAGGCTCCTCTTTCTTTTTCAGCCTTAGAGATACAGAAGACAGGTTCTGCTTTTCAGGGGAAAGGTTTAGTCAGAGTTAAATGATTTAGGTAGGGCAGGAAAAGAGCTAAAAACGAAAGGTTGGCAGGCTGAGAAAAAGGACTCAAATGCTAATACTTGCTTACTAATTAAGCTCTCCCTTGGCTGCTGTATGATAGCATTGCTAGGTCATGTTTACAAACATCTGTAGGTGTATCAGTCTATACACACAGCCCCAATGAATCAAATGATCAGATTAAGCAAAGGAATGAAGACATCAAATATACATGAGTTTCAGTGTCACCATGAGTTTCTCTTTGCCCTTCTAAATGCCAGTATTTGAATACTTACTCTTATAGGGGATTGGGTGGATTCCTGTAAGCTATTTCTTGGGAAGGGCAGACACAATGGCTCAATTAAAAACAAACCAACCAACAAAATTTGAAGCCAGATAACCCAGTTTCAAATCTTGGCTCTGCCACTTACTTCTTGTGTGACCTGATCTGGGAAATGACTGGGGGTGGGGAAGGAAATTTCACAGAGGTAAAGCCATTCCTCAATGTGACCTCCCCACCCCCCTGCCCTGGTTCCAGGCGCTGTGTCTTTGGACAGTCTGTCTGTCTTCCATGCCTGCACTGCACTTCCTCTCCCCTGGCTTGGTACTCTCGTTTCCTTTAAAGCTTACCTCAGATGCCACCCGTGTCCTGATCCTCATAGGTACCAGCTCCTCTCCTCCCAAATTACCTCCAATTAATGTTATTATTTTGTATAGACCTAGACATGTACATGTTCCTTGAGAGAAAGGACTGTTTCATTTTTGTCTTTGTAGAGAAAATCCCATAGCAAAATCCTTGGCACATAGTAGGCTCTTAATAATGATTGCGTCAGACATGTGCAGAGCCAAAATTTGAACTCAAGTCCTGTGACTTGAAATGCAGCAGTCTTCCCACTATACCGTACTCCCTTCTAGGGAGCTGTTCTGTTCATTTCATTTAGCTCATATCAGAGCTATCCTAAGAAGCAATCCTTTCCACACTTGGACAGAGCCCATCAAAAACAATAACACCAAAAACCAAGAATAATGAACATTGATATGGCAATTTACTATGTGCCAAGAACTGTGCTACGGACTTTATAATCATCATCTCATTTAATTCTCAGAACAACCATGGTATGCAGGTGTTATTACTGGCCCCACTTTACAGATGAGGAAGATGAGGTTGATAGCAGGTAAGTGACTTGTCCAGGGTCACACAGCTAGTAACTGTCAGGGGTCAGACTTGAACTCAGATCTTCCTGATTCCAGGCCCAGCACTCTATCCAGTGGGTTAACCTTCAGTCAGTCAGTCAATGAATATACATTTCAAAACACCTACTACATTCCAGGCACTAATCTAAGCCATTGAAGATATAAAGAAAGAACTGTGATTTCAAGCAGGTTACAGTTTAATGACAGGGACAAAACATAAAGTGACTACGTAAAAAAAAAAAATATATATATATATATATATATATATATATATATATATTCCTTCTAGGTTCTCTTTTCTGCTGTGAACTTTTTACTTTATTTTCTTCCTCAGGGAAACAAATACATTGGATGAACTGGAGGTAATCCCACTGAGGGCCATGAGACCTAGAACGAGAAGGTCAGTATGAATCGGTCAATCAATCAGTAACCACTTATTAGATACCTACTATGTGCCAGACCCTGGGGATATGAGACAAGAACAGAACAGTAGCTCCCTTCAAGGAGCTTGTATACACATGCATACATACACATATATATGATAATATATGAAAAATAAATAGAAGGTAATTTGGGAAGAAAAGACACTAGCAATTAAGAGGAGCCATAAAGGGCCTTTGATGGGAATGTGTGTTCCCTGCTTTGTCAAGGATGTAACAATTCTTTATGCTATGTATAGACTACCCCAATTGCAGGGCTTCTCAATTAGGTTTAAGAATCCCTTCTTGACATCCCAGTGCTCTGGAAAAATAATAATTATTATGAAGCTGTGTATCAAGCAATCCCAACCAACAAACAGTTCAAAAAGCAGGTGTTTCTCATCTTAAGAATGGTGTGGACTATCCCTGCTCTGCTTCTGCTTCAGGAGTGGCAAGACACCGGGGCCATTGCTTGGTCAAATGAAGAGGTGGGTTAACAAGTCATCTCTAGTTACATATGAAGGTTCCACGCTGTGTCACCTCCAAATAAAGGAAGAGGAGGCCCCAGGGTCTATCCTGAATAAATAAACATCGGGAAATCAGTCAGCTCAGGGTCCACTGTCAAAACATCGTTTTTTGTCTTCAGGAATGTGAAACTTCTCAATTTCATGTACATATTGTTCTCTTAAACATCAGGCTGACTTCCTGGGCCACCCGTGCCCAACAGAGCTGTCTGTCCTGGAAGGTGGGTGGAATCTAGCTCTCTAGGAGGGGATCCAGACTGGCCCACCCACTATTACTTTGTGCAGAAAACAAGAGTGTGAAAGGAAAGGATTCTTTGTACCAGTCAACTTCTTGAGGAGATTGGGAGAAGCTTGAGGTCCTTTCATATCAGAGTAGGTAGGTGTTATAGTGGAAAGAGAGACAGCTTTGGAGTCAGAGGAGACAGGTAGAAATCTCAACTCTTTCTAATTTGCTGGATGCCTTTGGACAAGTCACTGTATAGCCTCTGGGATTATTTTTATCTATAAAATGAAGAGGTTATGACAACTTTACCTAACTATGTATTTAATGTCATCCCAACTAAATTACTAAGAATGATCTTACTGAGTTAGAAAAAAATAAAGTTCATTTGGAAGAACAGAAGGTCAGGAATTTCAAAGAAACTAGGGGAAAAAGACGTAAAGAGATTCAACAGTATTAGGCTTTAAACTATGTTATAAAGTAAGAGCATTGCTGAAGTGTAAAATAGATAATTTCAATAATTTTAAGTTAAAAATATCTTGCATAAATAAAACCAATGTAGCCAAGAATAGAAGGAATGCTGAAAATTTTGGGAAAAGTTTCAGAGACAATCTCTCAGCTAGGAAGTGGTTGTGTTAGAATTTGGCTGTGGTATAGGAAATGAGCTGGGTAATTTACAGGAATGTGGAGGCACTTGGACCTATGAAGGAGAAAGGTCACAAGTATGGGTAGTATGGTCTTACACATGTCTATGTGTGTATGTTTATAGATATCTATATAGATACATATACACATATGTGTGTATATATAATATACATATACATATATGTATGTGCGTATAAATATATATAATATATATTTATATATATCAGCATTTAATTGTAGCCTTCTTTAGGGTGGGGGAGTGGAAGGAGAGAAAAAAATAAAGTAAAAAGTTCACAGCAGAAAAGAGAACCTAGAAGGAAGCAAAGAAAAGCTGAGTAGCTTTGAAAATAACACATAGTATTTATTATATAGATTTTTTTGAAATTTATTATTTTATATTGAATCATCTCATGTTCTGTACATGTAGAAATGTCCTTTTTTCTCTTTTACTCTGTATTTAAGAATAAAATAAATAAAACATTTAAAAAAGAAGGAGATTAGACCTGAAGACCTTCAATGATCCTTTCAGCTCTATATCTATGAATGAATTGATATGTACTGCATACCAAGTTCCGAAGCTGGGGTTACACATACAAAAGCAGACAGTCCTTGTCTTCAAAGACAAGGGAACACAACATAAGAGAACACAACACATATAGGGAAGTGAAGGTAACCAACTGAGTCAGTGGGGTCATAGAGGAGCAGATTGACACAACCTGTCCAGGAACAATGGTGAGTTGATTTGATCATAACTCCAGAACTGGATGGGGTGTGTGAGTGGGGTGGAGGTAGTGGTTGTGTAAAGTACTTTGTGAAATACAAGTTGTCTTGGCAATGCAGGATATGGTTAGCGAATGAGAATAATGAAGGGATGGTTGGGCTTTCTTAAGACGGTGGGCCAGGAGATATAGTCCCCAATAAGGATGAGGACCCTGTTTGTTTGCTGGGGATGATGAGGCAGCTGGCTTGACTGTGGAGGAAATGAACAGAAAATAAGTTGTATAAGTCTGTGATATCTAGCTGGCGTATCTGCTCATTCAGGGTCAGGGGTGAAAAACAGGCTTAAGGTCAGAATGACTGATGGAAAAAGACATTTCCTAATGATGAGGATAATGGAACTGACTATGGTAGGGCTCACAATACAGCCAGGAGTGTATCCTTCTCTGTCTTACCTAGATGAAAGTGGGCAAAAGTAGTGAGGGTTGGGATGAGAAGAATGTTCTGAGTTTCCTAAGAGGTTTCCATCATTAATTAGAAATTGTCTGTTCCATCAAACCACTTCCCAGCAAGGGAGGGTGGTGGTAACAACGCAGTAGGCAAGGATAAGAAAGGAAGATTCCCCATAGTCCCCCACCCCCTGTTATTTTGGCATTGGGCAGCATCAGCAAATTAGACTTAACCAGTGATTTGAGCCCCTCATCTGTTATTACAGGTTTTTCTTTGGCCCATAGTCTGAAAAGTCCAATGTATTTGTTTCCCTGAGGAGGAAATCACCTTTGTTAACCTAGTTCTTAGGAAATGAATATTAATGAGAAACCAAGAGCTTCCTAACAAGACTCTGTCTCTTCCCCAGGCTCAGCGACATAGGAAGACAGGTTTGATTTTCAGGGGAAAGATTGAGTCTGAGCTGTATCATTTATCCCAAGCACCAGGTGTGTTAAAAATGAAACACTGATCAGCTGATGCAAAGGAACGTGTAGCCTAAGGGAAAGAAGAATAAATTGTGAGGTTCTAAACTCCAGAGGATCCTAAACCAAGCCTGACCTTTGTTCCTTCCCTTTCCATCATGTTCAAGCATGGAGATGATTTGAGACCCCCATCAACAGTGGGAATTTCACTGGGTAAAAGCCCCCCAACCAAACAAGACACTTACCCAGGTTGGAGTCTGTGTAATCATTTTCTTCCCAAGAAGGCCCTTCTTTGCTAAGAGCTTTGGCTGGTCCCTGTCACTGTTCTAGATAACGTATGGCCTCCACATACATTTTCAAGTGTAATGACACGCTTGCTTATTAAAGACCTCTCAGCTGAGGGAGCAGAGTATTATGAACTGGCCGATCCATTCATTTTCTTGAATACTTTATTCAGTATTTTATGCTAAACCAGCAATACACCATCCATTTTCGTACAATGATCCTTATGTTCAATAAAATTGAAGGGCCACATCATAAATCATTACAGTCATTTATTCTACATTAGACACATTAGCCACTATATTCCATAATCTATTACAATAAGGTAGATTTAAATGTACCCCAAGGACCTGCAATAATAACTGAAGAACCAAATATAGCAATTATGGATAAAATATGCTTAACCTAAAACTGCACTAGCTGCTCTGACGGCTGTGAACCCTGAGCAAAATTTAGTGCTGATAGCAACTGAACTCTATAGCGAGAGGAGAGAAGAGGGAAGCCGGTGATGGTGCTTCTATTCATCAGGTAATTCCATTTGGGAATGCATATCTAATCAAAAAGGAGAAGGTACAGAGAACTGGGTGGAGGGAGACGGATAGACAGAGAAAGACAGACAGTCAGCAAAGGCTTGGATGGCCACTCATTGGGTATGTTGTAGAGACAATTCTTGTTTAGGCAATGGGTAGACCACTTGCCTTCTGAGATCCCATGTTCTGATTCTGTAAACTAATGTCTTGGGTGTTTCAGAGTTTTTCCACAGAAACTGAGGTTCTAGCTTTCTTTTAGCAAAAAATCCAAAGGTTGGGAATTTGAATGCTCCCCCAATCATGTAGTAGAAGACCTGAGTTCAAATCTAGCTTCAGACTCTTACTAGCCACATGACTATGGGTCAGTCACTTCAATCTCCCTGTGCTTTAGTCTCCTCTTTGAAATGAAGATGACAATAGTACCTTCTTGCCAGGGTTGTCATGAGGATTCAGTGAGGTCATATTTGTAAAGTGCTCTGCAAACCTTAAAGAACCACATAAATGCTACCCTCCTCCTCCTCCTCTTTATTTCTGTAGCCGAATGGGTCAAGCTTTCTCAGTCAGAGCTTGCTGTTTCTTACATAAGGAGTTGCTGGAAATATTATTAATTCAAACTCTTTGTTGTTTTCAGTCATGACCCCATTTGGGCTTTTCTTAGCAAAGGTACTAGAGTGGTTTTCCATTTCTCTCTCTATATCATTTTACAGAGGAGGGAACTGAGGCAAACAGGGTGAAATAGCTTACCCAAGGTCACCCAGCCAGTAAGTATCTGAGGCTGGATTTGAACTGGGGAAGATGAATTGGCCAGAGTTCAGACCCAGTGCTCTGTGCACTATGGCGCCACCTAACTGCCCAATTCCAACTACTCATTCCCAATTTGTGATCATTTGTCCAGAGCCTGGGTTGAACTTTATATTTGTCCCATGAAGAGTTTGCTGAGCAAGTTCACAGCATAAACAAGATTTCCGGATTGTTTTAAACAAGAGAAAAATGGTGCTGAAGCAAGTTAGAAGTACCCTTTGCTTTTGGTAATTGCTGATCATTCTTGTGATGAAGACCGAGAGGCGAGAGGCGGTTGGCATAGAGGTAATTCCAATCCAATGTGTGATCTTGTGCCAGTGACTTACTTACTGTCTCTCAGTCTCAGTTCATCTATATAATAAGAAAGGACTAGACCAGATGTCTTCTCAGGTCCCTTCCAGGCCTAAACTATCATATAAATAAGGCAGGGAGTAACAAGTCCCACCACAGCCTCTGGAATTGAGGTCAGAAAACTTGGATTTAAATATCACTTTGGGACCTCCTAGTTGTGTGCCCCTACCAGTAAAGTCCCTTAAGCTCTCTGAACTGGAGTGTCCTTATTTGTAAGATGAGAATGTGCAGTATTCTCCACTGCAGAGTCATTTGCTGAGAGGAAAGCAATGTATTGATTTATTTAAGTTTTTAAATTATAAAGCATTATATAGTAGGGGTTCTTATCTAGGCTCCATGAGTTTAGGGAGTTTTGTTTGTTTTTAGTACTTTGATTATATCTCAATAGAATCCACTTCTTTTTTAATCCTATACATCTTCATTTCTGCCTACAAAACGTGGTTCTGACAAGGGGTCCATAGACGCCCCCCCAGACTACCAAAGGTGACCGGCTAGGAATTCCTGTAGTATAGAAATGTGAGTTATTGTTCACCTAGTTAAATAGTTTCCCAAAGGGCTCCTACTAGGTACCACTTTGCCGGGTTTATTTTATCAACTATATAGAAATGAAAGCTAACAGTGGAGCTGTGTCACTTTGAAAAGATTCCTTAATTCAGACTTTCCACCAACTTAGCCTTCCTTGCCTCTAATGAACCAGGCTTAGAGAGATTCTCCTTGTAATTACCGGTAGGTAAATGGACATCCACATTACAGATGATCCCCTGACACTTAGCAGGTGCTAATTGGCACCTCTCTGGGTAACCTCGACATCAGTCATGGAAATGAGACTGATTAGGTCACCAAGGAAAGCCCCCTGACTGTGTAGGATTATTCTATGAATGCCTTGTCTAGGACTGCCTTCAATCTTGGTTTAAAAATGACTCAAGAGATGGGGCTTCCCCCAGTTCCCTTGGAAAACCATGGAAGAGCCTAAAAAGTCCTCATCTGAAAAATATTACAGAAACCAGAGATGACATTTACAGTGATTAATTCCAACTTCCTTGTTCCCCGCCATCTTCCTTTCTATGCATGGACACCATTCCTTTGTTTTCATGACATTTATAATGATGACCCATTAATATCTCATCCTCTCATCACTAACATTTCCATGTTTTCAGGAGGCTTCAGCAACATCCTCAAGCCAAACGCTCCCAGTCCTCAATCACTCTCAGTCTTCTTCACTCGTGTCTTTTCAATTTGTGAAGGCATGGAGGTTGAGGTGCTGAAATGTAAGGACATGGTCCAGGCTCCGTGGAGGTAGATTCTTGGCTCCCTGCCCTTTTCAGGAAGACTTCAAGCCGGCAGGCTCCCTCCCCTTCTTTTTCCTTTGCTCATCATCCAATTCCATTGCAAATGGATCCAATTTGCTGTTTATAATCACTGTCTCTTTTCCCACCATTCTGATGTTACTTTTCTTCCTCAAATACCTATGTGTTTTATATTGTCTCACCCTCAGTTCTTCATGCTGAATCTAATTTTGTAATTTTCTGTCCACAGCTCCAATCTTGTTTGATTTCTTGGTGGCAAGTTCCCTTATAAAAAGCATACATACACATATACATACACACACATGTACACATGCATATGCACACCCATATGTATATACACATGTACATATAAAGACACATATAAACTTATATTGTGTAGATAGACATATAGATAGATAGATAGACAGACAGACAGATAGGTAGACTTATAGGTAGGTAGACAGATAGGTAGACAGACAGACAAACAGATGGACTGATAAGTAGGTAGATAGATAGAATTTAGTGGCCTCACTACCTACAACTTACCTTCCTCTTTGTAGAAATACAGAGGTAGTAGTTCCCCACACATGGCACATTCTTTCCATTTGATGTTACCCACTTTATACTTCTGTTTAATGATAATGACCTATGTAAATCAAATCCAAATGAATCTTTTGATGCCTCACAGATGCAAATGTTTATGAAACGGAATACATATCTATGCATCTTAAACCCCAGCCTCAGAGAGATAAGATATAGAATGGTTCTGCTCTGACTTTCCTTGGCTCTTCAGACTAAATTTACCAGTAACTCACTAAGTTCATTAACCACCCCCATTAGTTCAAGACAAAGCTTTTCAACAATGGTGAATGCAAATCAGAAAATTGTACGTATTTTTCCAAATATACTCTCACCTTTTCTTGACCAACTACTATATTAAATAAGACTTCCTCTTCTCACCCCCTTCACCCCCACTCTCAGCCTTACTTGAGAATTTTATTTAGGGCCTAGGACTGACCAAATGTGAAAACTGAATTACACAGGAGGTCAACTCTGAGACCCGCCAAGGGGAATATGGAGATCTATCTCTACCGCTGCTCTCCCTTATGTTTTCGGAGTGACCGTGTCAGGAGCCTAAACTGTCCATCTACCATACAAGCCCTGAGGAAAGTAAGTCTCATTGGAAGGGAAAATAAACCCATCACTTACAGGGAAAAAAAAAAAAGGAATCTTGCACGACTGGAAACAAACACACCATTTTCCAATTCTCATTCTTCTCTCTGCTTCTTCCTCTGAAAATCCTGCTCTTTTTCATCCAAGTTGCCTCTGAACTTTGGCCCTAAATCCCCTCCAAGTGCAGAGGCCCTCCAGTGACCTGTTTACACTGGCTTCGAGATCTCCAACTTCTTTGGGGAATGAATGAATGAATGCCTATTATTTTTGACCAGGGCTTCAGGGATCATGAGTGAGAATGGGCTCAGAGAGCTTTCTCGGCTTTGGGGGCCAACATCGAAGTGTTTTCTACAAGAGACATTGTTATATAAAAACTCTCAGTGGAGGAAATAAACAATCATATTTTCACGTATAGTATAGGAAGGCTCAGATACACAAGAAGTTCTGTCAATAGTGGGAGTCTGGCAATATTTCAGACAGGAGAGGGCCTGAGAAGGCCTATCTAGATGAGAAAATATCAAAAAAGGCTATAGGGGGCAGCTATGTGGCCCAATGAATAGGCCCTGGAGTCAGGAGGACCTGAGTTCAAATTTGGCCTCAGACACTTCAAACTTACGAGCTGTGTGACCTTGGGCAAGTCACTTAACCCCAATTGCCCTACCTTCCCCCTCCAAAAAACAAAAAGGCAAAAAAAAGGAGTCTTTGAAAACAGGTCCTATTTTGTCTCAGTTTGCACAGGGCCTTAGAGATATGCAACTTCATATTCCTGAAACTTGTCTGTCTTCCTTCAAGTCCAGCTCAGACCCCACATTCTTTAAGAAACCCCTTGATGCTCAGTGTCTTCTGCCATTATTTCCAGTTCATCCTATCTCTTCTTTGTACATAGTTCTCTGCCTTTCTTCTCCATTATAATATAAGCTCCTTGAGGGTGGGGTCTGTTTTCACCCTTCACTGTATTCCCAGCATATATGTCTAAGTGCTTAAAAAAATTTCTCTCTATCTCTGGCTAACTCTACCCTTCACATAAGAAATGAATATCTACTAATCATTCTCTGCCAATGGAGAGATCCATATTCAAATGGGCTTGAACTCTGGGTTACATACATGCTTGTTGACTTGACAGGGGAGTTTCCTCCATGACATTCCCAACTAAGAAAAACAACCCACCTCATGACCTTGACGGGTAGTGGGAATCCAACACGTGCAAAAAGTTAAACAAGGTAGACCATGGTAGACATGATGAAGACACTCAATAAAGGGCTCTAGAAGCAGTACTCTGGATTTCAGAGAACTCTAGACCAAAGTGGGGCACAAGATGACCCACTGGGCTGTGAGGAAAATGTCAGAACTCAGGGAAGAAGTCAGTGAGCCCGTGGACCTTTACTGAGGTCTTACCATGTGCTGTGCTAAGTCTGAGGATACAAAGAAAGGAAAAAGCTTTGTCCTGGTCCCCAAGGGGCTTGTCCTCTAATAGGGGAGACAACAGTGTGATATCTCAGTGCACATAAGGAAGAGGAAAGCATACTTGTGCTTGTGACTGGGTGCTAAGAAGGAGAAGGGAACAGAGACCTGGCTTTGCCTTTCTCCATTTTCCCAGGACAAGATTCTCTGTCCCGGTGGTTAAGCTGAGACAAAAACCAGAGTAGACTTGGGGGCAGGACAGGGTGAGGGTAGAAAAATATCAAGAGGGAATCCATGCACATTTATAACCTAAATCAAACTGTTCACTGTTTTAGGAAGAGGGAGTGGATGGAGGGACGAAAAAAACTGGGAACTCAAAATTTTGTAAAAATGAATGTTAAAGATTGTCTTACATAATTGACAAAAATAAAACCTTATTTAAAAAAAGAGAATCCAACTAACAGCAGAGAAGGAGGAAGGGAAGGGACTTCTCATTTCTGCTTCCTTGGGGCTCAGGCTTCAGTGGAGGTTTTGAGGTAACAGAATTACCAAGGCCATGTGGAGACAAAAAATCTTCTAGCTACCTTTTCTAGGGCCTGCCTACTCCCTTTTTAATGACAGGGGTACTGGGGCAGGCAAGTTACAAGCCTTTCCCACCCCATCCAAGACAAGTGCAAGAGGGGTCATCACTCTTGGCTTACCAAGACACAGAGAACTCATCCCAAAAGACATTTGCAACAGCAGCTTGACAATGCAGGTGACTACTGTTAAAGGAAGTTTGCTTTTAGCAAGAACAATTCTGATTTCTCTTCCAAAGAGAACTCACAATTATATGTTCTCTTTATGAAAGCAAAGATAGACCTGAGGAATTTGCTGCTTGGTTCAGGATACTTCACGAGGTAGTTGACAAGGGGGTAAAATCATGATGGACTCAGGAGCACTAAGGCACTTGGGAGGGTCCATTATACATTCTTAGTGAATTGGTACTCCAATGAATGTTAATATTGATGACCCTGGATTATAATAAAACCACAAATAGGGAGGGCCCTTGTGCTTAAGACCAAAACTAGGATGAGGCAGCTAGAACTGTGCCCCAGGGCACCGGCACACTAAGGTGAGTGTTTCTTCCCTAAAGGAGGCGGAAAGGAGATATATTTCCTCTCTACTGAGCATTTCTCCTGTGTGGCTCTGAGGGGTTCGAGGGAAGGTGAGACCTCGAAGAGGTTCAAGGGCTCTTGGAAGATGGGAGAAGAGGGAAAGGGGAGGACATATTGGCCACTCCCCTACTGAAAATCCTGTCTGTGGCTGTGACTTTTGTCCTGCTACTGGACTTCAGTGTCTCAGAAAGAAAAGGGCTGATGATTTTGCACAACTCTGCCTCCCTTGAATTCAGTTCACTGGAAAGTCAGACATCATGTTTCTTTTCAAAAATGAAGGGTGGACAACCACCACCACCTGTGGCTGGAGATTATCCCCTCTGTGTTGACACTACCCCTGGCCAGGTAAAAAACTCCCCAGTTAGGACTGTCTGTGCTTATACATTTATGCAATACAATTTTCTTTCCCATGAAAAGTCTAATGGATATCTTCAGACATCACCTTCATGACATTATTTGTCCTCTTTAGCAACTAAGGACGAAAAACAACAAAACAGTAACAATCAATGACATTTCTATATCACTTTGGGGTTTACAGAGCAGTGTTCTCAAATAGCAACTTTAAGAGGGAGATGATGCTCATATTATCCCCATTTTACAGATTAGAAAATTGAGTCCAAGAGAAGTAAAATGGCTGACCTCCAGCCAGGATTCAGACACAAGTGTCTTCTGGTTCCAAGTCCAACACGATCACCAGTCAACGGCACTGTTTCTCATTTAATTATGTTAGTGAAAGGGCATGTGGTCAAAAGGTCCCAGTCAAGCTTGGAGATGGCTCAGAACACACCGGGCTAAGACTCGGATTCTGGTTCTGCCTTTGCCCCCAATGAGCAGGGTTACAAAGCTGAGGGTGGAGGCTGGGGGTTGCTTAGCCTCTCTGGTCTGAATTTCCTCATGGGTAAAATGAAGGGGCTGGCCAAGGTGATCTCTCTGGCCCCTTCCAGCTTTGACATGCCATGATTCTGTGATTAAACCCAGACAAGTGCACAATTAAAATAGATAAATGACTTTTAGTTGGAAATATTAGTGAACCCACCCGCCTGTCAGCCTGCTTAGTGCATAATCAAGCCTTATTACAATAGTATGCAAATTGAGGAACCTACAGACATTCTTTTAAACTCTTGTTTTCATTATAGATTCAGTCTTTCTTTTTACCCCCCAGAATAATAGTAAATGACACACGAACTTCATATGAACTATAGGTCATGAAAGGATTTAGTATTGGCATTTTTAATCTAAAAAGTCTGGTGCCAGGAAATCAATATGTTTCAGTTGTAGCATTCGAATGCAATTTTCTTCATGTAACAGGATTTCTTTCTTTCTTTCTTCTTTTTTTCCCCCTTAAAAAAATAATGAATAATTCCTGGTTTTTCTATGAAACAAGCAGCTGTATTATAAGGTAATGACATCAATAACACATTACATGTAAACAGAAAATGAACAAAAAAATCATTCAAGGCCCTTTTGAAACTGGTGTGCTTTTCATCAGCGCTATTACAGGCGCCATTCACATTATTGGATTGAACCATGCTGCATAACCAAGGTGCTGACATGCCGTGATTACCCAATAACTCCTGTATTCCTTTCAGGCAGGTTCACCGAAAGGACAGGAATGCAAGGCCTTCCTGTGGGGCACGCCGCCTTCCAGGGAGACCAAGTCAATGAAACCCAATGCCCTCTCCATTCTGTGCACACCAAACTGGGCCTGTACACTTCCTGAGAGGTAATTAGGACTTTTCCTTCTTGGATCTCAATTGTTTCAGTTCAGGGACATTTCTAGTATAGAGAAGAGGGACCTGGTCTCAGTATTTGAAGTCCTGTTCACAAACCTTTCCATGGGATGCGTTAGAAATTCCATAGTTGACTCTGTCCCTTACTGAAGAAGCAACAGGGCAGCTTGGTACCCAAGCTAGCAACCTGAGAGAAGCGGTGACATGGGCATGCCGTAGGCCCTGAGTTACATACTTATGGTTTGTTTTGGCAAGCCATTCTGCACTCTCTTGTCTTGAAGATGCCCAAATAATTTTCCAAGGGTAGTAGATAGATAGAACACTGGACCTGGATTTAGGAAGAACAGAGCATCATTCAAATGCCTCAGATGCTTATTGGTTACATAGCTCTTTGCATGTTACTTAATCCCACTGGGTCTCAGTTTTCTTATCTGTAAAATGAGTAAGGGGTTGGGCTCCATGACCTCTCTCTAATTCTTTGTTTTACTTTTTTGCTTTTTGGAGGCGGGAGGGCAGGGCAATTGGACTAAGTGACTTGCCCAAGGTCACACAACTAGTAAGTGTTATGTGTCTGAGGTTGGATTTGAACTCAGTTCCTCCTGACACCTAGCCACCTCCTGTTTTTATCTTTGAAAATAAAGATGCTTCTAGTCCTAACTCTTAATCTGTGACCCTAAGGTCCTGACACAAGCCACTGCTCTCTCTAAACACACATTTCTAAGCACACTTAGCCAACACAGGGCTGAGCGTGGTGAGCTGGGGATACAGGGCTGGTGAAATCCATCCCTCTGCCTCTTGCCAGATGTGCGGCCACATTCCTTCCACAGGGAGTGGAGCCCAGCTGGCTGGGCCTGCTATGGAGACGACAAGCTCCCTCTCCCTGACCCCTCCCTTTTCCCCCCTGCAGCTTTTCAGCCATGCAGATAACTCAACTGGCCCACTGGCCATAGTCCTATGACGGAAAGACAGCCAAGCAAGCAAGCAAACTGGAGCTGTTCCTTCTGGGTGGTCACTCACCATGTACTTGACATCACCCTCTCTCCAGGAGAGATCAGATTTTAAAAACAATTTTTTTGGCTTCCAGTATGGCTCTGGGAAGTTGGGGGCTGTGGCATATGCGCACCCCTAGTTGGTACACACCCTCTCCCCACAATTGAATCCATACGGTTCACTGCTCATTCCCCCCTCCCCAATAAGGCTCAGTCTTATCTTGTACCTGCAATGAAATATTTTTAATTTAAAAGGGGATTCTGTGCCTTTTATCTAGATTTCTCAGGCTCCCCCCCCATGATGGTAACATAACCCTTCCTCATTTCCACCTCTTAGAATCCCTGGTTTCCTTCAAGGTTCATATCCTACAGGAAGCTTTTCTTGACATCACCCCCCCCAGGGCCTCATCCCCACCCCAAATTAGCTTTATCTATATTTTATATACACTTATACACACTACATGCTTCTCTAAACAGAATGTAAACTCCTTGAAAGCAGGGACCTGTTGTCTTTTATTTTTCTTCCTTTTTATCTCTAGAACTGAGCACATAGTTCTGGATCGAGTTCTCAGCCTGGAGTCAGGAAGATGTGAGTTCCAATCCAGCCTCAAACACTATCTGTGAGATCCTGGGCAAGTCCCCCAGCATCCTCAGCTGTAAATGGGGGGTAATGATAACAACAACCTCACAGGTTTGTTTATTAAGCGTTCAGTGCCTGGCATGGTAAGCATTTTAACGTGCTTATTCTTCCACTTCTTCACTACCTCATTTATGTGGCTGTTGCTCAGTTGTGCCTGACCCTTCATGACCCCATTATGGGGTTTTCTGGGCAAAGACACTGGGTGGTTGGCCATTTCCTTCTCTGGTGGATGAAGGCAAACAGAGGTTAAGTGACTTGCCCAGGGTCACACAGCTAGCTAGTGTCTGATCCTGGATTTGAACTCAGATCTTCCTGAGTTCAGCCCAGAGCTCTATGCTCTGAGCCATCTAGCTGCCCTTCCACATAGCAGGTACTTAATAAAAATCTTGTCGACAGAGCTTGCTATAATGACAGGCAAAGACTGGAGGACAGACTTTCTTGAGCAAGGTAAGGATTACTCTAATTATTTTCTATTTGATCTAAGTGGACAAGACTGTATTAACCAGACACTTGGCACTGGACGCATAAAGACAAAGAACTCACCCTTGCCCTCAAGGAGCTTTCATTCACTTGATGGAGACATACATGTACATAAGGGAGTCTATGTAATTCATAGCCGATAGTTAAAACAACTGTAAACACGGATGTCGTCATGGCATTTGGAGAGGGCAGGTCTTTTGTTGTATAATGCGGCAGGCAGGGCACTATAAAACCCTGAATTAGGGAATAAGATGGAAGTATTCAAGAATAGGAATCATCTTCCTAAAGTTGGGAAAAGGCTGGAAAACTGACTCTGAGAACATCTGGCCCAACCCCTGCATTATAGAGAAGAGGAAATGGAAGGGGAGGTGACTTGTCCAGAGTCACACAGGTTAGAAGTATCAGAGTTTGGAACTGGACTCAGGCCTATTGAGTCCACTATCCTGTGTCCTTTTACTGGCGCCATGCTGCTTTATAAAAATCAAGATAAATCTACTTTTTAAGAAAGTTTGAACCCAGACCCATTAGACTGTAAACTCCTTGAAGGTAGGCAATGCCTTTTCTAGTACAGGGCTTGGCACATACTATGTGCTTTAAAAATGTTTATTGAATGAATTATTGAATGTTTCATCATTGTAGAGATACTGTGGGGGCTCCCTTTGAAACCTACAAATTTAGAAAATTACCTGGGGACCACTTGGAGATTGGGGGATTTGCCCAAGATCATACAGCTAGTATGCGTCAGGGTTAGGACTTGAACTCGGGTCTTGTTCACTCCAAGGGCAGTCTTCTATCTACTGTGCTTTCCCTCTCCCCCATAAATCAGCATGGGACAGAAAACCACAGTTGACAATAAATCAGTGCCAAAACAACCAAAGAGACTGCAAGGATTCCTGGAAAAGTGGGACTTAATGATGGGCCTTGAAGGATGGTTGGGATCTGGACAGGCTGAGAGAAGGTAGAAGGGTGTTACTGGCCAGAGTCAGCAGCAGAACAAAATGAGCTTGAGTCTGGGACCCCTCAAGAGGCTGGAGGAGGAGTCATGGGTACTAAGAAACCTGAATCTGAGTACTGTCAGCAACAGCTAGAAGTCAATGCCTTAGCTCAAGGGCCATTTTTGCCACCTCTACAGTGGGGTGGGACTCCCCTGAGCACTTACTTGGCAACACCCTGAGCCTGGTCTCTCCATCTGTATAATGGTGATAATAACTATTGCCTGCCAGGAAAACCACACGTATGTTATAAAAGTATAGACAAAAGTTCTGAGCTCTTGGAAGAGGGAAAGCAGACAGCCCATCCAAGTTTTCATTATATTATTATTCATATTGTTCTGGGTTGAGTGCTGGGCTTGTAGTCAGCACAGCTTGGGTCAGGGATAGCCTACCTCCAACAGCTCAGCCTTAGCAGGACAATCACAGGCAAATTCAGTTTCCTCTCCTTTCAAAATATCTCTCCAATCTGCCTTTCCAGACTAGCTTCAATTGCTCCACCATCAGGTACTCTACATTCCATCCCAAGGGTCTCATTACTGTTCTTTGGCTAGGCTGTTTTTTGCAGACCTAGAACATTCCCCCACCTCATCTCTGCCTCTTGGATACCCAGCTCCCATCAAGTCTCAGGTCAAACGTTGCTTTCTCCAGGAAGCCTTTCCTGATTCTCCCATTTGTTCCCTACTCAAATTCCCCCAAATTATTATGTATTTATTAGGTACATATTTTGTACATACTGGATAGAGAGCTGGACTCAAAGGCACAGAGACCCAGGTTCAAGCCCTGCCTCAGACACATTGGCTGTGTGACACTTCTCTAGGGAATTCTCTGACACCGAGTTGTAGAAAACAGTGCCAGCCTGCATTGTAGGACCTGTCAGAACCTTGTGGTCTACTGGCAAAGCCTTCAAGATGCCAAAAGGTCATGGACACGTCAAGATGGGGGCTCAGAGAAGGCCTCTTATTGACAATCTATTTTTACACACAGTGTTAGTTTAAATTCTTCTCAAAGCATGATGGTAAGATGACTGATTAAGGTCCTAAGGACCTATAGAGGAGACAGCATGGCCTGGTGAAAAGAATCTTGGCTTTGGAGAAGATCTGGGTTCAAATCCTGGGTCTGCCACTTATTACTGCTGTCATCTTGAGTAAGTAATAACTTTGTTAGAAATAAGGTTTTTTACCCCAACTTTTAAATGAAGACGTTGGACTGGATCTCTTTTGGAAATGGGCAGAGGTCTTTTTTGTCTCCAAATCTATAATCTTATAAACATGGAGCCAACCTTCTTTGTAGACGTGGCAGACTATGGCGGGGAACATTGCATGTGTTGTCAGACTAATTGATGAATTACTATCTTACTGAATTGCTTTTTTTCTCCTCTGTCCCTTCCTTTCTCCCTCCCTTCCTTCCTCCTTCCTCCTTTCTTTCTTTCTTTCTTTCTTTCTTTCTTTCTTTCTTTCTTCCATTCTTTCTTTCTTTCTCCCTCCCTTACTCCTTTCTTTCTTTCTTTCTTTCTTTCTTTCTTTCTTTCTTTCTTTCTTTCTTTCTTTCTTTCTTTCTTTCTTTTTCTCTTTTTCTTCCTTCCTTTATCTTTATTTCAAAGGACATACTGCTGAGTAGGAGAGGAGGGATGGATACAGTCAGCAATAAAGATGATATAAAAACAAAAAGATATCATTAAACATTTTAGACAGGAAAACAAAATGGTGAAAAAGAATTGATGTAGATATCATCCAAGATCACTCTGGGAATCTTAGGTAAGCCAAGAATAGAACCTAAGAAGATTTCTGGCTCTCTCCATGAGACCTGTGAGTTTTTAAAACCTTTTTTTGGCCACATAACTTTTATTATTTTTCATATCCTGAAACACAAAACCTTAGTGTGATAATAGGGGTGGCCCTCAAAGTGATGGAGTAGAGCAAAGGAAAAGATGGATGATCACCCCCCCCCACCGTCCCCTTCCCCTAGCCATACTGCCCAAATTGTGGAGTGCTGAGATTCTGTTTAGCCCAATTGGAAGACCATAGCTCATGGGTGGCTGGTGGTGAAGGAAGATGGCCCAATTGGAACCATATAAATGGCAAAAGTAAACTATGGCTATTTCTAATTTTCATAGAAAGCAATGTTGGCTTCTTAACAAGAAGCCTGTTTCCTGAGAGGACAACATGGCATAAAGGAGAAATCATTTTTATTCCATGGATTCGAAAGATGTGCAGTGGGTGCCTGTTACTCTCAGCCCAGATAAAAAGCAAGGCTGCCAGCTCATAAGTCTCCACTTCAGGGTTAATTTTGTTATGGACTTCTATTTAGCCTGCTCTCCTGGTCCAGCCAAAGAAAATTAATTGAAGCTGAGCCTTGTCTTCACTGTCAAATATCCCACTCAAATTTCATTGTAATCGCTATTGAATAGAAATCCCAGTGACATGTAGTCAACAGCTATTCATAATTAAAGCCACTTGAAGAATTATATACAAATTATGCAGATATTTGCTCATAAAGTCAGGAGATTCCTCTTAAGTAGCCACTGTTTCATTTGTGTACTGGGCTCAGGTTGGCAAAAAGAAAGAAAAATCTTAGTAGCTGAAAGCAAGCTTCCCAGGGAGACAAGAGACCCAGGGTCAAATTCAGGCTGTGTCTTCCATTGGCTGTTCAGCCTTGGACGTGTCACCTACCACATCCCCTCTGAGTCCCAGTTTTCTTACCTATAAGATGAAGAGTTGGAATATTTGAGCTCTAAGACCCTTGCTCCCTTTAAATCTATATACCTATGTTTAAATCTATACACCTACCTATATACACCTATGTACAATACACTGGGGCTGGACAAAATTATCTCTAAGGTTATTTCTGGGTCTGAAATTGTATGACTCTGGGACTGGCCATACTGGGTCAGCTGTATGTTTCATCCAGTCCAATGTTCTGTGTCTGACAGAGGTACCTTGCTACATGCTATGGGAAAGCACCATCGTCCTCTATGGTGTCTGCCTCCAATGACTTTGGTATTTAGCTTTAAAACGCTTTTGTTTCCCTTTTAAAGTTTTTGTGGATCTGTGAATCACAACTCTCTTGGAACCTGTGTATTCAAATGTCACGGTCAATCTGGTGAGCTAATGATCCATTTAGTTCACTTTGGGGGGGGTAGGGGTAGTGGTAGTCGTGTCAAGCTTTGAACTTGTGATTTCGCTGGTGCGAGGAAATCCTGGTGCAGTAGCTCTATCCACCAACTGAAATCAGCAACTGACTGGTAGCTCATACTTTTCTATGGGTGCCTACAGAATTAAGTGGTTAGATTACTTGTACAAGGACACATGACTAGTATGTGTCAGAAGTAGAACCTAAAACCTGGTGATAATGACTTTTAGACTATTTCATTCATAAATTAATTAATCCAAAGAGTATTTGCCCTATGGCAGACACTGTGCAAGTTTCTGAGGATCCAAAGACAAAAATAAAACAATCTCTCCTTTCAAGGAACTTATATTCTACAGAAGGAAAACAAGATGCATGTTAAAAATTAAATATAAAGAATGGAGGGAATGGACTGAACTTGTGATCTCATTACTAAAGAGAACATCCAATGAGGAAACTTCCTCTACCAATGTAGATTGGCACCTTTTCTACCACTTACACTCTCAGAGTAGAGTCTTTTAACTTTTTTGTCATGAACCCCTTTGGCAATCTGGCAAAGTCTAAGGACCCTTTCTCTGAAATATATTTTAAGAGCATGAAATGAAAAGCAAACGATTACAAAAGAAACCATTTCTATTGAAATACATTGATCAAAACATTAAAACAAACAAAACAAAAAAGTTCACGGACCCCAGGTGAAGAATTCCTGTCTTAGAGAGCTGCCTAGATCCTTGAGAGGTTGTGATGTGCCAGTAGAAGTTGCAAGCAGAACTTGAATCCAGGTCTTCTTAACCCTGCAGTCAACTCTTCATCCACTGGGCCAACCTGCCTCTCTCTATACGATAAATAGAAAACAATTTCCTGGGAGGTGACGCTAGTCACAGGGGGGATCAGAACAAAACCCTCATGTTCCCTTCCCTTTGTATGCTCTAAATAAAGCTCTTTTAGATTTTGCATTGTGCTCTTGTGTATCTGAAGTCTGAGTAAAAACCCCTAACCTACCCTTAAGCCCCTGCCTTTTGAACATGAGCTCATTCTCATGGTTGTTTTAGTGGCTTTGCTCCTTCCTCTATGTTGTCATTCCTGGGTTGATCTTCTTAATACCAGTATTTTTCTAATTTAATTCTCTGAGTCACTACAATTTCCAAAGAAATGAAGTTGAGGATCACTCAGAGGTCAGTGGAGAGAATTTTGAAAATATTGTAAGCAACAGGGGACTACAAAGGAAGAGTGGTGTAAATAACAGTATCAAGGAAATGTACGCATGAACAAAAAAGTAGATGAGTGGGTCCCATGGCAAGATTACAGATTGGACAGATAGCTTATGTGCTCCACTGATATTCTTTCAGTGTCAAAAGATAGTGAAGAAGACTTCCAGAAGGATGGGCAGGTCTATTACGGGGAAAGATTCCAGGATCACAGATCTAGAACTGTAAAAAGAGACATCAGAAGCCATCTATTCAATCCAACTTGAATGGATATATTCTTTATTTTCTCTTTTAAAAATTCTCATTTTGAAATGGATTTGATTTTACCACTTGATATGAGGGTATCTGGCAATTGGTTCAAAACTATAATTCATTTTTTTTTCCTCCTGGGGCTGTACAGACTTTGATGACTCCAGAAGAGAGAGTGAGCTCATTGACTTTATGCAGCTTTACCTCACTTAAATTTAATTCACATCCAAGTTAAGACATTACCCATGGTGTCACTGGTACTCTTTGAAAACAAGAGGAAAAACAACAATCTACACGAGTCAAGTGGCATAAAACAATCTGAAATCAACTTTTTAACTAGCTCGTAACTATGGCGGCGTGGTAGCATATTACCATTTTGATATAAAAAAGAATGAAATTGACATTTCAGAGGAAACTGGGAAGACTTTTATAAACTGATGCAGAGAAAAGTGAGCAGGACAAGGAAAATATTTTATATGATGTAAACAATATTATGGAGGAAAACAACCTTGAAAAACTATAGATTTTAGCCAATACAAGAGTAAGCCACCTGTCCAAAAGAATGAAGACAACATATGCCGCTTCAGAGGGTTAATGAATTTAGGACGCAGAAAGAGGAATACTTTGTCACAGATGAAATGTTTCAGATGTGGTTAAATATGGGGATTTGTTTTGTCAGTCTCTGTGCGTATGTGAATGTGCATGTATTAAAATTTATAAATGTGTATATATATATGTCTACATATATGTACATATACATATATACATACACATATCCTTGTTCAATACAGGGTAGAGAAGAGGAAGGAAAATTAATTTAAAAATTTAAAGTCCATATTCCTTGTACAAAGATTAGAAAATTATTTTTAGCTGCTAAAGTGGGTTAAAATTCCTATGAGCCAGGTGGTGAGGTGGTTGGAAGGCAGAGGATTGAGTTATCCATGGGCCAAAGATAAAATCCTTCTTAATAATTCATTCTTCCACACTCCTCCCCTCCCCAAATAACCACCTCCCAGTCTCCAGAGGCTGAGAATCCTCCCCTGCTCCCTTATACCTTGCCTGGAGTGCTGCCCAAAGCTAAGTGCCAAGAAGCTGGCCGAGAGAAGTAGAGGACACCTGGCTCTTTGGAAGATGGGCCCTGTGGCTCTTGGCTTTTCTTGTAGATAACCTCTCCAAAGTAGACTTTCCCTTTCTTTAGTTTATAGTTGAAGTAACTGGGATGGTGGGGAAGGAGACGATGCCAAAGGCTTAGAGTATAATGATGAATGAGTGAATTAAGCACTCACTGACTGATTGACAGAGGCCTAAGTGGAAAGAGGGATGGGGGTGTCTGATCCTGGCAGCACACACAAGGCACAGTGGAGGTAGCCTGGAGAACAGAGGGACACATCTTGTCATTGTTACCAAACAGCTGTGGGAAGCATGTTGGCAGCCATCTCCATGACCAACACTGGGAGGTAGTAAGAGCACCAGGCTTGTCATCAAAAGGCCGATTCTGAATCCCAATTCTGAGCCTCAGTTTCCTCACCTGTAAACAAAGGAGGTGGACCTGATGGCCTTTAACATCCCTCCCCACTTTAAGTCTAGGGGCCAAAAACATAACGTGCCCTTAATAACTGTTTGTTGAATTGTTAACATCACACTCCAAGCCTGTTTTCCTCAATAGCAAAATCACAGATGAAAAGCTTTGGTAAACACTCTTAATAAAATTAGTCGAGTGTTTATATAGACTGAAGAGTCCTCTTATAGCTACACAAATGAGTTATTCCCACTTACTTTGAAGAAAGGGAATATGCCGGAAAGTCCTTTGTCCTGGACTTCACACATGAGAACATTACACACACACACACACACACACACACACACACACACACACACACACACCCCTTTTTTGTGGAATATCTGAAGCCTCCCTGGCAAGGTAAATGAATGTTTATCATATGCCCACTCACTTTAATGCCTTATCAGGCATTAAAACCAGTTGAAGGAATCAGTCATTCCAATCCCCTCCCCCAAAAGTAGAAATACTGAAATGACCACATCAGAAAATTCAGAAAACAGTGTTCTAGAGACAGATAAGTGTCCATGAAGCTATTGGCCTCCTCTAATTAATCCCATATGTAAGACTCAACTGGAGAATTAGGGGGAACTTGTGTGGCCTCTTGTGCTCAATAAGGCAGAAGCGAAAAGGGAAAAATAATGCCATGTATAGCCAAAATCTCCAAAAATACCCCAATCCACCCAGGACCTTAGAAAGAAAAATAAATATGTATTATCTTCTGCAATGGAGTGAAGATTTTGATAAAAGCTGTTTCGGACGCTAAGGAAAGCAAACCGGGATTCTTAAGGAGTTTTGATTCTGTATCATCCTTGTTCAGAACACAAGAACATCTTTGGCTCTGGAAACTCTTAAAACTAGAATGAAATTAACTGTGCAAGTTAAAAAAAATTTTCTGGGACTTTGGGCAAGGTGCTGAATCTCTCTTGTCTCAGTTTCCTCATCTGTTAAATTTCTGGGTTTGGCCTAGATAATCTCTATTTCAGGTCTAAAATTCTATTTGTCTACCACAGGGGTTATTATGCAATTAGTGAACTGTCCAGGTCTTTAATTTTTCCTAATGCCCCTAGCCCATTATCCATTTTACAGCCCACTGACTCTCCCATGAAAGGGCAGTCTTTGAATGGGTATCAGATGCTCCATTTGCCTAAAGGACATCTCTACCTAGTTGACTTTCTGAGATCTCCGACTCACCTGGTCTAAGACTAAACTCTTTTTACCCAAACCCTGCTGCTTCTTCTGCTTTCACCACTATTATTAGATTCATCATCATTCACCCAGTTACTGATATTCATTTTAAAAAGTTGTTGTCAGCTCTGACCTACCCCTCTGCTTTACCTTCCATACTTCTAAAATATTGCCCAGCCTCCCTATGTGCTATGCCTCAATGCTAGCTGAAGCCCTCCCGGCTTTCCTAGTTTAATGCAAAAGCATCCTACTTGTTTTTCTGGCCTTTAACATTCTCTCCCTTCTGAACTTGCCTTCCATTGTTGCCAGAGACAGTTTTTTGTTATTGTTCACAGAGACAGTAATGTCACCCTTGTGCTCCAGATCTTTTAAAGGCTCACATTTACCCACAAATAAAATTCACAGTCTCATAGACTTTCACAGTTGGAAGAGACCTATGTAGCTATCCCATCCAACCCATACTTGAAAAAAAAAAGACTTCCTCTTTATGTACCCAAAGAATGGTCATCCAGGTTCTGCTTGAACCACAAGGAAAGGGGAAAACCACAACCTCTTGAAGCAGATCACTACATTTCTGAATAGCTCTAATTCATAGAAACACAGACTTGCAGAGCTGGAAGGAACATCAGTAATCACTGAGCCCAACCCATATTGGAAAGAATCTCTACAACTGACTCAAGTGTATGCTCAAAGACTTCTAGTAAGGAAGAACTTACTAACCCCTGAGGATGCCCATTCCATATCTGGAAAACTCCAATTGTTAGGAACTTTTCTGTAATACTTTTCAAAACATTGCTACATTAATTATTCTGCTTATCATTGAAGATGACCTGGAATTTTACAGACAAGAGACAGTAAAGATCATTGGGAAAGCTGCCCAGATTGGAAGGGGCAAGAATTGCATTCAAGTTCCACCTGTCTCATGAATGAGCTGTGTGACTGTCCCTCTCTGGGTCTCCATCAAATGAAGGGAATGAACTAGGTAATCCCTAAGCTCCATTCCAGTTCTGGTATATTATGATTCTGCCCCTGAGTGTTCTCAGGGGCTGTTGCCCACACCTGGAGCTCTCTCCTTTCTCGTCCATGTCCTCCTGGCTTCCTTCTAGTCTCAGCTACAGTCTCACCTTCTGCAAGCAGCCTTTTGCAGCCCTCTGAAATCTTAGTGCCCCCGCTCCGAGATTACCCTCAAATGATCCAGTCTTGTCATATTTGTTTATACGTTGTCTCTCCCATTAGGAGCAGGGTTTTTCTTTTTTCCCTCTTGCTGTTCTTTTCTTTATTTGTTTTCTTGTTTACATCATTCATTTTCATGAGATTTTTGAATTACAAATTTCTCCCCGTCTTTCCCCTGCCCCAACCCCAAAACAGCGATCCTACTGTAGAGCCCCTCCCCTGGTCTGCTCTTTAACGTTCTGATAGGGCAGGGAGGGTCTCCCTACCCCAGCCCCTGTATATCTTAATTCCTAGTTGCAGATATTGCAGAGCTTGAGATTCTAAATTCTTTCAGTTCCTCCCTTGTCACCCACCCCTGCTGGAAGGACAATTAATTCAATACAGGCTGTGGATGTGTGATTATACAGGACATCTTCATAGTGGACATATTGTGACAGTGATCATATGTCCATCCTTCCTATCTCTCCCTCCACTTGTTCTGTTCTCTACCCTGTCCCTGTCCCTTTACTGAAGTGTGTGCTTCCAGCATCCCTCCCCCAGACCCTGCCCTCCCCTCCATCATCCCTCCTCTCATCCCCATGCCCCCTACTCTCCTGTGTGGCATGATGCCCAGTTTAGAGTTTATGCCATTTCTTCCCTAAGCCAAAGTCAAT
>CM053597.1:22707500-22753486 GCA_028646575.1 Pseudocheirus occidentalis | reverse complement strand
TCTAGGAATTCTTCAAGTGTCTTGGAAGCATTTGGTGTGGGAGTTCTGACTGGGTTCTCTTCCTCCCGTTCCATGCTTTGATCCTTTTTGTTCACAAAAAAGGATTCTAGAGTTTTATTGTTGTTCTTATTTTGCTTCCTTTTCCTCACGTTGGCCAGTCAATTAATTGGCTGTTTTTTTTTTAGCTTTGTGGAACTCTGCTTCCAGGGGGGAAAGCTCTGTTCCAAATCGCTGGGGTTTTCCCAGCTGCCGGAGCTACTAGGGGGTGTTGCAGTCTCCCCTAGCTTTGGCTTGCTGAAAGTGCACCCCAGGACCACCACCCACGACCATGATCTGGATCCAGGCCATTGAACACAAGAGCACTTGGTCCTGATCAATCAACTCAGCCCCCTTGCAGAGTCTGCAAGCCAGGATCTCTGAAGCAGCCTGGTGGGAGCAGTCATCAGTTACAGCAGTTCTTGCCCTTCCCCCACTGCTTCCTTTCCCTGGGGGAAGATTGGCCAAGCTGCTTTGCCCCTCCCAAATTCAGCTTGAAAGTTCCACTTTCACTGACCTCTAATCCTTATTTGCTCAATGTGAAGATCCCTTTAGGTGCTGTAGATCTTCTCTGAAGTAGACTCACACTGTGGCTTGGGTGGCTCGGCTCCTCCTGTGCGCCCTGAGACCTGGCTGAATTTTGGTTTCAGGCTGGGCTGGCCTTGGCTCCCAGCCTGCAGTGATGAGCCCCTGCTGCCGAGCTGTCTTCAGCAAGAGATGTATTTTCTGTATTTTTGTGAGTTTGAGAGGCTTAGAATTTGTTTAGGGTCAAATTTTATGGCTATTTAGAGTGGCTGTGTGGGAGCTGCAGAACCTTGCTGCTTCTACGCTGCCATCTTGGCTCTGCCCCCGTGTTGCTCTTGCTGTTCTTTATATTGCTAGCTCTTGGCATAATGCTGGGTATGTAGTAGGTCCTTAATAAATACTAGTCGACTGAGTTTCAATAAGGAGAGGTTTACTGATTGTTCTTTATGGAACCACCAAATCTCAGAGGTGAAAAGGTACTGTACAGGTGATCTGGTCTAACCCAAACCTGAGAATTACCTTCTATAACAATCTTGACAATTGGTCCCCTAACTGTTACTTAAAGGTCTCTGGCATTGGGGGTACTCACTACCTCCCAAAGCATCGCATTCTACTTTTGGACAGCTCTAATTATTCAAAAGGATTTTCCCTCTTCCATCAAGCTTAAACCAACTTCTTGGCAACATCTACCTATTTCCCCCAGTTCTTTCTTCAGAGGCCAAGCTGAAGAAGCCAAATCCTTCCTCCATATGACACTTGGACACAACTAATCAAAGTCCTTGAGTCTTCTTTTCTCCAGGTTGAACATCTCTGGTTCCTTTAACTACTTCTTACATGGCATGTCCTCGGGACCTTCACCATCCTGATCACATTTCTTCATATTCTTTCTGCTCATCAGGCGTCCCCCTAAAGTAGAGCATCTATTGATGAGCATGATGCTCCCCCAGGATCTGGTGAGGCAGAGCACCGTGGGGTCAGTGCTTACCTTGTCCTGGATCCCAAGCCCCTATTAAGGAAACCTAAGAGTCACCTTAGCTTTTGGGGCTGCCACAGAATGTAGACAAACTTTGAGCTGACCTAACCCTCCAGATCCTTTCTGGATGCCTTTAAGTCCATCAGAGGACATCAGGAAGGGCTACAAGGACTTGACATCAGTATAAATTTCTTCCTTGACCTGCCACCATGTCAGGAAGGCACATTACAAATATAGCAAGAAGCGTAACAGCCCCAGAGGCACAACTACTCTAATTGTGATGGCCAACATTTCTGTGGTGCTTACCATGGGCCAGGCTTTGTGCTAAGTTCTTTACAGTGAAGGATGCAATGAGGTGACCACCCAATATGAATGTGACCTTTAGAACATAAAGCAACAGAAAATCCAGGAGAGCTAACTGCACAAGGTACATCCAATGATCTCTTGGGGCTATGCCACGGTCTCTGTTCTTTCACAGAAAAAGGAGAACAAAGGAAAGAAGGCAGAGGCATTCTCCCAAACCCTTTTAAATAAGATTTTACTGGTAACTTCTGTTTTTTCATCACCTATATTTCCCTCTTTCCCTTCCCCTCCCCTTCCAAGATAGCCATCCCTTATACTGAAGAATTTTTTTAAAAGGAGGAAGAAGAGGGGAAATGTAAAATCAATCAATACATCAGGAAAGGCTGACATTGTATGCGATTTTCCACATCTGTGGACCCTCCCTCCCCATCTTTAACAAAGATTAGGAGAAGTTCTCTTCTCAGACCTCTTCTGAGTAGTAGGTAGCTAAGTAGTATAGTAGAGTTTAGGACCTAGATTCAGGAACACCTGCATTCAAATCCTGCCTGAGACACTTACTGGACAAGTCATTTAATCTCTATGGGCCTCAGTGTTTTTGTCTGTAAATTGGGGATGACAATCCTACCAACCTCTGGAGCATTTTGTGAGGATCAAATGAGAAAATATTTGTAAAGTGCTTTGCAAACAGTAAAGTACTATGCAAATGCTTGCTCTCGCTGTTGTTGTGATGGTGGTGGTGGTGGTGGGTGTTAATTAGGGGTCCAGCTTGGTCGTTATAATTTTGCAACACTCAAATTCATTTCTTTTACTGTTTTCCCTTTCATTTACTTTGTTGTCCTCATTGGGTAAGTTGCTTTCCTGGTTCTACTTGCTCCACTTGGCATCAGTCAGTTCATAAAAGTCCTTCTAGGTATCTCTACATTCCTTAGGTTTGCTGTTACTTACAGCAAAGTAATATTCCACTACATTAATGTACCACAATTTGTTTAGCCTAGAGATAGAGGCTTAATTTGGTTTTCTTTCTTTGTTTCCACAAAAAATTGTTGCCATACATATTTTGGTATATATGGAGACTTTGTTTTGGTCAATGATGTCTTTGGGGTAAGTGTCTAACAATGGGATCTCAAGGACATAGAGTAAAGACATTTAGTCACTTTACTTGCATTGTTACAAATTGATTTCTAGAATGGCAAAGCCAGTTGACTGCTCTAACAACAATGCATTAACAGGTATATCTTTCCACAGCTCCTCCACCGTTAACATTTGCCTTCTTTGCCAAACAGAAGCAGATTTTATTACAGCATGACTCTGTCATTGCCTTGGCCCAGATGGGAAGTTTCCTTCAATGGACCTGTTATTGGGCATTGCTCTCAGGATATACAGCCGGTAGTCCCAAAGCTCATGGCTTCCTTCCTTTTTCTCCTCTTATTGATCCAAGCTGTAACATCTATTCCCCTGCTTACAAATCCCAGGGCACTCCCTCCCTCATGAAGTCTTCTGTAATCATCCCCATCAAAAACAATCTCTGCTTCCTTTGACTTCAGGCCTCATATAATCACTATATTATATTCCACACTAAACTGCTTGGTGTTATGGAAAATATTGGATTGAGTGTCAGGGGACCTGGGTTCAGATTCTGGATTTGCCTTTTACTATCTGTGAGACTCGGCACAAGTAACTTCCCCAATCGGCTTCCTCAGCTTCCTCATCTGTAAAATGAGGGGGCTCAACAGATGACTTGGAAGGGCTCTGCCCACTGCAGATCTACTTTCCTATGACCCTATAACCATGGCTTTACTTATTTGCATGTGTGTGTATCTCCCATGCTGCATGAGGGGAAGGGAGCTCCTTGTGCCTTTCTATATATCCATCCTTAGGCACAGCACAGGGCTCCGAACAGATGTCCTGAATTAAAGGCTATTGAATAAATAAATGGATGGATGAAGGAAGGAAAAGTGGAAGGGAGGAAGAGGAGTAATTGTGGCATGGTGGAAAGAACCCCAAGCTTGGAATCACAGGACCTGAGTCTAAGCCCTAACTTTGGATAGATCAGTTCTAGTAAGAATGACTAGTGAGTGCTAGTGAATGAAAGAGCCAGGAAGAAATGAAAAGGAGAATGTATGGGAGGTGGTCATGGATTTTAGAACTGGATGGGACCTTGGAGAGCACCTGCTACAACTTCCTTACCCGGGCCACACCAGTGTGGTAGATAGAGCCAGGCTTTGGACTGAAGCAGCCAAATTGTACAGGGTTTAGAACACCGGATCTGGAGTTGAGAAAGCCTGAGTGTGAATCCTGCCTCAGACACGAGCTGTGTGATTCTGGGCAAATGACTTAATAATCTCAAAGAACAGCACCTACCTCTCAGGGTGGTTTTGAGGACCAAAGGGGTTATATATAAACTTTGAAAACCTTAAAAGGCAATTCTAAATCTAGTGCTCTTGTCACTGACTCTCAGAAACTGGACCAGAGGTTAAATGACTTGCCCAGGGTCACACAGCTAGTAAGTCTCAGAGGCCAGATTTGAATTCAGGTCTTCCTGACTCCAGGCCTGGTGCTCTATCCACTGTACCACCCAGCTGCTTTAATAATATTTGTAAAGTTCTTATCAATCCTAAAGAGCAATATAAATGCTAACTATTAAAGTATATCATGTCTGCATATGCCTTTTAAAAAGATTTCTGTACTTATATAGTACTTTACATTAAAAATGTTTAATATGCAGAATTTTATTTGCTCTGGTCTACTAGTCATATTACCCCCTCTAGACGGTCCAATCTCCCCCAAATTTTACATATAAGGAAACACAAGGTAAGGAGTGGGGCACGTACATTTATTCAGTTCCTCCTATGTGCCAGGCAGTGTGTTAAGTGCTTAACAGATAGCATCTCACTTGATTCTCACAACAATTGTTCATGGTAAGTGCTGTTATTGTCCCAATTTTATAGTGAGGAAACTGAAGAAGACAAAGGTTAAGTGACTTGTTCAGGGTCACGCTTCTAGTAAGTGCCTGAGGTTGGATTTGAACTCAGGTCTTCCTGATGCCAAGCCCAGTGCTCTATCCACTGTGTCCTCTAGCTGCCTCTTGATCAAGAAAGATTAAATGACTTACTTCCAGTCACGTAGCAAAAGTTATTGGCAGAGATCCCTGACCTCCTGAATTCCAGGCCAGTCCTTTGCCTCCTACCTCAGGCAAGGGAAATGACTTCTTTCTGTCTTTCTCTCTCAGTCTTGTCTTCTGAAGACACCAACTTGTTTGGTTCTCTTCCAATAACAAGACAGAGATCATCCTAAAGGAAGGATGGACTCTGTCTTTGGAGTCTCTCAATGCTTTCTAGGTTTAAGAAAATGAGATCAGGAAGAAGTGCCATGAAACCATTTTCCCTCAGCCCAGGCAGGGAGCTGGGATCTCTGATGAAAGGCGAGAGGGCCCCTCTTTGTTTTTGAAGTTCTTTTTCATCCAAATGTACTAAAATACAACAGTCCCAGGAGGATTTGTTTCTATAGACTTTGTCTTCCCTCACTTTTTCTCCAGACCCAAAAGGAAGACAGGTCCACATAAACATTTCTCTCTCCCTACCATTCCATTATTGATGTGACCCTGACCCTCACATCAAAGGGTCCCCATAAGTTCCCTGCCTTCCCTTTTATACTGTAGGGCCTTTTAGATGACTTTCTCAATGAAGTGCAATTTTGGTTTAATTTCTAAATTCCATCTGGGAAGGATGGATAATATGATTCAATGGAATCTCATGGAGAGGGAGGAAGGGAAGGTTGGCCATGCCTTGGCCCTGAGAGCAGGGCACTCAGTGGTACTAGGAAGGAGATCACTTATGTTTTCTGTTAACACGCCACTTTTTCTATATGAAGAATGAGAATTCCAATCCTCCTCCTCCAAAAGACCCTGAGGAGAATGGTCTAGGCCTTGAAAAATGGGGTGGTGGTGGTTGTAACCTTTAGATGCCTACAGTTGCAATGTCTAACCCTGTTTGGTAAAACAAGTGTCTGAAGATTTACTCTTCCACTACCTTGTTGATGAGAAACCAAGTTTTAAACTAGTTAGATCTTAATTAGGAGGTAAGACTACCCCCAGACTCAATAGGTGGGGGGTGGAGGGAGGGTTAAAGTCCTGGGTTAAAGATTAATATTCCTAGTTCCTGAACAAAAGGATGCTCCTTTGTGGCCCAGTGCTTATGGCCCTGAATGTAAACATTGTTCTGAGGACCATTCTTTCTTGGCCCGATCTTTAAAGGGTAATAAATTAGACCTTGGACAGCCATACAAGCTGCTACTAGATGTGAATGTGAATGTGTCTGTAGAAAAGGCTGACTTTCAATCAAAGTCTATTGAAAGAATAGCTGGGTTTTCTAAAGAAGCATGTTGTGCCTATTAACCAACTTACAAAAGGAGCCATTTTCCTGATTTATGTTCCGTTGCTATAGAGATCCTGCTGCACAGACTGGCAGGTGAGGCTCCCCTTTAACCATCTCTGAGGCTGTATCTGAGCAGGACGTGGAGGAGGAGGAAGAGAACAGCGAAGATGACGTATCACCACAGTTGGGTCATATGGGCCTGACACCAGCATCATCTCAGAGCACATGCACGCCATTTCCCTGAAATATCAATTACTTGCCATGCTCCCCTCCCTACCAACAGCCTGTTCATTTGCCACCCATAAGAGCCAGACCAGAAGGAAGTCTATCTTATTCATCATCTTATTTTCCTGCTGACAATTATGTGTTTCCAGAGTTTGCAAATACCACAGGAGGTCATTTTTTTTTCAGTAGGCATGCCCTAGGAGGTATTAGCATGAATTGCCATCTCCCAGAGTCCCCCATAGCCTAAGCTATTAAAATGCTACTTTGTTAAATAAACTTGTACTAGAAATGATAGAATTCTAAATCTGGAAAGAACCTCAACAGTTACCTATTACATCCTTCTCTCACCCAATTTCCTAGTTGGGAAAACTGAGGTTCAGTGGAAGACATATCCTTTATTATCACATTCATACCAGGGACCTTCTTGGGGCATCCTTGCTACAAGAATCTTGGATACCCTGTTGAGGATCAAAACTGATAGAGGAACCTTACCGATTTATAGACATTAATTGACTGGCCTAAAGTCACACAGTAAGTGTCAGAGGCAGGATTTGAATGGATCCAAGTCATATGACAGGGCAGCTGGATGGTACGATAGATCGAGCACTGATCCTGGAGTTGGGAAGATTCATCTTACTGAGTTCAAATCCAGACTCAAACATTTACTAGTTGGGTAACCCTTGGCAAGTCACTTAATCCTGTTTTCCTCGGTTTCCTCATCTGGAAAAATCAACTGGAGAAGGAAATGGCAAAGCACTCCAGTATCCCTGCCAAGAAAACTCCAAATGGGGTCATGAAGAGCCAGACATGACTACAAACTCCTAACAAGTCACCTGACTCCTCGCCTCTACCAGATCTTGCTGCCTCCAGTAGAACTTGGCCATTATCTAAACTCCTTTATACGCATTATCTAATGCTAACCTTCACAGTAACCCTGATAGACAGTGGTATTATCCCACTAATCTCTTAATTCATTAGTGCTTTGCTATTCATTTAAAAATATTCTGTATGGCTTAGTTTTAAGATCTTTCATTGGCTTACTCTATAGCTTCATGCAACGTTGAGAATGGAATGACTGAAAAGTTCCCCCTCCTTCTCTCTTCCTTTCTCTTTCCCTCCTTTTCCTCCTTCCCTCTACTCCCCCTCTTCCTCTCTTCTCCCACTTTCTCCATTCTTTTCTTTTTTCTTTTCTTCTTTCCTTCCTCTTTCTTTTTTCTTTCTTTCATCTCTCTATCTACCCACCCATCCATACACTCATTCACCTACTCACTTATTTAGTTATTCATCATGGTGTGGACTTGGGCTGAGTTGTGAAGAAGAGAGAAGTTAAGGAAAAGTTCGATTTCTTTGTGCTGTTGTGATTTTAAAGACTTCAATTTAAAATAGTATCTAAAATCACTCTGAACAAGTTGCCCTAACTATTCACAAAGGAAAAAAAAACCTAAGTGGATGAAAAATTCCTTTTACCCAGACTACGAAATGAATATGAATGGGATCAGCTAATCAGTACATAGTTCTTGGATAGACATCACTAGGGGGCAATGAATTGAGTCTAGAATTTAAAGGGGGCATAGCCTTTGGGAAACTTCTGTCAGTAACTCCCAACATTCTTCAGGTGGTGCTAGCCAGGGATAACCACTGGGCAGACTTTCTGCTACACCAGTATCCTTGAGATGGAAAAAGAAAAATGAAGAAATTTCCAGTACACAGGATGTATTCCTACAAGGAACTTACAGGAGACCAAGGAGAAATGGAGCACAGGGTGGGTTGTGACCTGTTTCATTGGAGAGGTCATTTGCACAAATGAGGTGACCAATCTTTTGTGGTATTTGGCATGAGTCAAAAGAAAATGGGAGACATCCAAGATTTCCCCTGGATTAATGTGGCCTCTGAACTATAGAGCTAGGAGAGACAGAGGAAGACATAGCAGCATAGGAAGACATAACATAGGAAGCCACCTAATCTAGCTCTCTCACTTTACAAATGGGGAAACTGAGGTCAGAGGGGATTAAAGGTCTAAAGTCACACAGTACATATCAGAGGCAGGATTTGAATGGACCCAAGTCATCTGATAGGGCAGCTACTGCTAATAGAATTAAGACAGAGCACATGCACTCTCTGTCTCTCTGTCTCTCTGTCTCGGTCTCGGTCTCTGTCTCTGTCTCTCTGTCTCTCTCTGTCTCTCTGTCTCTCTGTCTCTCTTTCTCTCTCTCTCTCTCTCTCTCTCTCTCTCTCTCTCTCTCTCTCTCTCGGGTCAGTGCTCCTAGCCACACCCAACAATAAACAGTATGGAGCTAGAGCAGTAATGGTGTGGAAAACAATGACCTGGCCTCTAAGAAAGATGTATTCTTCTGGTTTTATTGATGGTCATCAACAATAATGAGAATGGGCTGTGTTTCTATCTCAGGAATCCTTCACTCAAGGATCCCAAAGGGCTTCTCTTCTATGATACACGCAGGACACAGGAAATTCATCTGCTTTGGTGACATTAAAGACATCCCTGTGGCAAAATAAGATGACTTTTAACAACATGTCCCAACTGGTTAAGATATAAGGCCATGAGGACTTTAAAACCAAGGGCAATTAAAAGGGGGCCAAGAGACCTTGAACACTGGCCAGAAACCTACAAATGACAGCATTCTGAAACTTTTCTTTCAGGGTGGTGAGATCAGAATAACTGAAAAGAAAATAAAAAGGGCTGGGGGGATGAGGAATGGTACTGTCCTATGGAGGAGTTAGAGTTGACCCATGTCTGTTGGGAGGAGAAAGAGAAAGCAGAGAGATCTCAGAAATCTACGAAGGATTTGTTTTGATTTCTAACACAAAGGACAGCAAATCTCCCTTGATATTTGAATGGGAAGGTTCTGGGGATGAAATCCCTTGGATTTTTTCTTATTGTTTCTATTGTGAAATTCTGCTGACAGCTGGGAATGAATACTGCTCCACTTTGGAGGCTATGAACAATAATATACACATATATGCCACCAATCATCAATTAGCAATCATTTCTAAAGCTAGGCTAAAAGTTGGTGATACAAAAGAAAAGCCACCAATTTTACAGGTGAGGAAACTGAAACCCAGAGAATTGAGTCGCCAAGAGTCACAGAGCTAGTGAGAGTCAGAGGTAAGATGTGAGCCTGCATCTTCTTTATGTCCAATTCCAGGTCTATTTCTCATGCCATGCTGCCTCTGAGAACACAGAGACTCTCTTTTCAAAGCCTGCAGCTATCTGCTTCTGGGGAATCACTCTCCAGTCTAGATCTTCTTCACATCTTCTCCCATGTTCCCACACACACCAGCTGGACTGATTGGTCTCCTGAGTTCCTGGTGGATTTGATGGGACAGAGCTGGTATTTGAATTCCAGCAGCAACAAGAACAGGGCTAGTGTTCTGCACCAAAGCCTTGGGAAAACACACATGATCTCTTAGCCATGGTCTCCCTACTCTGATTTTCTCTGAATGTCTCAACAGTAATTTCCATCATCAGCCTTGGCCCCTTTTAGATAAAGAATATGTGATCAATGCCCCATGCTCAGCTATTGAACTCTGCTCCAGAGATATTCTGGATTCATTCCTTCTGGATGTTATTATTCTATTTTTTTCAGATCCCAGGAAAGGTCTTGGCCAGTTCCCTCCTTTATATTCGGATTGAAGTTGCCACCCCAGCTGAGCTGTATGCATGGTACTGCTGGGAGGCAGAGGAGACTGTTTCCTACAAACTCCTTCCCGGGCTGGCATCTAGCATTACTCCAACAATATCACCGTAATACTTGGCACATGTTTTCAATGCTGAACTTGGCTTGGCCACCAAGGATCAGTGTACTAGCCATCTTCACCCTTTGGTGGGTCAAAACAGAATGACAACTCAACCTACATGCCCCATGATCAGCTTTGGTGAAACTGAATAAGAAGACACCTCAACAGGTTGAATGAGGAGGTGGCTAGAGCACAGGAGCCTCAAGTCCTGGTTTGAATGTGGATTGAACCTGCTGTTTATCGTGTGCATAATCTTGTGTTAAGACTTTCGCCTCTCTAGACCTCAGCTCCCTCATCTATAAAATGGAAAGCTGGGACCAGGTGATCTCTAAGGATCCTTTCAACTCTAAAGTCCCCTTAAAGACAGCTGAATAGGCAAACCCATGGACTGGAAGAGTGCTCAGTGGAGTCAGAGGGTCTAGATTCGAATCTTGGCTCAATCAGAGCTACCACCTCTTAGTTGGATCAATACGTCTCTCTAGGTCTCGATTTCTTCAACTGTAAAATCAGGGAGATGTCAACTCCATACATTCAACAGGCATTTATTAAGTACCTACTATGTGCCAGATATTGCGTTAAGAAAAGTAAAGACCTTTCCCTCAGCTAGTATATGTTGTTATGGTTGAGTTGTCTCAGTTGTGTCCAACTCTTTGTAACTCCATTTGGGGTTTTCTTGGCAAAGACACTAGAGGGGTTTGCCATTTCCTTCTGCAGCTCATTTTACAGATGAGGAAACTGAGGAGGAGTAAAGTGACTTGTCCAGCATCACCCAGCTGGTAAGTGTCTGAAGATGGATTTGAACTCATGAAGATGAGTCTTCCTGACTCCAGGCTTGGCGCTCTATGCACTATGGTGCCACCTAGCTGCCCTTGGAAAGTCTATATTATATTTCAATGTAATGCTCTTCTAAGTTTTCTTTCATCTTTAAATTTACTATATATATTTACTATATATATATATACATATATATATAAATGTATTGAGAGAAAGAGGGAGAGAGGGAGGTAAGGAGGGAGAGAGGAAGGAAGAATTAAGAAGAAGAAAAAGAAGAAGGAGGAGAAAGAAGAGGAGGAGGAGTAGGAGGAAGAAGGAAGGAATGGAGGGAGGAGGGAGAGAGAGCGAGCAAGCATGAGAGAATGTGCTTAATCAAGAAACACAAACTTCTTGGTTTAAAATACTTTTGTAGGATGACTATTTGCCATAGGCATTTTCTAGTTATAGTTTTTTAAAGTACCTTCATTTCTTCAAGCTATAAAGTCAATTGTATATCAATAAGGAGGGAAGAAAAAAAATTCTTGACATTCTCTAACACTGTAAAGGTGGCATTTATGATGTTTGTGAAGTGGCTGTCAGAGCTTGGGACAGTTACTGTCTGGGTAAGGGCTGTAAGCTGAAGCCATGTGTTTCTGTGTGGGGCAGGATGGATAGAAGTAGGCCTTCCCATCCGCTTTCCCAGGCTGCCCTGTTAGTGACCTCATTCCTGGCCTGAAGGGACTACCATCCCATAGAATGAGAGAATACTTAACTATGATGTGAGTGCAGCTCTGAGACTCCTGGAGAAGAAATTGCTTTTTCTGTGTGTGTGTGTGTGTGTGTGTGTTTTCTCTTCATTCCCCTTCAGTAGTCAGGGATGCTGTAGTCAGAGAAAGATTTCCTGATTTCTCCAAGTAATGACAAGGCATGGGGGGGGCGGTTTGGACAACCACCACTTGGTCAAGAGAAGCAAGAGTGTCCATGGGGATGCAAGGAAGGATGGGTTGGATGTAGTGGCATTGTCTGTTCTCTGTACACACTGGCCTTTGTTCAGGGGTAAAATTGAGAAGGCCTGAGTCAGGCCTCGTCCTGGGGCTGGAAGGCTGAGTGTGCTCATGGATGATTTCAGATCTAGCCTCTTTTGTTACCATTGACAAGGAGGAAAAGGACAATGGTGGGAACTCCTTTGGCATGGAAGGGAGTTCTGTTCATCTGACCTCTTTTCCATTCATGTTTGTAACTTTAATAGTGACAACAATGATAAGTGACATTTATACAGCACTTTAAGGTCTACAAAGCTCTAACTTCAATCTCACAACAACCCCAACAACTAAATTACATCATCCATAGGATTATAGATTTAGAGACAGAAGGGTCCTCAGAGGTCCTATAGCCTGACCTCTTCATTTTACAGATGGGGAAACTGAGGCACATGGAAGTAGGTAAAGTGTGACCCAGGTCACAAGGAAAGTGCAGATGTTGTATTTGAAGCCAGAAGTGCTCTGACTCCGAATGAACACCTATCTGATATTATGAGCCCTGTTTGATAGACGAGGAGGTCGACAAGGCACATAACTTGTGTGTGATTAAGCAAGGAGAAAGGATCTAAAGTGAGATTTGAAGCCTCTTTCTCTTCTACAGGCTATAGAACAATGCTGTCTCTATAGTGAAGACAAACATTTCTATCACTAACATTCACTAGTAACAGATGTTAACATAAATTAAAAGGCATCTAGGGAGACCATAATAATCACAAGATCAAAGAGGCAGAGCTGGAAAGGGGCCATAGAGTCCATCCAGCCCAAACTTCTCATTCTATAAATGAGGAAACTGGGGGCCCCTGAGGTAAGACTGACATGTCCAGAGTCACCTAGGCAGTAAGTTCTGAGGTGGGATTTGAACCTAGTTCTCTCTAACTACAAGTACAAGATGGCATCTTAACTATGCCCAAAGGGCTACAAAACTCTATACCCTTTGATCCAGCAACACCACTACTAGGTCTATAGCCCAAAGAGATCATAAAAAAGGGAAAGGACCTATTTGTACAGTGATATTTAAAGCAACACTTTGTGGTGGCAAATAATTGGAAATTGAGGGGATGTTCATCAATTGGAGAATGGCTGAACAAGTTGGGATATGTGATTGGGATGGAATTTAAGATTTCATGCGCATTAAGAAAGTATAAGCAGGATGGATTCAGAGAAAACCTGAGAATACTTATATGAACTGATGCCAAGTAAAGTGAGCAGAACCAGAACATTGTCATAGTAACAGCAATACTGTATGGTGATCAACTGTGAATGACTTCTTCTCAGCAATACAATGATATAAGATAATTCTGAAGGACTCATGATGAACAATGTTATCCATCCCCAGAGAAAGAATTGATGGATTCTAAATGCAGATCGAAGTGTAGCATTTTACACTTTATTTTTTCATGGTTTTTCCTTCTGTTTGTGCTTTCTTTCACAACAGGACTAATGAGGAAATGTTTTCCATGCTTGCACACATATGACCTATGACAAATTGCTTACTGTCTGGAAAGGGGAATTGAGGAAGGGATAAATTTTGAAATTCAAAATATTAAAAAAATGAATAACAAAATAAATAAATAGATGATGAATGTTAAAAATTCTTTTGACATGTAATTGGGAAAAAACAAAGTATTATTTAAAAAAACAACACCACCCAATATGGTATCCATTAAGCCATCTAGGTGGGTCAGAGAGAATAAGGAAACATGGAGGCAATGTTTTGAGAGTAGGATGTTTTTTGGACCATTTCTTCTCTTCAAGTTTCCATCCTGCCATCCTTCTGCTGCTGTCAGTCAGTCAGTAATCATTTGGTGGCACAGTGAGTAAAGCACCAACCGTGGAGTCAGTAGGACCTGAGCTCAAATCCAGCTTCAGACACTTGATGCACTTACTAGCTGTGTGACTTTGGGCAAGTCACTTAACCTCAATTGCCTTGCCTTCCCCCCTCAAGAAAAAAGTCTTACTTCTCTTCCTCCTCTATCTTCTCTCCTTCCAAACCTAATCTCAGAGGAAGGATGTTATTTAAAAACAAAACTCACCCAAGTGTAAATGCTAAGAAGATACAATAAACATTGAGATTCAGCTGGTTTAGTAAAAAAGAAGATGGTCTTGGGGTCAGGAGAGACCTAGATTCTAACCCCATCTCCAAAGCTTACTATTTGTATAATCATAGGAAAGTCACTTTCTTTCTCTAAGATTCAGGTTTCCTACCTGTGAAATGGGGTTACCAATACCTCTAGTTCTTTGCTCACAGGATTACCGTGAAGGTCAAAATAGAGAGCATATGTGACGTGTTTTTCAAAGCACAAAGTGCTTTATAAATGTCAGCTGCAATTAAAATTCCAGACATGATTTTTCTCAGAGACATATGGATTTTATTAGGAAAAAATAGCCCTTAATCCAAAGGAAAAATCTCTAATCATATAACAAGGAATAAGCAAGCAAAGGTTATAAAATTGGGGGTGGGAATGGGATAGAGGGCTTCCCAGGACCTCCAAAGTTACTTTATACGATGGTAAACTATTTTGCTTACCAGGCAAGACAAGTCAGATACGGGGAGAGATGTGTTGGGAGACCTGAGTTAAGTTTTAGATATATTGAGTTGGAGAATTTAGTAGTCTTCACTTTGAGGCCAGCATGCATTAGCAGGTTTGTGAATCAACCAATTGAAAAGTGAAAGGAATATTTAATGTGTAACTTAGGTGAATTTCACAATAGGCCTGAAAACTCCTTTCAAAATAGAATTTCAATTAAAAATAAATAAAACCCAGCTTTTCTAGCTTTTTTTTGGTAAGATTCTAAATCTCTATGTGGAACAGTAATTACTTGTTGAAACTCTACTTGAGAGACAGACAATAGTGCCTCTTTCTAAGAAATATGGTCTTCTCACAGTTCCAAGTCTCTCATTAGTCCATATATTAGGAGTAGCTGCCCTTCTGAAGAGTGTTTGGCAAGCATACATCTTCTCATGTAGTTTGGACAAGCCAAGAAAAAGAAATTACAGAGTGCTGTTGTTCAAAATGCTTGGTAACAAGTCAGAGACTTTGCCTAACTTTTAACTCTCACACTGTACTCTACATAGAGTTGGGAGGAATGGAAATTTCCAAGCCAGGAGCTGTTTCTTGCCAGCTAAATAGAAACACCCTCTATTCCATAGCACCTGAGCAGGTATGCATAATTGATTAAACTAATTAAGGTTAAGAGTTACCAGCTTTTAAAATTAACTCCTAGAAAACTGAAATGTTTTCTGGCCCATGGCCTCGTGAAAAGAAAGACCAAAAATCGGAAGAATTCAGTTGCAGCCTTAGCCTTTCTACTCACTAGCTCTATTATCTTAGACTACTTTGAGTCTGCCTTTCCTCATCTGTAAAGTGAGGGTGACCTTTTCTTACAGGGTTATTGCAAAGAACAAAAGATAATAGATCTCAGTTCATATTTACCACCAAATGAAAAGGTTTCTAGCACCTTTTCTACCCTTGGCTCTCCCCAGACACCAAGTCAAGGATCTTGGATGTTAATAGACATTGCAAAGACTACTGCTATCCAAATTTACTTCAGTTTTGTAGACATCATCAAAGTACCCACTATGAGCAAGGCATTGTGATAGACTCCAGGGGCTATTGATACAAAAATAAAGGGGCCCTTGCCTGCTTTCAAGGAGTTTATATTCTGCTGAGGAAACACAAATCAATTACAGTCAAAACCATGCAAAGTACATATGAATGAATGCAAAGGAATTTAGAGAGAGAAAGAGCATTAATGAGGACAGGTCAATTAGGAAAATGGTGATGTAGCAGGTAGGATCTGAGTGAGCTTTGAAGGAAGCCACAGCTTCTAAGAGGAGGAAGTGATGGAGAGAGAGCATTCTAGACATGAGACACCATGGAATGTCATGGATGGACAAGGACACCCATTGGTAAGATGTCCTTCCAAAGCTCTCTCACCTGGATCTTGGCAGAATGGATGAAACTCTGCTGACCCTGTCATTTTCCCTGTCCCAGGGCCCCAGGATGACTTCTATAATTATCTTGGTGTTTGTCTGTCTGTTTCCTAATAAAGTATCCTCTTCTCTCCCCAACCCTCCTATGCACTTTTAAATGCTCTCCAATAATCCTGATAATGAGGAAGCTTCACACAAACCATAACCTCCAGGGGCAGAAGAGAAACTTTCTCTTCTGGTGTGGTAAAATGTCCCCACTTATTGGCACACCTGGCAGGCAGGGGAACAGTTTGTGTGACAGAGCACTGGGTCAAGCTTCCTCTGTTTCCATTAAATAAATATTATGAAGTCTACAAATAGCTGCCTATAAGGTGACAGGCATGATTTTTTAATTCCATGATTACCTGTCTGATCTATGGGTGTCCAGGTAGACTGGAAGAGCATAGGAAGAATGTTATTTTTGAGTTCTTAATCTAAGGTCCTTCCAGTGTGAGCTAGTAAAATCCAAGGTCATCAGTTCTAGCCTGAAGTAGAGCATTGGTTTTCCTTTGTTCTATGGTTAAAGATGCCAGTTTTTGTACTTAAACATACACGACCAGCTTGGAAATCATAGTATGTGGTCCTTAACATGGGGCTCACTTCACGAACTATGTGGGAAAAAATATCTCTTTATTTTCACTGACTTCCAACTGCAATTTAGCATCTCCCTCAATCACATACTAAACAAAAACTATCCTGAGGAATCCATAGGCCTTATGTGACTGCCAAAGGGGTTGAGGACTCTTAAAGGTATGAACACTTGGTCTAAGAGGATTGGGAGAGGTTGGAAGAGGACATTTAGCTCTCGAGACAATGGGGTCATTTTTGTTATATAAACATCACTCTCCTCTTACCAAGAGATCATAGGTGTAGTTCTGGAAGGGATCCTTCTGTGTCACGTAGTCCAACCTTCACATTTTACAAGGAGCAAATGGAGATCCAGGGAAGGGGACTGGTCTAGATGTTCTCTATGGTCTCCCTCCAGCTCTAAACCTACATCCCATGATAACCTGTGGGTTATGTTCAATTTGTCACAATGAAAATACACCCTGCATATCAGATATTTACATTACGATTCATAACAGTAGCAAAATTACAGTTATGAAGTAGCAGTGAAAATAATTTTATGGTTGGGGGTCACCACAGTACGAGGAACTGTATTAAAGGATCGAGATATAAGGAAGGTTGAGAACCACTGTCCTATAATCATTTCACCTAGTCTTAGTTTACAGATGAAGAAACAGACCTAGAAATGGGGAAGTGACATGCTCAAGGCTACACAGTGTCAGCACCAGGGTTTGAACCCAGGGTTTTTGAGGTTCAGTCCTCCTCTCTTTAAACTATACTGTGGTCTCCATACTGACCAGTTGTGCCAAGCACTTGGAACAGAGCAAAGACTCATCTAGAGATTGCGACATTGGACCTTATTAGCCTGAACTTGGCTAATAAGTTTAACTAACTTGTTACACCACAGTTCCTTCCTTCCCAACCTGGGGCTTCTGCCTGGGAAACTGTGATTTTTTAAGGACTCAGTGAGATTCCTTAGTCACAGGTAAATGTGTGTGCTTTGCAGGAGATGGAGGCAGCAGGGAGAAAATCTTCCCTTCTGAGCTTTTGAAAACTAATAAGTTTAGTATTCTAATGAAGTAATTATTAAAGTAAGTAATTATTGAAATAACCACCTCAACTCCCAGCCATTAAAATCCTCCTAAAGAGAACTAGCCTGATGGCTCAGGCTATTAGAAATCTTGGCAGCCACCCAACGCCTACAATAGCTTCTAATTAATCGATCTCACCTCTAATCTGCTATTGTTAGCCCAGTACTGATCATTTGTTTGGCTTCCAGATCCTATTGCCCCCTTCATCTGATTGTATTTGTTACTGTACCCTCTCTATCTCTTTCAATTAAGCACAGGTTAAGTGGTTCAAGCGATAGAGAATAGGAGATAATGGCCCCAATCAGAGTAATCTCTTTAATTTGCTAAATGGATTGCAGGGGAAACCCCAGCCAAAGTGAAGTCATAGCTGGTGGCCTTCACTTGAACTATACACAAAGACATCTCATTATTAACCAGCCCTGAGCCAAACTTTATAGACAGGGGGAAAGTGTACAGAGTTAGCAAGGTAAGGAGCAATTTCTATCATCCCATTAGAAAATTGTTCCCCCATTGTAAAACATCCCCTCACCCTCCCAAGTCTTCCTGCCTTCTTTAACTTTCTAGTCCAAAGCATAACCTCATATACCAATCAAAACACTGACCACCCCCCCTCCCACCTCCAGTCAAGGGAGTGGATTTATAATCTCTTTAAGGACATGGTCATGGGAGGATTCATTTTTCATATTTGTACTATAAATGCAAATGCATTTTTATAGTCCCAATTGCTCTGGCTTTTGCTGACTCTGGAAAAATTTAAGAGTAAACAATCTTTGTCCTTAAACTGGTGATCTTCCCCTCCCTTTCTCCTCCTATTCCTACCAGAGTTGCTCCTTCTACACTCCTTTCTTTCACTTCCAGCTTCTAACTCTGAGAACCAGAGGTTGGCAGGGTCCAGAAAGAACCTATAGCATCCTCATTGGTTTTAATATGTCCTTGGTTAAGCAGCCAAGCAGGGAATTTTAAAATGTGAGCCTCATGAAGCCAGGGATCATTTCTGGAACTGAAAAAAAAGCAGAGGAAAACAATATTCATGTTGGGAAAATGGATAAATGAAAGCCAAGAGAGTCTGCAGTATCATTCATGCAATCAAACCCACGAACCTACTGGAGTACCCATGAGTAGCTACTGTAGGAAGGGGACTATATTCAGTTATGAACAATACAAAAAAAAGAGAGAGAGAAGAGTGTGGGAGGGAGGACATTTTAGGAAGGTCATTGGTAAGTTGGAGAGCACTGAGCTGGAGGGCAGCCAGGATGTGGAAGGACTTGGGGCTCATGTCACAAGAGGATAGGCTGAAAAAAACTGGTGCTGTTTAGGCTGGAGAAAATTCAAAAGGGACATGGTGGCTCTCCTCAAATATTTGAAAACTCTCCTGGGGAAGATGGATTTGAGTTGTTCTGTTTGGACCCAGAGGGGAAAATCAGGAGCAATGGTGAGAAATGGCCAAGAGACAGATTTAGATCTGATGTGCCCAACTTTCTGTCGATTAGAACTGTCCAGATGCTGAATGGGCTAACTTGAAGGGCCTTAGGAAGATGGTGGTAGAAGACCTCTTGGGAGGTCTTTCCAGAGGAATCACCAATCAATTAGAGCTGTCCAAATGCTGAAGGGCTGCCTTGAGAGGAGTTAGGAGGGTGGAGACAGAAGACCTCACAGGAAGTGTTTGAGCAAAGGCTTGAAGATCATTTATTGGGTGTGTCATAAAAGGAATCTTTTTCCAGGAGTGATTGGGGGAAGGGGGGACATAAAATGGTTGCTAAAATCTCTTCCAACTCTGAAATTCTTAATTGTTTTAGACTGGTTTTGTGAATAGAAGCTTGGGCTTTGTGAGGGTAAGCACCAAGTTCAAATCCTCCATCTTGCCATTTACTATCTATTTAACTATAAGTGGCAGAGAAGGTACCAACCTGAATTAGTAAAAGGAATGCCTTTATCCAGGAATTCCCTATACAAAAGAACCCCTAGGCCTAGTTCTCACCCCTACCCATTGACCACAGGCAAGTCACTTTCTCCTCTCCACAGTTATCTCATCTGTAAAATGGAGAAAAGAATACCTGAATAACCCTCAGAATACTAGGAGGCTCAAATGAGATAATCTAGATAAAAAAACAAAACAAAAAAAACTGCGCCTTTAAAGCCCGTGTCAATGTTACTTGTGGTCACCAGAATACCAAGCTGGTAAATCACCATTCTTAAGATACTGAGGGCAGTCTCCACACAATAATTCATATTTAACAATTCACTCCCACTTCTCTGGGAGGATCACCCCTATTATAATATAATAGAGAACATAACTGCTATTGCTTCAGAATGCAGATTTGTTTTCCTAGACCCCTCCTTCTCCCTGCAGTTATAACCTCTCCTATCCCTCTTCCCTCATACCCCTACCCTGCCATTCTTGCAGCATAGGTGTTCTGGGGAGAAGCACACAGGGATGTGGAGGGATGTGTATAATTGGGGTGGTGCCTTGTGCCCCAACTCTGTTGGTCAACTCCCAACAGAACTGTGAAAACCAATGGGTTATTGTTCCTAGCTTCATCAGATTCTCACCAAGCCTCAGCTCCATGTGGACCCATTTACTTTTTCAAATAATAAGGGTTTTTTACTTCTTTATTTTAGGGAAAAAGAGCTTTTCTTTGTAATGCGCAGAAGATAGCTAGTTTGGTTCAGTTTCTTGGGCTAGACTCAAAGAGACCTGACACGAGGGGCTCCCCTTCATTCCTGAGATCCATGAAGCATGTTATATCATATAGATCTTTCCCCATCATCTCTTTTCTCTATTGGGCCCTGGCTTCTGCAAGTGAGAAGCTTGGCTTGGATCCTGACCTGCTGCCATTGTACACTCCCAAACTTCCCTTCCTAATGACTGAAATGTGAGGAGTGCCTGCCAACCTGTGCCAGACAGTGCAGGGTACTCAGTCAGGCTGTCTTCTTTTGCATACTCGTTTCTAGCTTTTCCTACTGGTCAGGGGTGCCCTCTGGCTGGCTCACTGGCTCATCCCTCTTGCTCTCTCTCCTCTTCTAGAAGCTCACATCTCTTAGGCTATTTGCAGCCCTCAGGATCACAGACCAAGGGTCAAGAGAGACCTCAGAGATTATCCAGTCCAAACCCCTTCATTTTATAGATGAGGAAATGGAGACTATGAGAGGTTAAGTGACTTCCTTGACGTTACAAGTGGGAGAACCAGGATTAGAACCTGGATCAGAGGATTATAGATTTAGAGTTGAAAGCATTCTTCCTTTAGAAGCTCTCCCCTTGAACTCTGAAGCTATTTTGGACCATCTTCCCTTTCCTGCCTTCTCTTCCATTCGATTCCAACAGGTTTGCCTCATCTCTGGTGCTGGCAGGTGGATACCCCTATCTCTACTTGTCCCAATTAAAGGTTGTCCCCATGCCCTTCCATGTCTCTCCTTTCTTTCTCCCCTCCCTCACCCTACAGCATCCAGAAAAGATAACCAGAGCCTGCTAGATATGGTTCATGTTTCATAATTATTAATAGCAATGTCAAATAGGACAGGGTCAAGACATATGGCATCAATCACTTCCCCTTGATCTACCAGGCCCATCAAGGTGTCATGGAAGGTAATTAGATTAGTGAGACAAAACCAGTTCTTTACCAAGCCATGCAGCTTAATACTCAGAACTCTATTCTCTTCCAGGCAGCTGCAAATCCACACAGACCTGTTTTCTCCTGTTAAGATTAGAGATGTATGATTGCTATGACCTTTTAAAAATCATAGGAATAAAACTGATTTTTTTTCTCTAGTAGGCAGGACCCTTCACTCTGCCATGAACTCTGGAATTTAAAAAACCCAGCAGTTGATGGGTCTGGTGATTCTTTTGTCCGTATCTTCAATGAAGAGAAAATGATCATGACCCATAGACGTGGGGGAGGACGCAGGTTGTAGCGGAAGGGGCCAGAAGGGATCCTTACCCAATCTGCAGTGCCTGTTAGTTAGGTGACTATCAGGAAATCTTATAACTTCTCGGATCCCAGAGCCTCCTTATCTGAGAGATGCGGGCTATAATAGCCAATATTTACGTGATGCTTCTGTGTGCCAAGAACTGTGCTAAGTACTTTACTTTGATGGTCTCATTGGATCCACAGTAAGCCAGGGAGGTAAAAGCTATTCATGTTCTTTCACAGACAAGGAAAGAAAGGCAAACAGAGGTTAAGTGAGTTGCCCAGGATCACACATCTAAAAAAGTATCTCAGGTCAAATTTGACCTCAGGTCTTCCAGATTCTAGGTCCAGCATTTATCCACTGCATCACCTAGCAGCCTGTTTCCAGCATTTAGAGAGCTATAGGGGGCTAGATTGGGAGTCAAGATGATCTGGGCTCAGATTCCCTCTGACCCTTATTACCAATGTGACTTTGGGAAGATCACGTATCCTTTTGTTTCCTCATCTGCAAAATAGGTAATATCTTAGCACATCCGTCACAGAGTTTTACATATTCAATGAATATGAGCTACTTTTATTGTCACGAACCTGAATATACCAGGGGCAGCTAGGTGGTACAGTTGTTAGAGCATTGGGCTGGGAACCACAAAGATTCATCTTCCTGAATTCAAATGTAGCCCCAGACGCTTACTAGCTGAATAAATCTGGGCAAGTGACTTTATCCTGTTTGCCTCAGTTTCCTCATCTTTAAAATGACCTGAAGAAGAAAATGGTAATCCATTCCAGCATCTTTGCCAAGAAAACCCCAAATGGGACCATGAAGAGCCAGATATGACTCAAATGATTGAGCAACAATATACTAAGGATGCCCATTATTTTGACTAAATATTTCCTTTTTCTGTTTCTGCTTTCTGCTCTCTTGGTGTATCTCTAAGAACAGATCAAAAGATCTGAGTTCAAATCCTCACATTTTTATCTGTGTGTATAAGTCATTTCCCTCTGGGTGTTTCTTTTCTCATTACTAAAAGGAGGAAATTGGACTGGCTGTTCTGCCCAGCTCTCCTGGATTAAAGAGTTTTTTTCTCCTCTAAAACCTTCCCAACCCTTCCATGTAAGGATTATGCTTAAAAAAAAGAGATGCCTAGATCCAATCATATCATTCTTTAATCTACAGTCAGACACTTTGAATCAGCTGTTCTTCCTTCCCCATTTTCATTATCTCTAGGGGGGAAAATCAAAGGAGCATATGAGCCCAGAAGCAGGATGGGCATTTCAGGTTCCTTTTTGGCATGACATCAATCGGTTAATTAATGATGATTTAATGATGAGATGTAGCAGTCAAAAAAGCTAATTCAGTCCTAGCCTATGCTAAGAGAGGCAGAGGTTTCAGGACCATAGAGGCAATAATAATTATAATAGTATCTTTATAGAATGCTTTAAGGGTTACATAATTCTGTACAATACCCTGGAACATACGTGCTGTTATTATCTTCCCTTTACAGATGAAGAAGTTGAAGCAGAAAGAGGTTAAGTGATCTGCCCAGGGTCACACAGCTAATCAATGTCTGACATGGAATTGGAAACTAGGTCTTCCTGACTCCAGGTCAAGCACTCTATCCAATGCCTGCAACAGTACTTCGTGGTTAGACCACATCTGGACTCTTGTGTTCAGCTGTCACCTTTCAGACAAGCTGGAGAGTGTATATAAAAGGCAATTCGTAACGGTGACAGGATAGAAGGTCTGATTGTATTAGGAGCAACTGAAGAAAGCAAGGCCTTTATCCTGGAGAGAAGAAGGCTTAGGTGGGACATGATAGATGTCTTCAATACTATGAAAGGACTTCATGTAGCAGAGGGATTAGACTCATTTTTATTGACCCCAAAACACAGAACTGAAGTAGATGCAATGGGCAGAAGTTACTGAGAGTAACTGGAACTGTCCAAAAGTACAACCTGCTAGGTGACATTTTCTCCTCTTTTTAGATTGTTAAGCAAAGGCTGGGTAACTACTTGTTGGGTATCACGTAAAGGGAATTCATGTTTATGTGTCTGTTGTACTAGATGAGGCTTCTTCCAATTTTAACATTTGCCGAAGATGTACCACCAAGAGATCCTTTGTGAATACTCACTGTGTAGATCAACATTTTCAATGTCACCATAACTGACTTAGAGCCAGTCCAATCTTCTCATTTTGCAGGCCTAAAAAGGTTAAGTGAGTTTTCCAGAGTTACACAGGTGCCAAAACTAGGATTCGAATCCTGAAGATCACTGACTCCAAGATTTTCCCACAGCCTTATGGCACCTTTGATGGCTACAATCAGCATGCAGGAAAATCAAAAGTCAAAAAATAAACCTTTCATCAGGCATCCAAATGTTGTTGGTCATTAGATTGGCATCCTCCCCACTGAGCCAAAGTAAGTATTCCATGAGGGGAGGAGCTTCAATCCAAACCCTCATTACATAAATTCAATTAAAACAGGCTTATCATGGTATTAAGAGAGCCACAGGGTGGTCACATTGGCGCAGCCTAGTTAATCACCGTAATTATCATTTTGGAGAAGACCCATAGGATATACATGATCTCAGAATGCATTATCAAGAGTCCAGGAGGCATTATGTAATTTTTCTCTGAAAATGAGATATGACAGTATGCTATAATAATTAGAAGAGAGTTGCTCTGACCAATAGAAACAAAATGCACCCTATAGAGTAAAAATCATGTCATTTTTTTCATTTCTATTATGCCTGGGATAAGAGCTAGGACTGTGATTTCATTTGTGTAAGAACTCCAGGATGAGGAAACTCCCTCTGCAGATGCAGGTAGGCACATTCTCTTTAACTGAGAGTTATCTGGGGTTCTGAGAGCTTGTACTTTGGTCAGTGCCTCATGTTTTAAGAGAAGGACTGGAAACCAGGTCTTTCTTACTCTGAGGCCCCCTACTGAGTGTACCTACTGAGACACATCGATCGCCTTTGTTTATCTAAATATTCTCATGTGGAGTATATAGTGTTTATTCCTGTGACTACCTGTGGGAACTGGAGGATTGACTACAGTTCTGTTTACCACACTGATGAACCTAATAGTGTCCACAGGAAGGCATCTAGGACACTCAAGAGCATAGAAACCTTGCAGTGTGAGGAATTATTGAGAAAATGGGTTAATGCCTGACCTAGGGAAGAGACTCAAGGTAGGGTTTACGACAGCCATCTTCCAATTTTTGAGAGACTATCATGTGAAAAAGTAGACTTGTTTTATGTGGTAGAGAGGATGGAATTAGGGCAGAGGGCAGAATCTAGAAACTGACAAGAATTTAAGTTCTTACTATGTTGGACATCAAGTATACAGAAACAAAGAACGAAATAATCCCTGAACTCAATAAATGAATGTTTTATTTATTCAAAATTAGAGGAAGATGATTTTAGCTCAATATAAGGAAAAATGTGTGAATAATCAGAGCATTCCCAAAATAGAACCGGCTGCCTCAAACACGAGTGACCTCTTTGATCATTGGATGAGGTCAAGCAGAAGCCAGCTCTAGTAATGTATTTGAATAAAGGTTCCCTACCCCAAGAGAGAGAGTTTGAATTAGGTGGATTCTGAGCGTTCCTTCCACATCAAAGCATCTAAGACTCTAGGTAGGTATGAAAATAGATTTCGAGCTAAGAGGAATGTTACAGTTCATCTAGGTCATTCCTCTGGTTACTTTCAGATTTGGATGAGGAAACTGAGGTTCAGGAATTGGATACAGTCAGTTATCTACCAAGTTAGAGGCTGGGTCTTCTAATACCTCCAGCGGTGAGTGCTCTTTTCATCCCCTCCCCCAGTGGTGGCCCTCATTGATAGAAATGTTTAAGGCTGATCACTTACACCTCAGAATTATGGAATTTCAGAGTTATAAAGAGAATTGACACATCCAAGGTCACATAAGAACTAGGCAGGATTTGAATCCAGGTCCTCTGACTCCAGATTCAGATTCCACCTACTGTACCACACTGCCTCCTTCTGAGAAAACTAAGGTTAAATAATATACATGAGATCAAAAAGCTAGTGTATACCATGGCTTGGACTGGAATCCAGGTTTTCTCATTTTTAATCTGGTCTTCTTTCATTTTGATGATATTGCTTATGTTCTGTATAAGCATCACAACTTTTATATATACAAGAGACCCAGGCATAGCATAGATCCTGAGTTCTATCTTATAACTGGAGAATGTGAGATTCCATGATAGGTGAAGTATTAGTTACTGGGGAGTCAAGAACTTGCCAGCATCAACTTTCCTTCTGTGCACGCTTAGTGGTTGGTTCATACACCATTTCAGCCAGAAGTGGTTTCTGTGACATAACACAGAGACCAAATGAGATCTCATTCCTTATCATGGCCAGCGATCCCCTTTCATCTTCTCTAACTGCTGTCATGCACACTGTCACCTTGAGGGGTGACAGCCCATCACAATTTGTGAGTAACATGGGAAATGACAATTGTAATGGTGGCCTGAAATCCAGACCTGTACAGAAGGGAATTTGGCAACCTCTACTTAAGATGCCTCCCCAGTATGGAAAGAAAAGCTAGAACTCATCGAGAAGGTTCTGAGTCACCCTTGGTGCTGGGGGTGTGTTCCAAGCAACTGCTGAACTACCAGGCTTAGACTTGGAGTTGGCAAGACCCGAGCTCTAATCCTGCCTCAGACACTTAGTAGCCCTGAAATCTTGGACAAGCATTTAACTCATTTCAGCCTCAGTTTTTTCATCTGTAAAATGGAGATAATAGTAACCCATCTCTCAGGATTACAGTAAAGAGCCAATGAGATAACATGTACAATGCTTTGGGAATCTTAAACTATATGAATGCTAGCCAATTGGTCATCACCGCTATCGTTATTTTTAAAGACTTTGGAAGAGGGAAAACAAACGATCACACAAGGTGACAGAAAAGAGATGGGAAACACAAGCATTAATTTTTGCTGCCCAGTAGGCTCCCAGAAGCATTGGCCAATGGTTCATCTCTAAGGCTCTTTCAACATGGCGAGTAGCCACGTAAGTCATGCATTGATATTGAATGGAAGTCCTAATCAAGCTTTCGAGAATATTGAAATACCAATGGGCAGCAAGGTATTATGGATATAATACTAGGGTTGGAGTTGGGAGAGACCTGAGTCAGATCCTGCCTGTGGCACCTACCAGCTGGGTTACTAATGGCACATCACGTCAACTTTGCTTAGCCTTTGTTTGGTGTAAAAGGAGATGACAATGTCTACGTTTCCCACCTGATAGGGTTGGTATAAGGCTTAAATGTGATAATGCGCATAAAGAACTTCGTAAACCTTTTAAATACTTATGTTAGCACAATCCTTAGTATTATATATTATTATTATTATTCATGTCACTATAAGTACAAGATGGAGAGTTTGGCTAAATAAATGATTTGAAAAAGATCTACAGGTTTTAGTGGCTCATAAGCTGCAAATGTGCCAACAGTATAACACAGCAAGAGAGGCTGAACCCCCAGGACTAGAGGCATGAGAGGTCTGCTCTACCCTGCCCTGGTCAGCTGCATCTGGAGCGCTGAGCTCAATCAGAGGCGCTGAATTTTAATGAAGACATTGCTAAGTTGGCATGTGTCTAAAACAGGGCAGCCAGCACTCAGAGATTGAGTGAGTGCCATAGTTCTTACCTGAGGAGACATTAGTTTGGAGATGAGAAGACTCATTTGAAGTATCTGAAGGGCTGTCCTGTAGGACAGGAGTTAGATCCACTTTGTCTAGCCCCAGAGGACAGAATAAAGATGGAGATTTAGATTGGAGGTCTATTACAAACTTCCTAACTATGAAAGATCCCAAAGTTTAATGGACTGCCCTAAAATATGGTGGGTTTGTCTTTACTGAATGTCTTTCACAAAAGGCTGTGCGTGGGGCACTTATTAGAGATAATGTGGAGAAGATTCTTGTTTAGATAAAGGTTGTTTTAAATCACTTCAGAAGTCCCTCCTAACTCTGAGATTCTATGAATCTCTTTTAAAAATCATAGAACTGGGATTTCTTTGGTTTAGGGAATTCCTAAGAGCAAACTCTCTCACCCAAGGCTGATTGGCACCTCTTCTGATACTTATAGTCTTAGAGAATTACCTGGGTTCTGAAAAGTGAGGAGACTTATCCAAGGTCACACAATTAGTATGTTTTAAAACCAGATCTCCCTGCCCCCAAAGACTGGCTCTCTGGCTCCCATGCCATGACTTCCTCTTGGGATTCAATTGTCTTTATTAGGTTGAAAGTTCCACAAACACATTCTGAATACGTGTAGGGCCTTCCTGCTATTAGGTATCAGCAGCCAATTATAGATGCAAAGGAAATTTTTACTGTCTCTGTCTAAGACTTGATTGTGATGTCAGAAGACTCTATCCCAATTACAGGACTCTCAGGATGAAGCAATTTGAGTGTTTAGGCCAAAGACTGAAGGCAGCAAAGAGGAACTTGAAGACTGTTCCGATGGGTAACACTGGTATTCAGTGCTAGAAACCCATTGCTAGATCCTTTAGGCCTAAAATACTGGGGTTTAGGGCCTCTGAGAGGGCTTGTAAAAAGCATATTACTTCCCCAGGTTTCTCTGCTACCCCCAGGCCAGGCTTCTGAGAAGATGGGGCTATTTTTACCTTGAGGGTCTTTCAGGGTGAGAAATTGTTGGGCCTGGAAGTGACTCAGCCTTCAATACTGTTGATCAGCAAGTCTATGTCAGGGTGTGATACAAGTTTAGGCTCAAGTCTATTATCTCCATCAGGGTGTGATCCAAGCTTGTCTTCTCTTGGAAAGTGATTGGAACATCTACCAATACTAGGGAGCCCATCTGACATGTTGAGTGCAGGTGTGACTGTGGGTACCTGGAGGGATGCAGGGATAACCCAGTGAGCATGGTTGGGCCGAAGACTCCCCACCCTTGGTATAGGGTATAGGAAAGAGAGAAGCCAGCATCAGCAAAGATGAATGAGGAAGAAAATAGTTTCAGCTCTCCCTGGCTCCAAGATCTTTTCCTTCAATGTCAGAAAAATAGCATTTATAGATGGGAGGGGCCATTTTAATTCTATCCTGTGGGAGATCACATGGCATTAGCAGGCTTAGCAAATCCTGATGGCAACAAGAACTTACTTGACACTCATTTAGAAAAATCAAGGCAAAGTTTTTTTTTCTTTGAAGCAGAGACATAGTTTTAACAGCAGCAAGAAAGCCTGGGTTTGGCAGGGGGTTTGCTTTGGGTCATTTAACGAATTCAGGATTGTTAGAGAGTAGTCATAGCCAAGAAAGTGCAAATAATGCATGTAAAAATACAGATTGCTGCGACCAGCACAAACCCACTGGCAACTCTATTGCTCATCTTGGCAGAGACTTAATGTAAGAAATCCAGGAAGCCCTCCTGTCTAATAATGACCTTTTCATTAACAATAATAATTGACATGAACATGGTGCTTTGAAGTTTGCAGGGCACTTAGTGAGGAGATAGGGGTGTTATTATTCCAGTTTATAGATGAGGAAACTAAAGCCCAGAGAAGGTCAGTGACTCACCCAAGGTAAAACAGTTAAGTCAAAATCCCTTGTAACTGGCCTCCGACCAATCTTTCTAGGCTTCTTATGCACTGAGCCCCTTTGTGTGCACAGCCAAAGTCCAGCCAAACTGACTTTCTTACTGTTCTTCACGTCCAACCCTTTGCACAGTTGTGGTTTCCTTCCAAACTCAGCTCAAATGGCACCTCTTAGAGGAGGCCATTCCTGATCTCCTTCCCTCAGCTACTAGTGCCTTCCCCAAATTACTTTGCATTTATTTTGCAAGTCTTTAAATGAGCTCATGTTGCTTCTGCCAAGAGAATGGAAGTTTCCTGAAGGTAAGGACTGCTATGTTTCTGTCTTTGTATCTCCAATACCTCACAACGGGTCTGGTACATACATAGTAGGCACTTATGAAGCCCTCTATTATATGCTAGGCACAGTCCTATCCTGGGAATTTGTGATTCAAAGGCAAAAAGAAGGAACATAGTGCATATAGTGAAGATGGTATCAATGCTATTGAATGGCTGCTCTCAAGGAGTTTCCATTCTATTGCATGGAAAACCTCCTACGCAGAGAATTAAATCCAAAATATATTCAAAGTAAGTATGAAGTATTTTGGAAAGTGGGTGGGGAAAGTGATGGGTAAAGGAGAGAGTACCTGAGAGAAGATCTAAAGAGAGGGATTCTAAGAAGCCTGGAGGAACTGAAAGCAAATTCAAGGCAAGGCACAAAGGCAAGAAATGAAATTTGATAAATATGAAAGAGCAATAGGTCAAGGAACACAAGGTGGATGAGAAGGAGCTGTGTGAAATTAAACTGAAAAGGTAGGTTGGGGCCAGACTTTGAGTAGCAAATAGAAGAGCTTGCATTTTATTCTCAGGGCAAGAGGAAGTCCCTGAAACTTACTGAGTAGTTCAAAATGTTCTGTCTATACTCTGCCCTTCCTGGACTTGGAGGCTGATAAAAGTTTTCAGTTAAGACACTAAGAACCAAAAATGATTTATTCAAGATATGGCACAACCTCAGTGGGAAACAGTTGTCTCTGATGCTCTTTTTGCTTATGAGTCACTACTCTTTAATACCCATGGAAATGGACATCTTTGGCTCCCTCCTTCCTCATACTTCATCCCAATCTAAAAATAACACATGGTAGTATCTTACTCACTGCTAATAAAAATTGATACTGCATATACTGAGGCCATGCTGGTCATGCTTGGTCATTAAAATACCTATGACCAAGTTCTGATTTTATTTCTGTAAAGTGAGAGAGTTATGGGAACACTATGGTCTTGCTCCTTGAATTAAAAATGAAAGGAATGTATATTCATTATCCTGGAAGAGGAAATGGATAATTTATTTATGCAGTAAGATAACTAGCAAGCTGCTGGTTACATTTGGCGACCTGGATTTCTGTTTGGGCCCTTTTTTAAGGTTCCCTCTTGGGAAGTTTGATCTCTTTGTCACTTTTTCTTCAGCTTTCTGATGGGATGTAGGCAGTCTGGCACAAGCCTTGGAGTCAGGAAGACTTAATTTCATGACATATGCTAAATGTGTGAATAAATAAAAGCCCTTTGAGGGCAGAGTGGTTCATTTTTTTCTTTGTATCTTCAGCACTCAGCTTGTTCAACTGAATTAAGATGTCAGACTATTCAACCTCTGGGGCCTTGAGGCAACTCTGAGACTTGGAGTTATAAAGGCATTTTCAAGCTCTTTCCATTGAGGGAGCTTCCTCAGTGGGAGTTTCCCCACTCTAATGAAATGACGGGTTCGGACAAAGCAGAACCCCAACACTTTATAGTCTCCTGTCTACAAAACCCCCAAACCATGAAGGCGGGCTCCTGACAATCAGTTTGTTGAGGCGTCTGTAAAAAATGGCTTCATACTGAACAGCAAAGTCTCGGAGTCTTTTAAACTGGCGGTTAAAGTGTCCATATTTTAATTTTAATGATGAATCTTATGGAAAAGGCATGTTAGAGAAGCAATAAATACTAAGTTATTGTCCATGATCTTTCACTTCTGAATAGTTAAGGAGATTAATGCGCTCATCTGCATTACGGTTCCCTGCCATGCTGAAGGGAAACATCATGAGCGGTAACTCATTCTTTATTGGTTAAATAACCCAAAGCTAAGATGTGTTTTGACACACACCTCAAAACCTACACTTCCCCAGCCCTGCAGGGTCTTGTCTGGATTTCTAAATAAAAGGGGAAAGGTAAAATCTTCACTCTCACTGTGCAGCAATCACGCAGACCACTGCAAGGGAGGGTAAGTCTGGTCATTGCTACTATAGACTTACTGGGCAACCTTCCAAAGTCTATTAACCATCCTGTTCCTCAATTTTCCCATCTATAAAAATGGAGCTTGACATGTTTGCTACCAAATAATGGTTATAAATCACCTCGAGATCCGTGGAGGAAAGGTGGTACGTCTAGTGAATTAAATTAAATGAGATCACAAAGGCTCTCAAAGCTGAGACCATCTTGGGCAGGCTGGTTACAATATAACTGACTGCCACCTCCTCCACTGACCTCCACCCCTGCCCTGGCACAGAGAGTTGGGTACGGTGAAAATGACAAGTAACTAACCTGGCCAGAAGGATTTATGATCTGAGACTAAAGGAAATAAAGAGATTAAAGATACACATCTGGTTAAGCTATGCCTGCTTCAGGGGCCATTTTGTAAGGCTTTATTCTGTACACACCAGCCAACTTTGATCCTATGCCCATCTACACTTAAGACCTAAGACCCTCCATATTCTAGATGCTTTTTTCCAGTTTCAATTAATTTTATTCCTCTTCACACATGCTTTTCGTTCCATTCAAGCTGGCTCAGGAGCTATTTCCTGAATACATAGATTCATCTCCTGCATTTCTACATGGATCATCTTCCATACTTGGAATGCTTCCCTTCCCCCGCTCAACCTCTGAAGAAGTCCTGGTTTCCTTCAAGAGAAAACTCAAATGCCATCTCCTACACAAAAGCTCTCGATCTTCTCCAGTTATTGATGCTCTCTTCCTCTCTCAATTGCTTTGAATTCTTTTTGCGTATGAGAGGCAGTGGGACATATAGGATGAAGGTTGGGCTTGGAGTAAGGACCACATGGGCTTGGTCCTTCCTCTGACACATAGGACAATGGGATCACAGATCAGAGCCAGAAGGGACCTCGCATGCTATCTGGCCCAATTTCTTCACTGTACCAACAAGGCAGCTGAGGTTGAGAGAGGTTGTGATTTGCCTAAAGGCACACAGGTAATTAGGTTGGGAACCCATATAGCTTTTCTGCTGTACTGCAATCTACCAGAGAAGGTGTATGTATGATCATGGACAAGTCATTTCACCTTAGTGTCCCATGCAAAGCCTCTAAGATGACAAGTTATAGAGAAGGGGTCAGTCTGTCCTAGTAGATGGAGTCTCCATATTGGGAGTTCTTTATGTGGAGGAAATCACAAGTGAGGACTGAACAAAATTCATATACATATATATATATATAGTTGTAATTATGTATATAATTGTAAAATTTTATATAATTAAAATATAATATATAATATATATACATTATACATAAAAACCTTTTACATTTCTTTTGTACATGCTCTGCTCTCCCAGCAAATTGTAAGCCCTTGAGGTTAGGCATTATTTTATCTTTGTACTGCTAGTGACTAGCTTAATAATATCCATGGAATTGAATTCATTTAAAAACTTGTAAATGTCATCAGATCCTCCATGGTAGAGGAAAGGTAAGAGACACCTCATTGACACTCAAGAAAGGATAGAGAGTAGAGGTCGTGTCAGACAGCATACAGGCTGTGAATTCATTTATTCCATCCATTAATTCATTTATTCTTTCATTCAATAAGCTTATATGCCAGGCCCTGCGCAAGGTTCTAAGGGTAAAAAGCTGAAAAGGAAATATTCTTTGCTTTCCAGGAATCGATGTTCTATTGGGTGGCGTGGGGATGAGGGAACAACACATTTTAGTTGTAAGAAAAAAAAGGTGGGGGGGGGTGGGATAGATGGGCCAGATGAGAAGGAGTGAGACGAGGACAAAGGTCAAAAGGCAAAGGAGGTGAATGGAATGGGAAAGCAGTTTGAGCTTAAAACACAAAACACATCAAAACAAAGACATGTAAAATGATAAACATGCAGTGGGAGAAGAGAGAAGAGGGTGCTTTAGGATAAGAAAGAGGACTAAAGGCTAAGAGATAAGGGAAGAGAGGGTGTTACTTCTCAGTTCGTCAATCTAGAATCTGAGAGGCCATCTAGTCCAGTGACACCATTTTACATACAGAGAAACTGAGGCCCAAGGAGGTTGACTCAGGTGGTAAGTATCAGAAATAGGATTCAGACCCATGTCCTCCTACTCCAAAGCCAGTTTTCTTGCTACTGTAGCATGATGTCTTAGCTTCAAATGGTAGAAAGGATCTTTGGTTTCTCCATCAGCGTTAATTGGGTTTTCTACTGGTCATCATTATTTGAAAATGTATTTTATAAAATCTACCACAGTACTCTACAGATGAAAACCTAGGAATATTCATTTTCTACATTCTGTATAAATGAAGACCCTTATTCAAGGCAGGTACTTTGTAAATACTAGACAAACATTAGAAGGGACCAGAGGAGATTAGTGGAGGTTTTGAATAAAACAAGTATTCAATCAACATCACAGGAATGTCAGAGTGCATAGGCCATAGAGCTGGAAGGCATCCTAGAAGTCACTTAGCCTAATGCTTTTATTTTACAAATCAGGAAACTGAGGACCCATAAGAGATAAGAAATAATGGGTCTCTTTTATATAGAGCATTTGATTTTGCAAGTGCTTTATCTCTTTTGAGATGACTTGCCTAGGGCCACGCAGGGAGTAAGTAGAAGAGCTGATAGTTGAATCTTGGACTGATGAAACTAGACCCCAACTCCTTCCCACTGCTAATGCTTGTTAGACCATGCTCATCTTTAGTCTTCCATATGTTGGCTCGTCCCAAGATGCTGATTCTAACCAAGAATAAAAGAACTACTTTATATTGGAGGCAGAGGCATAACTAGGTCTGGGTGACTGGGGTTTGCCGAAGGCCACAAACATCTGGGTGTATGTCAGCAGCTTGTTGGACTGTGTTCCTAATACCTTGTGGTCTTTTCCACAAGGCTGCTATCCTTGGATATCTATCACAGTTATGCTTCTCTCCTGAGATCCTTTCTCTCCTTTGTCCCCTCCTGGCGTGAAGAAGTTGGGTTGGAAGAAAGAATAGGGTTGGGGAGATCCCCATCCCCTCCTCCCCCCCAATTAAATTTTCCTCAGGAAACAGAATACCTTCATATGACCCTGATCAGGAGACTTATAATTATCATTCAGACAGACTCTGTGGGAGTCAATAAAAGTTGGCAGTGAAACAAAGGAAAAAAAGAAACTTCTATTGATATCTAACTAAGTCATTCTGTAAGGAAGCCTGCCTCAGTTCCTTCAAATGGAGAAAATTAAAATGGCTTGGGTACCCATCACTACATGCATTCAGGGAAAAATAGTCTTTTCCTCCTTCCTTCCTTCCTTCCTTCCTTCCTTCCTTCCTTCCTTCCTTCCTTCCTTCCCTTCCCTTCCCTTCCTCCTTTCCTTCTTTGTGTGTACCAGAATTCTCAAAGATACAGATGTGCTGATGTGAACCTTTAAAATACTTTCACAATAGAGGAAAGACCTAATTCTGTATTTTATATCTTCTCCCATTCTCTGATTACAACCTGCCCAGGCTGTTTGCCTGCTAGGGTCCTTGAATTCAGTGAAAAATGCACAGAGTTTTCCTCATGCACACAGCAGAGGCGGGTCTTAGGAAAGGTAGCCGCACATGGTGTCCATCCATCGGCTAACCCTGTCACTTGCTGTCGGTGGTGACTGCTGTCACTGTTCTCCTTGCATGTAAGTTATGGAGTAGCCTGAAAACCAATGAATTCTCCTTCACCAGCTGCAAAACAACCTTCTAATATTCCTTTCCTTTGATAGTGTCTATTAAATCCTTGAGTACTAAAAGAAATAACCTTGTCACTACAAATGCCTTAAAGGGATCTCTCTTCAACACTGCAGAGAAGTAATAGATTTGTTGACTGAGGGGAGGAGCTTTGGTGAGGTCTCTGGAGACAGCATCAAAGGGTGAGGCTGTTAAGTGGGCCCAGATTTCAATGATCTCTTCTTGTCATCTCCTCACCTTGATCTGTTAGCAATCCCTTGAGACAGAATCACATCAAATGGGCAGAATGATAGTTGGTGGACCCCAGGCTCAAAGGATTTCACCAAACACCAAGGTGTTTGGGAAAGATAATACATAGTTCAATTTTGCAGTGTGAGCAGAGGGAATATGGGGTACCAAAGGCTATGCATCTTGTAAGCTGGCTGTCTGGAGAACAGCTAACTGCCCCTAGATAACTCAGGTCTTTTCTGTATCCAACTGGTTAAAGCATACTGAATTTTACCTCCACCAAAATAAAGCCTGGAACTTAACCACAATGAATAAAAATAGCCATAAACTCAGCAATAATGATGATTACTCATGTTTGTATAGTTCCTTAAGGGTTATAAAACACTTCCCATCACATAGGCTCTGCAAGGCAGGGAGCACAAGAAATATTCTTATCCTTGTTTTATAGATGAGCAAACAGACTCAGAGAGATGAACAGAGTTGCTTGTGGATCTCCAGAACGGTCAAGAAATGGGATCTTTGGCTAATTTGGGAGGCTTGTTAACTATAGATTGGGAGAGATGGAACAGATATTATTATGTTTCAAGGAACTCAAAATAAATGTACTTAACCCACATTAGACTGGGCATCTCGCAGTCCTTCATGGGGTTTCTCATTCTGGACATCAGTTAATCATAGCACCATTCTATTGGGACACCATCACCACTATCACCATCATCACCATCACCACCCTCACCTTCATCATCATCATCACCATCACCACCCTCACCTTCATCATCATCAATAACATTTTCATGGCTCTTTATATACATTATCCAACTCAGTTCTCACAACAACGCAGTAGGGTAGATTACTATCCCTGTTTTAGAGATGTGAAAACTGAGGCTAACTGACTCACCTAACATTTTGTAGTTAGTGTCTGAGGAAGGATTTGAGTCCAGGTATTCTTGACTCTAAATGTAATACTTCTCTGTCTTATTGATCTTGGGATTATAGGATAATAAATTTATTGCTGGAAGGGACAATAGAGTTTATTAAGTCAAACCTTTCAGTTTACAAAGGAGGAAACTGAGGCATAGAAAGATGCCCAAAGTTACAGAGCTAGTTAGTAGATGTGAATTGAAATCAAGTATTTGTGACTCTAAGTTCCATCTAATCTAAATTATTTTACAGATAAGGAACTGTGGCCCAGGAAGGCTCAGAGACTTGTCAAACATCACATGGCCAGATAAATATCCAAGGTGAGTTTCCTGCCCTAGACCTCTGACTCCAAGTCAGGAATGCTTTTTACTTCACCATCTTCACCCTGTGACCTCCCCTGGAAATTGATTGTCCATTAAATACCCAATGTTATTTACTTTTTTCTGTCTCTCAAAAAACTAGAGTGCAGAGAAATGTGATTTGAGATTTTGGGCTATTTGGATTACAGGAAAATCAGCGTGTGGTATATGGATAACTCAATTAACAAAGAATCAATTCAATAAATATTTATTGAGCACCTACTACATATAGTGCTGAACTTGGAGTTAGGAAGACCTGCGTTCCAATCCTGCCTCAGATCTCACTAGCTGTGTGACCCCAGAAAAGGTACTTAATCCTGTTTGTTTCCTCATCTAAAATGAGTTGGAGGAGGAAATGGCAAACCACTCACTCCAGTATTTCTGCCCAAAAGACACCAAATGGGGCTACAAAGAGTCAGACACGAGTGAAATGACTGAACAACAAACATCTTGGTAGATGAAACTCTTGGCATAAAAATTCCCTCCATTGATGCAGACAAGGAGCTTCAATAACTTATAATCTTGTTGACTGAGGTCTAATGATGTTCACTGACTCACCCACATTCAAACAGTGAGCAGTGACAGAGGCAGACTTGCATCATGTCTACGAGATGGCAAGTCCACCTCTCTCTCCCATATGGCAGCCAATACTTATGCACAGATGATCAGTCAGTCAGCCAGTAAGCCCTCACTCACTATGTACCAGGCACTGGTAGGCACTGGGATTACAAGACAAAAATGACACAGTCCCTGCCCACAAGGAGCTTATAACAGGAATTTCTGGAACTTTATAGTTTTCAAAGCATTTCACTTAAAATTTCTTCTAGACAATTACTCCATGAGGCAGTTTTCTTGCCGAGGCAAAGGGCATTCTCTTCATCTTACAGATGAGGAAACTGAGACTCACTGAAGCTAAGTCACTTGTTAAAAGTTGCCTGAATCTCATCCTGGTTTTTTGACTCCTTGACCTTCTGCTCCATCCAGTTCCCTTTTGTGAAATGTAGTCTCAGTTCCTAAGGCGTTAAACTGTCTTCGTCTCTGAAGGGTCTTCTTTTTTTAGGACCCCAAAGTGTAGATAAGACCAGAACGTATTTCTTTTCCCCAGTGGAATTCTTTTTCTCTTTTTTCTGACACCCAGAGCAGTCCACCAAGGACAGGCTCTGAACTCAGGAATCCCAGCCCACTGAGCCTCAGTTTCTAGAAGGGAAGAAAAGAATACAGTTCAGAACCACCCATCCAACTCCCTTGTTCCAAGGAACACTGACCACCATGGAGCCCATGATGATCTCAAAACAGACGCTGTGCAAATACAAGAAACAAAATGGAAACTTCACTGGGCTGAGTGCCCAAGAAAACCAGCCACACATGAGCACACACAACAGGGGGAAGAAGAAAGAAATGAAAAAATAGGTTCCAAAAACAAACTGATGAATGAAAAAAGCAGATGAAGAAGTTGGCTCCAAGACTGACTGGCCCCAGCAGGAAGGGCAGAGAGACATAGAGGCAGAAGGATCTCATCAGATTTCCTCCGCCAAGGGGCTTCTCCCCCATTTCATGTGGAAACCAGTGAGAGAGACTGAGAACAAATTGCCTGTTTATCATGGTGTGAGCAGAGAGATGGCTCTAATCCTGGGATCCTGCTATTAATCATTTTAAGAAAATCATCTAAGTTCTCAATTATATTAAATCATTTGTATGTCAGGTTTACTTTGAACAAATATGCTTCTTTGAGGTAAAACATCCCCTTAGATACGGTATGTTTCCATTTATCCACTGAATTAAGAAGCCTTTAATGAAGTGCCTACTGTGTATTAGATGCTGGGGAGGGATACAGAGAAAGATGGTTAAAGAGTCCCTACCCTGAAGAAGTTTGCATTTGAATGAGGGGCTGCAATGAATATAAAGATTAAGTAAAGGCAGTATCCTCCCTCGGATGGGAGAATACTTAGACAGGAGCTCTTCACCTTTTTGGCAATATGGATCCTTGGCAGGTTAGTGCAACCTATAGACCCTTCTTAGAACAATCTTTTTTAAATGTATAAAATAAAACACATTAGACTATAAAGGAGTCCAAACCCAGTGAAATAGTTATCTTATTTTTTAACTTCATGGACACCAAGATAAGAGCTCCAGATTTAAAGCATTCAAGTCACTGATGAAACTGTTGAGTACCAATCCCTAGGGCACTCCACTGGAGACCTCTCACCATGTTGACATTGACTCCTTTTGGCTCTGGCCATTTAGCCCATTCTGAATCCATCTAGCAGAATGATTATCTATCCCCATGTCCTGTTTCCCGCCCCCCCCCAATAGCTTAAGAGGCTTTGTTCAATGCTTTCATAAAATGTGGATAAAATGTACATGATTGTGGAGTGTGGTCATGAGATGTTACTAAATCTGACCCCTTCATTTTACATCTAAGGAAACTAAGGCACAGAAAAGTTATGATTTTGTCCAAGACCTTCTACATCTCTTTCAATACAGTGAAACACACTTGAACCTTCCCAAGTCCTTAAGGATTCCTTTAAAATGCCCAAATAGACAGTGGTACTGGTATGTAAACTGAGATCTTAACACCAAAGGATTCAGTTTTGGAAGAGTCTTCCAGATCGCCTGGACTTGATCATCTGGGCTTCAGGGTAGTAAAGTGATTTGTCCAGGGTCACACATGTGGTTGGCAGCAAAGCCACGATCTTAACCCTGGCCCTCTGACCCCTCATCCAAGGTTTTCCCACTATACTGTAAGAAAGAATTTCATGAATGTTAAACTTTGTTGAAGGCATCACCATCCTCCCTGTCTCCCAAGTTCACAACTTTGGAGTCATCCTTGATTCTCTGTCTCTTTAACAGTCTTTATCTGATCAGTTACCAAGTCTTATCAATTATATTCCCTTGGGAACATCTCTTACATTCATGTCCTTCTCTCCACTTAAACAGTCTTCACCTGATTTCAGAACCTCATCATTCCTAACCTGAAGGCAAGAGGCTCCTAAATGGGCTCCCTGAATGTAGTCTCTCCCCTTGCCAATCCACTCTCCACCCTTTCCAAATGCCTTAATCAGGCTCCTGGTGAACATCACTCCCATTCTTCAAACTGATATTCCTAAAATATAGATCTTACCATGTGCCTCCCTCAAAGCCTTCAGCATCTCTGTATTCTGTATTACCTCTAGGATAAAAGACAAACTCTTCAGCCTTTCATTAAAGCCCTCCCCGTCTGGTTCCCACTAACCTTTCCAGTGGCATTTCATAGTATGAAATTTCTTTTCAGTCAAACTGGCCTGTTACCTGTGCCTCATGTACAACAACCCACCTCCTGACTAGGTGACCTTGCCTTGGTGGTTTTTCACATCTGGAAGACGCTCCTTTCCACCTGCGGCAGGGAATACCTGGTTTCTTTCAAAGCACAGCTCAGGTAATGACCTCTAGCAAGGACCTTTATGAGTCCCCAGTTTTTAGTGTGTTCTTCCCCTCCCCTTCTCCTTGGAAGTATTTGATATTTGTGCATTTGTGAATATGCTCTATCCCTTTCCTTCCTCCAGCAAAATGCCTGCCGTAGAGTTGGGTTTGATAAATAGCTGTTGGATTGAGCTTAAAGCTCCACAGGAATAAGAGCTATTGCTTCTGTGATCTTCTTTTCTTCCCTCTCTAGGGTGACTAGCAGAGATCTGGGCACAGAGTAGGTACCCAGAGAGTGCTTGTTGACTAACTGGCCATCAGAGGAAGGGTCTTGATCAATCAGTTGATCAATCAATCAATCAATCAATCATACTCTAGCATTTAATAATTGTGTTCTATGTGCCAGGCACTGTGCTGTGTTAAGTGCTAGGGAGACAAAGAAAGGCAAAAGCCAGTTAAGAAAATACCCAGAGTCAAGAGATGGAATATTTAGAGCAAGGAAGAGCAAGGCGGCCAGTGTCACTGGATTGCTGAATACAGTGGTCATGGGGAAAGGAGGGAAGTTTAAGAAGACTGGAAATGTTGCATTTATTAAGTGCCTACTATGAGTGAGGCACTATCCTCGCCAGACACTCCTTTCAGTCATGTCTCACTCTTCATGATTCCACTTGGAGTTTTCTTGGCAAAGATACTGGAGTGGCTTGTCATTTCTTTCTCCAACTCATTTTACAGATGAGGAAACTGAGGTAAACAGGGTTAAGGGACTTACCCAGGGTCACACAGCTGGCAAGTGTCTGAGGTCAGTCAATAAGCATTTACTAAGAACTTACTGCTAGACACTGGCAATATGAAGAAGACAAAGCACTCATGTAGGCTGCCATCAAATGGTCATCCATTAGGCATGACTATTATTTTAGCTACTGTAGCTATTTAAAAGGGAAGAAGCAAAAACTGTCTGGTCCAGAAACATGTTTGACCAGGAAGGCACTTGCCAAGAGATTAGTGTCTTCTGTCAGACCTACACGTGGAAGGAAATAGCCGGAATCCAAAATCCTTCTGCCTGATGCATCAATCCTAGTTGCTCCAGGTGAGTATTAGGACTCTGCTCACAGAAGATCAGGTCTTACTGGCAGCTACAAAAACCACATAGATTGGGTCATTTTTCAGAATTCTAACCATTTCCTTCCTCCCAATCAAAAATAAAATATCATCCATTTCAGAGGTTTTCCAAGTCTTAGTAATATAGTTAATAAAGAAATAAACTTGGCCAGAGTAGATGACCTCAACCCAATATGAAGCCTTGTTGGTCTGACTGTTCAGACTTTTCAGTGGGAGATCACTTACATCAGATGTCTGGACTGACTCACTGCCTCTTCCTCATCTAGATAAAGCGCCCACTTTTATTTTCCACTTACAAGGTGTATAATGATTAAGGATTTTGGCTGCCAAGGGTGAAATGCAGTAGGAACTAGCTGCTGGCTTGGTTAGTGCATTTGTAATTGTCCCGTCTCTGAAGGATGGAGGAGTCGGGCACGGGTAGTCACAGAGATGACAAGGGGTAGATGATAGCAGAGCCCCACCAAGGCTATGGAACAATATGCAGCATAAAGTGGAAATGTTTTCACTGGGGAGAGATGACCTCCCATCACTAAGAAGGAGCCCCTGTGCAGCTGCTGGTGAACTTGGATTCTACTACACAGAGTAACCAGACTGGCACCGATCTTGGGGAAATCCCATATTTATCTCCACCTGCCCAGTCATGAGAGCGATCCTTCTTAATGAGTGCTCAGTCGGAGTATTTGGCAATGACAATATACTCTTGGTCTTGTCAATTCAATAATTCAGTTTAGACCTGGTGTTAGATGCTTAGGCTCCAGAGACAAAACCAGAGGCAGGCCCTGCCCTTGAGGGGTTTATAGTCTAATGGAAGAATATGACATGTGCATAAATCAATAAGAAGACACAGTGGACTAAGTGTCAGATTTGGAGTCAAGTAATCCTGAGTTCAAATTTAGCCTTGGGAATTTATTAGTTGTGTGAACCTGGCAAGTCTTCTTGCTCTAACTGCTCTGGCCTCAGTTTTTTCATCTGTAGAACGAGGACAATAACAGCAATTAACTTTCAGTGTCATTGAGAGGCTAAAAAGAGATGTGAGGATTTTAAAGCGCTAGAAGTTATATTATCGTTGTTGTTAATGAAAGTTGAATAAGGGAAAAGAAGAAGTCCAGACAACATACTATTAAAACCAAGGAAAGAGGAGAATCATTTTCAACTTGGGGACTGGGCAGGGAGAGGGGTGGAGACAGAAGAATTAGAAATGCATTAGGAAGATATGACAGTAATCTAGGAAAGAAGTAATGAGCACTTAAACTGAGATAGTGGCAATGTGAGAGTGTGTGTGTATGTATGAGTGTGTGTATATACGAGTGTGAGTGTGTGAGAGTGTGTATGAGTGTGTGAGCATGTGTACGAGTGTGAGTGTGTATGCGAGTGTGTGTATGTGTGAATCTGTGAGTGTGTGTATATGAGTGTGTGTATGAGTGTGTGTGTGCAAGTGTGAGTGTGTGAGAGTGTGTATGAGTGTGTGAGCATATGTATATGAGTGTGTGTGAGTGTGAGTGTGTGTGTATGCGAGTGTGTGTGTGTGTGAGTATGTGTATGTATGAGTCTGTGAGCCTGTGTATGTGAGTGTGTGTGTATGCATGCACAGGAGGGAAGGGTTAGTGTGTGGAACGGACATAAAATATCATCATGAACTCAGAATTCAAAGAACTCAAGATATGGTGCATAAGGGAGTGCTGAGAATGGAGGATAACTCCTAGGTTTCAACACTAAGCAAGAGAGGGAAAGGTAGAACCATCAACAGCAAAAAGAGAAGTCAGGAGGAGGGCAGCTTTTTGAGGGATGGTGATAAGTTGACTTTTGGTCCCACTGAGTTTGCTGCCACCTCTGTTTTTGATACAAGAGGGTGGCCAATAGGGTCAGATAGGGCAGCAAGGTCAAGGGGGAGAAAGACTAAGAAAAGGACCCTGGCTTTGATGAGTAGCACTTTCGAGAACATCATTTCATTGGAGTCGAAGTAAGATCATACGTAATTCAGGAATGAATGGGACTAGAGAGAAAGGGGAAGCAGAAAGTGTAGACTGCACATTCCAGGATTTGTCAATAAAAGTGAGTGAAGCAGGTAGAGGGGTAAAGGAGATTTGAGCATATTGGTAAGCATGAAGGATAAAGGCAATGCAGGAGACTGAAGAGTCAAGAGAAGGGGCCAACTGAAAGATGAAGATCTGGAAGGAGGGGCAAGGATAGGATTGACAAAACAAATGGAGGGAATAGCCTTGGAAAGGAGGAAAGGGAATTTATTTATTTATGCTCCAGAAAAAAACAATGACAATTTTCCAAGGCAAATTTCCAATCGCACTATTCCATATTCAAACACACTCATTTAAAAATAGATTTTTGATCAGGAAGATTCTTTATTAACTCATTGACTTGGTTGGTAGACAGTAATGCACAGAGCCAAAATGAATATTCAAGAATTTTTTGGCTTCTTCCCACCTAAAACCAGTATTTACCCAAAGTATTTTTGTTTTCTTCTTTTCTGATGAGCCATATTTTTCTCACACCATAGGTCACTTTCATTCCCCAAAGCTTATTTCTATAATGTAACTGCTGAGTTGGCAATGGAAAAATGCGATAATAATAGCATTTATTCTAGTCACCTGATTCTAGGTAATTATCTGGAAGTTAAGGTCAATATCACCTTTAGGTCTCCAATTAAAAAAAGAAAGAACACAGGATTATAAATTTGGAGTCGGAAAAGACCCAAGGGAAAATCTAACCCAACTCCTCCATTTCCTACAGATAAGGAAACTGAGGTCCAAGGATATTAATTGTCCAAGGTCAGAAGTTTTAATGTGGTTTATTATACAATTTCATTGTAGCAGGGTCAGATCATAGTATCTGAATGACAGTAACTCACATACCTATAGCACTAGCCTCATAACAATCCTGAGACATAGGGAGTATAGGTATTATCCCTGCCATTCTCAGATGAAGAAAGAGATTTCAAGAAATGACTTGCCCATAATCACATAGCTAGAAATGTCTTGGCACTGGAAGTAGGATTCAAACTCAGGTCTCCTGATTTCAAATTTAGCATTCTATTCACTACACAAATACTCAAAACATAACTATTATGCTACTTATAGTTGGGAGAAAGCCCAGGAATAATGCCATGAGTTCTTACAATAAGTATAAATTATTTATAAGTAAGAGTTTCACAGCTCAATGGAAATCACTTAGAGACATTGAGTTTTAGAGACTTTAGTGAATACCTCATATAACTTTATGATTTTATGGAAGAAAAAGCTAAGATTTGAGCTGGTAGGTGACTCATCGAAGATCACAGATGAGTTTCCAACAGTTCAGAGATCATGGCTTCATGGGCATTCAGCATAGAAGCACAAACAGAGTGAAGGCCATGTGGATTGCATGTTGGACTCCAAACTGGGAAGACCTCCCTTCAATTCCTACCCCCACTGGAAAGAGCTGTGGAACTAGTTCTGGTTTCAAATGCTGTTTCTAATGCTTGCTACAGATGTGACCTTGGGAACATCACTTACAGGAAGACAGAGGAAAATTGTCTGTGGTACCTTCTCTGTCATGTTAGCTCAGGGGTGTGATGCTATATGTTTAACAACCAGATTCCCAGGGGAAAAATGTACCCACAAGACAATTTTAAGTTTAATTTGTGTTACTAACATTTTCTCCATCACTTAATCAACAAAACAATAAACTGAGCTCTGATTTGTACCATCTGTTGATTTCTGATGAGTAATAGTTCATATTGAGAATTTGATAACCTGTTCCCTCAAACCCCCTTGAGTTGGCTCCAGCAAATTCCTTGGGCATACCCCTCCCCAACTCTTCCACATTGACTCTCCATAATAATAATAATGCTAATATTACCAACTGATATTTATAGAGCATTTCAAGACTTATAAAGTACTTCCCATGTCTTATTTAGAACCCACAATCATTTCTATCATCATTCCCATTATACAGATGAGGAAAGGAAGGTTGAGAAATGAAGTGACTACTCATTAGCTATATAGCCAGAAAGCTCAGGAATGAAGGATCAGAAATAGTGTAGTCGGGGGGCAGAGCCAAGATGGCGGCATAGAAGCAGCAAAGCACCGCAGCTCCCACACAAACACGCTAAAAACCTCATAAAATGGGACGCTAAACAGATTTTCAAGCTCCAAAACTCTCCAAAAGACAGAAAGCACATCTGTTTCTACAGGCAGCGCAGCAGGCAGGGCTCTTCGCAGCAGTCTGGGACCTGCGGCTGAAACCCTGGCTGGGTCAAGCCCTGGGGAATTGGGCTGGGAACCATGGCTATAGGAGAGCAGATCAGCTGCACTGGAGGCACAATTACCACATCTATCAGGCCAGAAGAAAAAAAGGCTAAGAGAAAGGTCAGTGGATTTTGCTAATTCAGGAGGAGAAGAGCGGTTCTGGCCAAACTGCTCCCAGGGCAAGGAAGCAGCGGGAGGCGGCTGTAGCAGCAGGGACGGCTGAGAGCCACAGTGGCCCCCACTGGGCTGCTTCAGAGCCCTCGGCCTGCAGATAGCAGGGGGGCTGAGGCGATCCATCAGGGCCAAGAGCTCTTGCATTGAGTGGCCTGGATCTGGATCGTGGTCTTGAGTGGTGGTCCTGGGGTGTGCTTTCAGTGACCAAGGCTGGGAGGTGGGGCTGCAGCACCCCACTAAGAGCTCCGGCAGCTGTGAGGGCTACAGCGATTTGGGACAGAGCTCTCCCCCTCCAGGAAGTAGAGTTCGACAGAGCTAAAAAACCAAGCAATTAATAGACTGGCCAACATGAGTAAAAGGAAGCAAGCTAGGAACAGCAGTAAAACTCTAGAATCCTTTTTTATGGATGAAAAAGACCAAAGCATGGAGCGGGAGGAAGACAGCTCAGTCAAAACTCCCTCACCAAATGCTTCCAAGACACTGGAAGAATGCCTACTAGCTATACATCAACTGAAAAAGGACTTTGAAAACCAAATAAGAG
>CM053597.1:22686001-22707000 GCA_028646575.1 Pseudocheirus occidentalis | reverse complement strand
AAAAAAAAAAAGAAATAGTGCAGTCAGTAGGGACCTCACAGGTCATCTAGTCCAAACCCTTCATTTAACAGAGAAAGAAACTGAAGGCTTTGGAATTTAAATGACTTTGCCAAGGTCACATCAGTGGCCAGCATCAGAAGCAGCATTCAATGCCAGAGCTGACTCCATGGCTCTTTGCAGGGTGGGATAGGAATTGAAGGGAGGTCTTTCCAATTGTAGGTCCAGAATGCAATCCACATGGCCTTTTCTCTGTGCTTCTATGCGGAATGCCCACTGAAACCTGCTCCCTGAGATGTTGGAAGTTCAATCTTATATTGAGTGACCTTAGGTAAATCACCTACCGGCTCTGAATATAAGCTTTTTCATTTGTAAAATTATAAAGCTAGATGACGGGTTCCCTCAAGTCTCTAAAACTCAGTGGCTCTTAGTGATTTCCATTGGGCTGTGACACTCTTACTTGTAAAATCACTCAGTGGGGCAGCTAGGTGACACAATGAATAGAGCACTGGCTGTGGAGTCAAGAGGACCTCAATTCAAATCTGGCCTCAGACATTTAACACTTCCCAGCTGTGTGACCTTGGTTAAGTTACTTAACCCCAATTGCCCTGCCTTCACCTCTTCAAAAGGCAAAAAAAATATCACTCAGCCATTATTCTTTTAGGGTGAGCGATAATTTATATTAGGTTTTTGGGGAACCATACCAATTTCATTTATCCTATCAGGTATATTCTAGAAATAATGAGTAATCAGGGACAGCTAGATGGTACAGTGGATTGAACACTGTGTCTTGGCATCAGGAGGACGTGAGTTCAAATCTAGTCTCAGACACTTGGCACTTACTAGCTATGTGACCCTGGGCAAGTCACTTAACCCCAATTAACTTGCAAAAAACCAAAAAACACACAGAAATAGTGGGAAGTCTGAACATGTTTATGTGCATGTTTTTGAGTCAGTCATGTGGTGTAATGGATAGAGTCTGGGTCTGAAGTCAGGAAGATTTGAGTTCAAATCCAGCCTTAGCCTTTTATTAGTTTTGTGACTTTGGGAAAGTCACTTAACCTCTGCCTGCTTCAGATTCTTCAACTGTAAAATGGAGGTGATAATAGCACTACCTCCCAGGGTTGTTTTGAAGGTCAAATGAGATAATATTTGTAAAAGGTGCTAATCACAGCACTTGACTCACAGTAGGCACTTAAATAATGTTTCCTCTCTCCCTCTTTTCCTTCTTTTTCCTTGTTTTGAAAGCTAGGTGTCATCACCTAAGGCAGGGCTCTGGGATATATAAGGTTTACCTCAGTCACTTAGCAGGGCAGAGGGTGAGTTCCCTGCTGAGAAATTGCCTGGCAATCATTCAATCAAAGAATAAGCATTTATTAAACACTGACTGAGTGCCCCACTCTGTTGATGCTGGGGATTTAAAAAATGAAACAATCTCCAACCTCTGGGAGGTTACTTTGTGTTGGAGAAATCAACACATACTAATATGAATACATGCAAACTAAATGTCAGGTAACTTTGCGGGGAGGCACTGAGTGCAGGAGTGACCTCAGACAGGAAATAATCGTAAAAAGCCAGGGCAGACTAGTCCATTATGGGTAATGCCCAGAAAGCAAGGGATGTGAGAACACAGCCCCTCCTCAGACTGGACACAGAAGGACCCAGTGGCTGACTCAGCCCCCCATTAGATGAGCAGGATGGGAACCTGCAGAGAGCAGGACTGGAGTCCTTCATAAAGCAATGAGAGGGTCCCCGTTGGTGTAGAACTATCATAAAGTAGCGATGGAGATAAACTCTGTAGTGACAGGTTTTGTGGAAGGGTGCATCTTTTGTGACCTGCTGAGGTTCAGAACTCAGGAGCTGAAGTAGGATTAAACTCAAGTCTCCCTAGAAACCACAAGGAGAAAGTCAGGTTGGCCAATTATATTTTGTTAAAAATGTCAAGGTTCAGGAAGAGGTATGAGGTGTGTTGGGTTTTCTGGGAAATGAGGGTGTCTACTTCCCTTACTTGAAAACTGGGATGACTGTATTCTCCGCAGTATGGACATTCCCTTAAGGAATGAAAATCTGAACTCCTCTGTGCCTGGATAGTCCTTTCCATAAATATCCCTCAGAGAAAATAACTGATGTTTCTTTGGCTCTCCTTATAGCTTAGAGCTCCATGGGTGGAGAACCTGCAGCTTCCAGACCACATGTGGCCTTCTAGGTCCTTGGGTGCAGCCTTTTGACTGAGTCCAAGTCTTACAGAACAAATTCTTTTATTAAGGAGATTTGTTCTGTGAAATTTGGTTTCAGTCTAAGCCTTAGACATGCCAAGCTGGAACCCTAGCAATGCTATTTACTACTTAATAATAAACTTTGCCAAATCACTAATTCTCTGACCCTTAGTTTCCTCCTTTGTAAAAATGAAGGAGTTGTACTAGATGAGTCAATCTGGTATTTATTAAATGGGCTTATGTGTCTGGTGGCAGTGGTCTAAGGCCTAGATGGCCTCGTCCAAGGCCCATTCTAGTGATAAATCTATGAGCCTGCATTTGAAATGAGCATGAGCTGCCTCTGGCAACCATTCACACCCAGCTCATCAGTCTTCCTGGCTGACATAACTGTTGACTCTTTCACTCTGGGCCAAAACCACAAAGAGGGACCACTGAGGCAGGGCTGGCAGGTGTGAGTTTTTTTCTTTCTTGTCTTCCCAAGAAATTAATCTTCAGTTTTCTAGTGTTTGTTTTTTAATGAGGGCTATTGAAAAGACATGATGCATCACATTTAAAAATGACATGTTGGGCAAAGACAACATAGAGCGGCTCATACAAATCCTGCTTTACCACTTGTGGATGCCAAGAGCCGCCAAACCCCTATTTGCCATCACACAATAGAGCCAGTGATTGCTAGGCTAAGAGGTTCACTTCTGTGTGGAGACAGGGAAAGAGAATGAAGAAAAGGCACTGATTTGCAAACAATCTCAAACAGTTGCGATTTCTGGCACAGACGGCAATTTTCTCCCATTGAGACAGTGGAGGACTGTTTGGGGTTTCTATAGATCAAATCCAATCCAACAATCAATCATTTCGTGCTTATTCTAGAAGTCAAGTAATTTCCCACTTTGAAGAGCATAAAACACCACCGAGCCTACACTGGTTCAAAAAGCTCAGCTAGAGGTTGGGAAGATTTCATTATCATGGAATGTTGTATGTACGAAGTGCTTTGGAAGCCTTCAGATTCTTATGTGATCAGCTTTTCTTTTCCAAATGAAAAACTATGCCTCTTTGCTATGCCTTAAGACAAATAAAGGGCAGTTGGGTGGTGCAGTGGTTAGAGGGTCGGTTCTGGAGTCAGAAAGACTCGTCTCTCTCAGTTCAAATCCAGTCTCAAGTATTAGCTGAGTGACCCTGGACAAGTCACTTCATTGTGTTTGCCTCAGTTTCCGCATCCGTATAATGAGCTAGAGAAGGAAATGGCAAAGTGCTCCAGGATCTTTGCCAAGAAAATCCCAAATGAATAAGAACAATAAATTCCTGTGAGGTTGGTCCAGACAGTCCATTTTACAGATGAGGAAAGGGCGTCTGGGAGATTCTGTGTCTTGACCATACTCCCACACGCTACTAAGTGCTAAAATTGATGCTTGGATTTTTATCAAGCTCTGCTCATTTGTCTTCTTGATTCCAGTCCCATCATATAGACTTTTCTACTTGCGTGTTCAGAGAAGGAGAAATGATACTTGCCTCCAGAAGAGCCAACTCCACACTTATCACCTACTCTGTACACTTAGAAACTTACTCAAAGGTCATCTTCCTTCGGAGGCTTGAGAACTTCCTAACATCTCCATAATTAGCTATCTGTGAATACTGAGATGGTTAAGAACCTAGGAGCCCATAGCCCAAGACTCCAGCCTCCAGTGACAGCCAGCCCAGCCCCAGGAGGGGACAGACTGAGAGCAAAGCCCAAATGCTTCCTTCAGCACGTCTGTCGGTAACATTTAGCAATCTCAGGGCTTCCATTCCTCAAAGGGAGGCGGGTCTCAGTGAAGTATTCTCGAGATAATTCCAAAATGCCTGCACTGAGCAGTCCTAGACATGCCATGTCCTGTTTCATTTCTAAAATGTCACCTGTGTTGGATTCCCTCTACGGCCTGCTGGAGAATAACAGGGAACACAAGCCAATTGCTCAGAACATGCTGCAAAGGTGAAGGGAGACACTCTGGCTTTGATCAGATGCCCACTAGCAATTCAGCCAGCTGCCGCTAACCTGCTTTAAGATGTGTGGAATGTAAAACCAGCCTCTCATCAGGTCCTGTCACAGTCACACACAGACAGCGGATTCTGTTAGAACACACGGCTCACAGTCCTGGGAAATCCATCCCAACCCAACCCAGCCTAATCCAATCTGTCCAATTCAAATCCAATGAGGTTTAAGTGCTTACTAAAGTTCAGGGTCTCTAGTCAGGCACAAGCAACCTGAGAGTAGAATCAGCCTTCAAACTATCAGTCTTGTTTCCAGCCCAGTACTCAGAGGAATCATCTCATTAAGCAACTACCGTGGTGAGTGGCCCAGCTATCCTCATGAACTGCCAGCTAGCTCCTTCACGGGACAGACAATCCAGTCCAGTCAAAGCAGAAAGTCAGCCCCAGGGGAGATGGGAGGCATGTACTGGGCAAGTCAACCATGATCTCCTCAGACCTTGAAGGACACAGTTCTGGACCCAACCTAAAAGCCTTAGGAATAGCAGCATTCCCCAAACCACCAGACCTCATTCTAGTCTAGCCTGCTATAGCGAGCCTCCCACGTTGGGCTAGCCGTTCTAGGTGAACCAGAAAGATATCCCAATGGAGACACAAGGCAGAATGTGCCTGGCAGGTCAAACCAACACCACCATCTCCTCTCAGACTCTGATGGAGATAGCTCAGGACCCTGAACCCAAGAGCTTTTAGAACAGCGATGCTTCCAGCTGGGCATCTGCTCCTGCATTCACATCTACTGAAGACAGATCTACAACCTCCCATCCCCTCCAAAATAAAGAAGTTCTTGCCACCAAAGTCTTTGGCACCGAGGCATCAACCTGTAAATTACCATGCCACGACTGACCAAGGGCTCTGTGTTTCTCATTAGACAACAGAAACTATCTTCATTTTCCGTTTGTATAGTGCATTGCCCTTAGTATGTACTTAAGAAATATTCATTCATATAAAGGCAAAAAAGAAATAATCCCCAACTGCCATTGTTCTTCCAAAGTGAGTGGGGGTCTAAATCAGGGACATTGTCCCCTCGAAATATGGCACCAGACCTGTATTAGGTCCCCAGAGTGATGATCACTCTGCTTTTAGATTTTCTTAATCAAACACTATTGTTTGTTAAACAAGGGATTCTGGAAATGTCTTTGCAAAATAATGTTAGAAACTAATACAGATGGACCTCTTTGTGTGTGTGTGTGTGTGTGTGTGTGTGTGTGTGTAATAGAAATCAAATTGACATGAAGCCAAACTGGGCTTTGAAAGCATGAAGTGATCTTTCTTTAAGGAAAGTCCACACTCAGTTCCATTCAACAACAAACATTTGTTAAGTGCCTGCTTCCTATAAAACTCTGTATTAGACTCCCAAAGAGGCTGTGTGGGATAGTAGGGGGTGTGTGGGCCTCATTTTCAGCAAGGCCTGGGTTCTAGTCCTGTCCCAGTCCTTCTTAGCCATGGGACCAAGGGTGAGTGATTCAAGCTGTCCAGCCCCCATTTCTCTATTCTCCTGCTTTGCTCCAACCATGGGCTTTCTTATGAAAGGTTGGCTAAATCCTTCATGGGCTTTCATGAATGGGCTGCTGGTGGAGTTGGGAACTGGCCTGACCATTCTGAAAAACCACCTAAAATTATACTAGAAAGTCACTAAGCTACGGAACTTTTAGTGCGATAGACCCCTGGGAAAAGAGACTGAATGAAAACAGGAAAGAACAGCAATAAAAGCACTGAAAGATGAAAAAAAGATGCTCTGGGGATGAGCTTTTCAGAAACCAATGTTCTCAAGGAACAATAACAACCAACAATCAATCACTAAGCACCTACTGTGTGCCTCGGTGCTGGGGATAAATACAAATAAAAAAAACGAGATGATCTCTCTGCTCAAAGAGCTAACAATGTATTTTAATCCCATTTTATAAAGCACTTTAAATTTTGTGTATACATACACCAATATCCATATATACAGGTACACACATACATTATGTAGATAACGTATATATACATAGTTAATGTATGCACAGATAGACAAACCTTCCATTATGTCTATGTGCACATTAATGGAATTATATATGCATTAATATATATGCACAGAATACATTAGCTTATACATACACATAAACCTAGTATGTACTTATATGTACATGTATATATATACGTGTTTATATGCACACAAAGTAATATGTATATACAGTAATATACACAGAATGATACATTAATATATGCAAATATAGAAATACAAACAGTGTTTATTTGTGTGTATAAGTCTGTATGTACACACACAAACATACATACATACTCTCATTTAAGCCTAAGACAAAACGACTCCAACACTACTATTAACCCTTATGGGTAGGAATACATGGCTACTTTCAGTTAGGTCCTGTCCCATTCCAGAATTACGTGGTATCAACAAAACAGATAATATAGTGGGTGTGACAAAAAAAATCCAGCGCTCCTGAGTCAGAGAGGGGAAGACAAAAATGAAGGACAGATCAGTCCACAGAAAAAGCAAAGGTGTCATTGGGTCATGTGGCTGTCAGTTTGATGACTTCCACAGTGGACGCCGACGGTGTGGTAGAAGGAGGGCAGATGTCAGAGCCCGGCTCCATAAGGCAGAGCTTGGTAGGACGCACTGCCATCGTCCATCTGTTTCCCATTGCCCTCCGTGCTGGTGAGTGAGTGCCCGCTATCTCTTGTGAACGAGTTGATTCCCTGTTACTATATGACACTAACATGTCATTAGGTTCATAGGCCACACTGATGATGTATTGGCATACAGTGTAATGAGGGAGCTTCCACCAGGCACCCACGAAAGGCTGGCACAGGCTACTGAGGAGCTCGTCCACCAGCACATAGCCTTTAATTAAAGGCTGGAACATATGCTAATTGGCGTGTCAGGATGTGCTTTGGCATCGAGTTTTTGGCACCTACCAAAAGATGATTTATCTCTCTGCCCTGGAATCTTCAGGGAAGTCAGTGCAAAGGTAGAGTTTTAAGCCAAGAAACACCACATTCCGGGCCTCACCTGCTCTCTAACATTTCACAAGTGTAACTTCCCTACAGATAACTGGAGTCACACACCTATCTACTGCACCACATGGCTGTACACATGTACACACAAGCACACATACATTCATGTGCACATATGTATACACATGCATGTATACATGTTAAATGCTTGTCAATTTGACATGGAAGAAGCTCCTAGTGGCAAACTTCACCTAAACAGACTGCAGTTCACTCACAAACTTAGTAGACAAGTCCTATGGGATAAAGAATAACAGGTTTTGATATAATGCCTTAAAGCTGCCAAAGTGCTTTATATCAGTCATTTACTTTGGTCCTCACAACAACCTTGTAAATCAAGTACTTATATCAACATTTTACAGATGGGGAAACTGAGGTGCTGCTTGGTATAACCACCAGTCCAGAGTTACACAGCGAGTATCCAAAGCAGCATTTGAACTCATTTTTCTCACCCCAAATCCAGCTCTCTATGACTTCATTCTGCCATAATTGATCAAAAAGAAGAAAAAAAAATTCAGTACGTTAGACTAGTTAGAAGTCTGGTATGCTATTAGAAAAAAGAACTTTAGCAGGAATCAAAGCATCATGAATTACAGTCTAGATTATACAGTGTTCAGAGCTGGGGAGGAAGACCTTAGCTGCAAATATAGTCTTATTTGATCAACAGAAACTCCCATTTAGAATGCCAAATTCTTGGGAGCATATTTAAGGGAGATGTTGCCATACTAGAACTCAACCAGAGAAGGACAACTGGATAGGTATGGGTCTGGAGAAGTTGGAAGACTCAAGGCGGGAGGAACAGGTGGTACTCCTGGAGACAAGCAGATTTATGGAGATGCATAGGAACAGTCTTGCCACATCTGATGGGCTGTCACTTGGAATAAAGGGAAGTCTATTCCATTTCTCCAGAAGGCAGAGATGGAATAAATGGGCATGATTAAGAGGTAAATTTTAGCTGGATACAAGGAAGAACTTAGTAACAATTATAGCTCTCTGACAATTGAACAGACTTCCTCATCAAGCAATAAGGGGCCCAACCCTGGGAAGGATTTAAATAGGGATTGTGTGACAATATACTTGATCTGGAATTATAGAATATGAGGCACGTAGGAGATCACTGACTCCAGTCTCTGTTTAGCTGAGGAAATGGGTGCAGAGAGGAAATGGGAATTTCTCAAGGTCACACAGCGTTGCAAGGAGCCCTGGATGAAAGGCTAGTTTAGATGACTGCTCAGGTGATCAAGTGTCTCACACATTGGATGAGCTGAATACACCTGGTATTCCACCATGTTACTTTCCTGATGGTATTTACAACCAAAACATTGTGAAAAAAGGCATCAGCAATGCCAGGGCACTTTCTTTCCTTTTTTGGTTTCCTGGAATTGCCGCATTGCTGTTTTGTTGAAAAAAAAAGAGAGAGAGAAAAAAGAAGAATATTACCAATTAGTCATTCTATACTGAGCCTTGCATTAAGGGAGAAGCGGCTGTCACAATGACTGGCTCAGTTGGAGTTATGAAGATGCAGTTCAATTACAATATTTGATCGATCAGTGGGTATGCAAGTTTTGTGAAATATTTTAAATGCTTTATTTTCTGTTGTTCAAGATTTTCTACAAGAGGATTCTCCTGTTGTGGAAGACAATTCTCATCCCTCTTCACTGATATCTTTGGAAAAAAATTCTTTCTAGTTCCACAGGTCCTTAGCAACATTTCCTCATATTAAAACAGATTTCAAAATATTTTATAGGTTTATTTTTACTGTTGTTTTTGCTACAGGGCTAGGTTTCATCACCAGTGAACCAAAAATAATATCACACTCATACCTACCCCACTTTATTGTATGGGATTGTGAGAGAGGAAGAGGAAAAGGAAGAAGGAAAGGGAGAGGAAGAAGGGAGGAGAGGGAGAGGGAAAAGGGAGGAGAGACAGAGATAGAGAGAGACAGAGAGAGATCACACACTTGAGGGAGAGCATTTATTAAGTACTTAATACATGCTAGGCACTGTGCTAAATACTGGAGATACTAATCCAATACAAATAATCCCCACCCTCCAAGAGCACTAATCTCAGAAGGTAGTATCTAAAGGGCAGCTGGGGGTGGGCGGATTAGACTGCAGTAAAAGGGAAAGGAGTTTGGAAAGAGAGCCAAGGTACAGGTGAGAGGTGCTTGGCTGGGGTTCCTCCTAAAAGTGTGGTCCTGGAGAGGGACTCACCCATCAGGAGAAGAGGAGCAGAGGGCAGAGGGCTCTCCAGGGTGGCAATGCCATTACTGTGTATGAGAGTGATTGAGGAAGGAAATCTGAAGTCATGGAAAGAATCAGGATTCTGGAATCCTATCACAAAGGTTAAATTTCTGGCTCTTCTTCTCACTACTACAACTTGGAGCAAATCACTTTACCTCTACAGACCTTGGATTCCTCGTTTGTAAAAGGAGGGGGGTGGTCCAGAAGATATCTAAAATCTCTTCCAACCTGTGACTTCCATTACTGAATGTAAGCTCCTTGAAGGCAGGGGCCAGCTTTGTTTTTGTTTGTATTTCCCACACTTAGTGCCATGAACACACATAGTGAGTGTTTAATAGATGCCTGTCGGCTGATTGATAGGTAAAGAGGCACATGGTCCAGGAATAGAATCACAGGCTCTCAGCGTTGGGAAGAATTTCTGAGGCCCCCACCTGACCAAGACTCTACAGCATCCCTCATGAGCAGTCACCCAATTCACTTAAATTCACTAAGTATTTATTAAGCGACTTCTTGGTGCCAGACACTCTTTCTAGATGAAATATGAAATGGTTCCTGACCCCTAGAGCAGCTCATTTTCCTAGGGGGATATAACATTTCCACTGTTAGGTGAATGTAAAGTTATGCCAAGAAACAAAGTAATTTCATTAAAGAGCAACCATTAATAATTGGGGAAGATAAAGAAATACATTGGGAAGGAACCAGTCCCCAAGCTTTGGTTTGCAGCAAGCAAAAAATTCTTCCAGGAAGAGGTAAAGATCTAACCTGGTGCTAGCTCATTTCACTTTGGAACAGCTCTAATTATTGGTAATGTTTCCCTTCCATCAAGGATGTTTGTTTCTTTGTAAATTCTACCCTTTGCTCCTATTTCTGCCCTCTTGGGTTAAGAAGGCTAAGGAACATTCTTCTTTGGTAAGAGTCCTTAAAATGTTTGAAGACACTAATCATATCTGTTCAAAATTTATTATTCTCCAGGATAATACTTCTTAATGCCTTCCATTGATTCTCACAGGGCAGGACCTCAAGGTCCTTCGCTATTCTGATTCCTCTCCCCCGGGTGAGCTCTTCTTTGGGGACTCTCCAGCTTATCATGTCCTTTAGAAAATGTGGAACTCATAACTGAACATAGAACTCGCAATGTGGCCTGAATGGAGCAGAGCAGAGGAAGAATATCCCTTCCCTATTTTCAAGCACCATGCATCTTAATATCAGCTAAAGGTTTGTGATAAATATTTCAGACCTTTAGAGACTTTAGATAGAGATTTCATATTCCGACAAAAAGTATCCAGGACATACCATTCGGAAAACAGAACTTCATTTAACAATGATGAAAGGGGGCTACAAGCAGAGAGGGTCTAGAGGTCAGAACAAACATGGAAGAAGGGACAGAAGCTCTCTGCAGATTTCTGTTCTTTAGAATCAATGAAGCTACCTGTTTGTTCTAGATCGAGCAAGAGAACATCAGGGTTACTCACTCTGAGCTGTGAGGAGCTGAAAATGGACCGAATCCAAGAACAAGTCAGAGTTATGAAATGCTTAATCAACGCTCTCCTTCTCTGCCACCTCCCTCCTCATTCTACATTACCCTCAACTGAAAGGGTTGGAACTTGCAAAGAATGTTCCTCTATCATTAAACAAACGGATATTTATGTCTGTTGTCTTTGAACAATTTTTCCCACAGCAGAGCAGAGCAGGTGATGGGAAGATTCTCCTAAAAGGCAAGGTAAGCCCTTTTCCTTGAGGTCTTAGAGTTCAGGGTACAAACTAATCCCAGAGAGCAGGTCTAAGGTTCTGTTTCAGGAATTGGATAGAAATTCCATTGTTTAGAATTCAGACTATCCAACCTTCTGCCCATGCACCGGTCTCCAGGAGTTGAAAGTGTGGAGTTCATGGTGGAGGTTTATCGTGGCTAACTGGAGCTATTGGCCCAGAAGAGCAAATACTCTATCTGTTGATAACAACACGTTCCTCAAACTGCCCTATTCCTTAGTGAGAGGAAAAAAACTTATTTTACAGAGTGAAAATGAAGAGACAAGGAACGAATGCCGGCCTTGGGATCCCTGCTTTGGTACTTATTGCTTAGGAGGATGAATATGGTGTTGAATTTCTATGAGACCTCAGTGTCCTCATTGGCAAAGCCAAAATATCAATGTTTATCTCACAAGTTATTCTTGTTAGGAGGCAAGTTTTACATAATGGAGGATTATTAAAATTATGCATTATTTTGAACATTATTTGTATATTGTTACTATCAAAATGCCCTATAAGCTGCTAATTTGGGCTAATCTGCTTACAAAACACTGTCTCTTAGAACTCAGTTAACAGTGACAAACTCCTTTAAAATTAATTTATATTAAAATATATTAAATAAAAAATGAATTTATATCTTAAAATATTTACATAGGATGGTCACATGCTGACACTGAGGAACAACTGCTTGGGATCCATGTGCTATCAAGGTGTGAGACTTGGAGTCAAGAAGACAAGTTCCTTATACTAAATCTCTCTGGGCCTCAGTTTCTTTAGCTGTAAAATGAGGGAATTGGAATCAATGGCCTCTAAGGTCCCTTCTAGGGTTAAATCTAGATGATCTTGGGATCCAGAGCAGGGGTCATTACTATTTTGGCAGTCTAGGGAAGCTTATGGGACCCAGTGTGGAATAATGTTTTTAAATGTATAAAATAAAACACAGAATTACAGAGGAAATTAATTAAATGGGAATAAAGATTATTTTTCCCATCTTGCATCACAGATCTCCTGAAGTTTATCCATGGACCCCAGGTAAAGAACCCCTTGATCTAGAGAAATGCCCTCAGTATGTTGGATAGAGCAGAGGATGGAGTAAAACCACTAGATCAAAACTCATGTGTGTCTCCCTGACTTGAGAAGGAAGGTTTGGGTGCTCTAATTAGGATGGCTTCTTCTAAGGGCTTTTAAAGCTGTTTTGTGCTGTATTAAAAAGGCTACTAGGAAATGCCAGTTAAGTTTCCTCATAAAATAAAAGAAATAAACATAAATTTTGTTGAATGATAATAATGAAAACTTGTTAAGAGAGGAGAAAGACAGAAAAATGTGCAGGTAGAGGATCCCAGGCTTCCATCTTTGGTCAATGGTGATACTCCCCAAGTGATGGGAGAACCCAACTGAAAAGTGCCTTTGTGTCCCTCAATCCCAACTTTTCTCAGATAATCTCCTTGGAGGCATTAGGACTAGGGTATGAATCCCCAATCTGCCATTTTGTACTTTGGTGTCCCTTGGATCTTATTTTCTACATCTCTAAAACAAAGGGGTTAAACTAGATGATTGCTGAAGTTCTTTTCATTTCTAAATCTATGAACCTATGACCAACCACCATGATTTTTGTGCCCAGGACTCAGGGTGAATGTGATGAGGACTTCCATCTATGTACATGGTTATTTACATATCATCTCTCTATTAGAACACTAGCTTCTTAAGAGGAGGGGCTGTTTTTACCTTTTTATCTCCAGTACTTAGGGCAGTGCCTGACACAGAGTACTTAATATTTAAATACTCATTGACCACTTGATTGAGTGATGGAGACTGGAGTCCAGTGCTCTCCCTTCCAGATTCACAAATGTCTTCCTTTATCCTCTGGGTCAGAACTGGTGAGGGGTGGGGGGAAAGAACTTGGGAGAAATTAAGCTCCATTTATCACCGTCTGTGCCTTGCCTGATGCTTCCGTAAGTCTGATTTCAGCCAGAACACAGTACGCCCATCCATCAAAACATTATCATAAGATACATTAACTTAAATTCTCCAATCTCTTCACTCTGTCTTGCTGCAAGATTGTCTAGTAAATACTACCCTAGGGACTCGGAAGAGTTAATGCACCTTCTTCAGGTGTAACATACTCCTGAGGGAGAAGAATTGCTTTTAAAAACCTGACTTATTTTAAACTCAGATGCCAAGATCTTGGCACTCAGTGAAATGAAATTTTCCCACCTTTGTCAGGTTTAAAATAAAAAAGGAGGCTGATATAAAACTCCCTCTGTATTAGTATTCTTTGGGGTTATTGCAGGTTTGTTTTAAGGATAAAATGGGCTGATAACTGTACAACACTTTGCAAACTTGAAAGCACCACATAAATGCTCTCATTGCTAAAAGGAATATTTAGAGAGTAAATTTAATCCTTGAGAATTGATGAGTATTTCCCATCCCCTACCACGGCCAGCACCTTTTCCCAGAAATTACCTTCTATTTACATTGTAAAGATATCGTATATACATAATTGCATGCTGACTGTCTTAAACTGTGAGTTCCTTGAGGGCAGGGAGAGCCTTTCTTTGCACCCCTTAGTGTACAGCATAGTACTTGGAACATTATAAGTGTTTAATAAAAGCTCGATGAAGAAGATGATGATGAGAATTTCTGAGTTATCATACAATTCTATTCACCAACTCCTCTCTCCAGTTTCCATTATGCTCTTATTTTTTCATGGATAAGAGATCACAGATTTAGAGCAAGCTAAAAGATACTTTAGTTACCTAGTTCAGTACCTTCATTTTACAATGAGGAAACTCAGGCTCAGAGAGGTGAGGTGATTCATTGGGGGTCACACAGCTTCAAAGTTTGGGATGTGAATGAGAGTCTAGGTCTGATGAAGTACTGTCCCCTATTCACTAAGGCGTTCTACAAGAGAACCCGCTGAGGTAAAAAAAAAAACTATTATTATCAGAAACAGTGTAGTGCAGTGGTTTGCAAGTTGGGCCTTGGAATTTAAAAAACTGGGTTTGAATTCTGCCTCTGGCATTGCTGGTGCCTGACTCTGGGCAAATCACTTAACCCAGAGCTCCATATAGCAAACAACGCTCTCTAAGATACAGAGGGAGGAACTGATTTGCATCCTTAGGTGGCATTTTCTCACTAGAGAGATCTCTATGTCAATGATAACATAAGTACGGTCCAAAAATGTGATAATTAATGTCATGACATAGAAAGCTTATTTAAAAAAAAACAACCTCATATGCACACAGGGTGAAGGGCCATGTTGTCCATTCCCCTGCATGTGGACAGGGCTGCTTCATGTGGTTCCAGATGACATTAAGAATAGATGCCTTTGAAGACATCTCGGGATTCTGCAAAGCCCCAATTTCTTCTCTTATAACTCAAGAACAAGACTTAATATCCTTTAACCTTTTCCTTCTGAATTTTGCAATGTCTGGCTTGAATTCCTCCCATTATGAAATCCATTCTTTTCTTGTCTTATTTTATCCTCAGGGGTAATCAGAGGCAATTGCTCCCTCTCAAATGTTCATTTCACAAGCCTGTGCCCTGTGTGTAGTGGGGGCTAGTGTTCACAGCAAGCTCACTTGAGTTTCCGCTTTTATTTCTTCTTATGTGGTGTTTGCCTCCTTTTAATATTAGAATCCCCATTAAAATGGAGCTTGTGGTCTACAAAGAGACCAGTTTTAGACATTATCCTTCTCTGCTTTGTCAGAGTCATTGTAGGTGAATTCACTCATTCATCTATGTATTCCCAAGCATTTATTAGGATTCCGTTATGAATACATTCAATATTAATTATTTATGATATGAGTAACTGATCAATAATAGACTTTGTAATTAATCTATTATGTATCAGAGACAATTGTGAAATAGTCCCTGAAGGAGCTTATGGTTTATGGAGTTGGGGGGAAGGGAGTGGATCCAATACATTAAGTAGACAAATCCATGTAGAGAATAAGTACAAGTAGGAGGTGGTAAGTCTTGAAGGAAATCAGGAATTCAAAGGATTATAGATTGAGAACTACTGAATTCAATCCCCTCATCTTATGGATGGAGAAACTGAGGCTGAGGTTAAGTGACTTGAGCAAGGTCATATGCCTAGTAAGACTTAGAAGTAGGATTAGAACTCAGATCTTCCTGAATCTAAACTCAACACTCCTGCAGGAGGTGTGTGTATGTGGGGGGGGGAGAGGCGGGGGTAGACGCAGCAAAGGTAGGGTGATAAGAGACAGAATGACACCCATGGGCAGCAGCAGACAGGCCAGTTTGTTTGGAATGCAGAGGGTATTGGAATAAATCTATGGTTTCTTATGTGAATTTTGGCTGACATAGAGTTGAGCTCCTGTTTCTGTCTGCCCTGGCCCTTCTTAGTCTTTCTTCAAAATGGTCTTCATCTGTTCTCAGGAAGGGCAATCTGGAGAATCTCACTTCTCTACATCTTGAGCATAAGTCAATAAGCCCTGTCAGATATGTTTGGGTTGACTTGGTGCTCACTCTTCCGAAAAGTGGGAAAATAGGTGACTTCTGAAGTCTCTATGAGTCCCCAAACTAGTGTTCTGCAGACTGGCTCCTGGTTAATGTTGTAAACTAGCTGGGCTCCTGCCCTGGGAAATCAGAAAAAGGTCTTATAGGTGTGTGTGTGTGTGTGTGTGTGTGTGTGTGTGTGTGTGTATATATACGTGTGGATTCCTTCTATACTACAGTAATATACCTCTGTATACTCCAAGGTGCTATGCTTTTATCAGTGAGGAGAACTTCTAGGACAGAGAATCCATTCACATATACAAATTGATGCTCATCTATGACTTAGTAAATGAGACCCAGGAAGTGGCTTGACATCCAGAAGGGGTTTTACTGTTTTTGGTCCGATATGGACCTCAAAAGCACATTTACATATATAAAGTCGAATGGAAAAAGAGGACTGTATATGAAACTGCAGACTCATCATTCCATAGAGTTTGCTTTTTTGACCAATGGTCCAGTACACGATTGTTTCTTTCCTCCACACAAAGGCTCTTTTTGGAAGGATTTACATTGCTTAAAGTGTTCCCATTTGTTAAGTGATCACTGAATACTTCCCTAAAAGTCTCAGCTCTCACAAAGCTTGGCTTCTCATTTCCCGCCTATCTCCCAACAAGTTCTTCTGCTCTATATGTAAAGAGATCCCTTTAACATCCATCCAGAAAAGTGCTGCGTGTAGGTGGGGTAAAGAAAGGATGGATATTCATATTAGAAATAAAATAAAGATGCCTACTGAATATGAAAGGATATAAATGCTCAAGTTAACACGCACATGTCCAGACAAAAAGAAAACATTCTAACAGGTAACATATATTATTCCCCGTCCCCTTAGTACAGGTCCCCCAGGCTGCTGTTTGGAGAAGACATCTTTCTGGCCCATCCTAAAAATCAGCAAATTTGTGGGAACAATGAAAATGCCAATTGAAAAGAATTTGTGACAAGGCAGACATTCCAAGGAAGATTTGGAAAACTGAAGGAAAATTTAACAGGAAAATTCCAGCGTCACTGACCCCATCTCTAATGAGTATGCTTTCAGTTTTTAAGAATACATACAAACCAGCAAATGCTAACACCAACATCTATGAGACTTCCTGCTCTTGGGCTTGCCAGTGCTCTCCCTCATACAGTAATTCCCAAAGGTCTGTACTTTATTTCTTGATTTTGAGCTTTCCCTTTTCAAATCTCAGGTTTAAAATCTAGCAGTGCCAGAAAGTAGGTCAAAGCTAATAGCTCTTTCTGTTACCAAGAAAAAAAGGAAGTACAAAGGATGGACTATCAGATTTCTTGCCATAGTTCCCCTGAGAGTTTGCCCTGCCATTAAGACATGTGCCTAACACATCTGCACCCAGGCTCCATCCTAGGCTCCCAATACCCAGCCTTCTTCTTGAAGTATGGTCCTCAAGGGTATCACTGCTCATCTTAGGACTTTCCCAAAGCCAGAGACAACTAGATAACTAAAGTTCCCTTTGGGAGGACACCTGCTTCTCTCTCTCAGAATGGAGACATTCCTATATCTGTTCACAAGGAATCCTTCTCCAAAGTAACAACAACGAAAAACTTGATTAAGTTTCAAGTCCTTGTCTAATTATGTTACTCATCAGTAGAGACCTCTCCTCTGTGAAGTCCTTCTCTGAGACTTCACTATGGAGTGGAAGCAAGATTGGCTTCTTGGAGGATATGCCAGAGGGTTTCAAATTCCTACCAAGCTGGAAAGGCTTTGGGACAGAGCTTCATGTTGAACTATATGTCTGAAACCTACGGGACAGTTCAGTCTAGTTCCGAGAGGCTCATCAGCAATAAGAAAGACCTGGATTCAAATCCAACGTGTGATGATCCTGCCCAGTCACTTACCTCTCTCAGACTCAGTTTCTTCTTCTGCAAAGTGGGAATAATATTAGCACCTACCTCATATGGTTTTTGTAAGGATCAAATGGGATAAGAAATGGAAAGTACTTTGCAGACCTCAAAGTGCTATGCAAGCATTAGCTGTGATCATTAACATTATCATTAGTTATACGGTGATACATTTTCCAGTCACAGAAGCTCCTGAAGACCAGTTACCAAATTTTGCAGGGATTGTGAGCTGCATTAGTAGAGAGAGTAGCAATACCACAATTAAATCATAAATACTTAAAGTATTGAAGTTTTTACTCTTAAAATAGCACAAAGGGAGGGGTGGCTATATGGTGCAGTGAATACTGGCCCTGGAGTTAGGAAGACCTGAGTTCAAATCTGGCCTCAGACATTTGACACATGTACATGCTGTATGACTTTGGGCAAGTCACTTAACCCCAATTGCCCCCTAAGGAGCAAAAAAAAAGCACAAAGGAAAAGAATCGAAGAGAATTTTCAGCTCTTAGACCAACAATGACCTTAGTCATCATGACTGGTTTTTGAGAAGGTATTTTCCATTGTTAAAGAGCTCTGACTCCAGGGAAGTGGTTGTTAACTTTTTGGCATGGGCCCATTAGTAGTCTGGGGAGAGGAAGCCCATGGGCCCTCACTCAGAAGAATGTCTTTAAATGCAAAAAATTAAACTATGCAGGGTTACAAATTATGTTGAAATACAGATACCAAAGTATTAAAAAAAAAAAGTTCCCGGACCCAGGTTAATCCCTACTCCAAAGTATGCAACCATCAATGGGAATGTCAAACAAGGCCTTCTAACACTTCTCCTTTTCCTTAAAAATCCTTAGATTTTAGAAATAATGTCACTTTCTGAGACATTTCATTCTGGGTGGTAGTAAGACTGCATGTGTGAGAGAGAGAAAGGGAGGGAAATCATTTGTAAATGATTGATTGGTGGTGTTTACAGTTAGGTTTCTTATCTTTCCAAGTTTCAGGTTTGAACACAAGGAAGAAAGACTAGCCCAGATCCCTCACAGCACTGATTACATTCCAGCCTATTTCTACAGCAGGAGTCGGGGTGGGTGGGCAGGGTGCTGTAGTCAGTAACAGCTCCACATCATCAGCCTAGGTGAGAGAGAAGGGAGATGACAGGCAGCAAATGTGGGAGAAAGGAGAAAGTCCAGACTGGGTCACCCTTTCTTTACCCCAACAAGACTTAATGGGCTGGTTACCCCCTTAACCTCTTTTCTCCGTTGGTTTAGACGTCTCCAGGGGCCTTGGGAATCGTTGACTCCAAGTTGAAAAACCAATGAGGGAGAGATTTAGTTTAAAAAACAAACAAACCAAATCCTCACGTTCTTTTCAAAATGTGTGAAAAATATAAAAGATGGAAAAATATCTTAGGAAAAAACCCATACCTGTAGTCTCAATTCCTATTTTAATTAATTGTAATTAATTCCCATGAGATTCTATCCACCCACAGAAATGAAATGCTTTTTCAAAAACAATAGAAAAATGGTGATAACCTGTGGAAGCTTCATTTTTTTTCCCTGAAAAAAGAATAGAAATAAATATATTCATCATATTCAAAGTATCTAAGAGTTCCTAGGGGGGAAGAGATTTCCGATTTCTTTTCTTACTGAGTTGCACAATATCTCGTTGACTGGATGTTTCTACACTAGCATACAAAAATGGGGGAAAATATTCACTATTATCTGTGTTTAAAGCATCATGTTATCCAGAGTCTACAATTAATTTACTAGATGCAGTATTTGCATATTTGCATATAAAATTTACTTCATTGAAGCCTCCCTCCTTGGAATTCCGAGATTCAAACATCATCTCTTACAAGAAGCCTTCCCTGATAACTCCAGTTGTTATATTATTCATTCATGTATTTACCTGCCTACATATTTATTCATTCATTTGTCTATGCATTCAGCTGCCTACCCACTCATCCATCCATCCATCCATCCATCCATCCATCCATCCATCCATCCATCCATCCATCGGTAACACTCCAATTGTTTTCACATTACAGACACTGATAATTCCTGCTTCCTCAGGGTCTCTTGCAACAAAGTAAAACAGTTAAGTAAAAGTAACGGTGTTGATTGAGCCTCTCATTCTAGCAAATTGTGGTCCTTCTCGATCCTGACTCTAACAAATAACATGTTAGATATTGCTCCCAGCATCATAATGGTCACAAATGCTGCAAGTAAATTTTCATTCAAGTTAAAGATAAAAATGTTTAGCAGAAGAAGACCAAGCCCCCATCCACAGGGCACAGACCTCCCACAAGCTCACACACTGGGGGCACATAAATAACTACTCTTTGAAAGGAGACAAGTGGTGCTTAATTTCCTACTACGTGTCAGATAGCAGCTAGATGGCACAGTAGATAAGAGGGAGGAGGATATGAGTTCAAATATGACCTCAGACACTATCTGTGTGATCCTGGGCAAGTCACTTAACCCCATTTACCTCAGTTTACTCATCTGTATAATGAGCTGGAGAAGGAAATGGTAAAAAAAACCTCTAGTATCTCCGCTAAGAAAACCCCAAATGGGATCATGGAGTTGAAAAGGACTGAATGACAACAATGTGGCAGTGACTCTGTTAAGGGCTTTATAAAATACTAGCTCACTTTATCCTTACAACAATTCTGGGAGCTGGGTGCTGTTGTCCTCATTTCATAATTGATGAAACTGCGGTCAACAAAGGCAGACCTACAGAGGTGTATGAAGCCAGATCTGAGCTTAGGTTTTCCCAGGGTCAGGCTCAGTGCTCAGTCCACTTGTCCACTATGACGCAACTCACTCCTCCAGATTTAGGCATTCAACCACTCTTCGTCTGCCTAGTCTGCCCCTCTTTCTTCATGCTCTCTGTGAGCACAGCAGGAAACACGATCAAATGGTTTACTGAAAACCTTCTGTCCGCTACTTAGCAGAGTGCTGCCACAGAGAAAGTACTTAATAAATGCTTGTGGATTGACTGCCTAATCTAACTAGACTGAAAACAAAGGAAATAAAGTAGTAAAGTAGTACTTTTTTAAAAAGTCATGCTGCCTTTTAGAAGCTACTGCTTCTTTTTGTAAATGCTTATGAAGAACTTCTCTAATAATTTATTAAAATAATTTTTAAACCAGAAATAAAAAGTGAAGTTCACTGGCTTCAAGTTTGCAGATTTCATTCTTCCTTCTTTTCTTTCTTCCTTCTTTCCCTCCCTCCTTTTCTTCCTTCCTTTCTTTCCTTCCTTCCTTCCTTCCTTCCTCCCTCCCTCCCTTCCTTCCTTCTTTCCTTCCTTCCCTCCTTCCCTCCTCCCTCCCTTCTTTCCTTCCTCCCTCCCTCCCTTCCTTCCTTCTTTCCTTCCTTCCCTACTTCCCTCCTCCCTCCCT
>CM053597.1:22609167-22685501 GCA_028646575.1 Pseudocheirus occidentalis | reverse complement strand
ATTGTGTCTCTTGAAGAGCTGGAGACTAAGTACATTTATCTGTAGGTGCATAATGTAAGTATTTGAGAAAACTTGAGGAAAAATCTAACCAGTGGGAAAATCTCTTATACACATTTCATGTAAAGGACCCAAAAGGGTGTGTGGAGAGGACTCCTGGGCAATGTGAACATTGGGATAAAAGGAGTGCATGAACATCATTTGAAAAAGGGTGGAATTCACCACGCAAAATATTACAAATCATATTGTAACATGCTAAAAATAATGCAGAATGAGCCACATTATCATTCCACCACAGACAGATGTTTGTACAGATGCTCTATTTCTAAACACTGACATAATGAAGTAATTTTCCCTTCTTCATTTTTAGGGGAAAAATTCCTTTATGAAAAAAAATTCCTACTATCTATATCAAAATATCTGCCAGTTAAGGGAACATATGAAAACTTCAAAATAGTTTTAGAATCTTTTTTTCTCCTGTATCTGAATTCTTTTTAAAATTGTACCTAATCTCAAAGATCCAATCATTACTTTTTAAAGAAAATGAAAAACATATTTTATATTCTCTCAGAAATTAAACTGAGCCTGCACAACTATATATTTCTGTTTTAGATTAATTGTGGGGGAGTTGAATTGTTTTACTTTCCTTCCACATGTTGGTCTATGGGGAAGTGACGCAGACCAGACAAGGCAGGTTGGGGACCTGAATCATAGGCACTAAGGAGTCCTTTGTCTGGGAAATTCACTTCAATTTGGCAAAGACATTGTTAGTCCAAGGTGTAGATGGTGACCATTTCTAACCTTTCTCAGTGTTATCTCATCCTGTGTCTTGTACCAAACCTGGGTATCCTCCATGACTCTCTCTCCAGGTTTCCTGCCATCATGCCTCTGCCCACACTGTTCCCTATGCCTAGAATACCTTGTCCCCTCTCCTTCATTATCAATTGCTTTCCTATATAATCTTTGAAACCCAACTCAAATATCACCTCTTCTATGGACCTTTTGCTGATCCATATTCCTACACTCCAAGTTAATGATGTCTTTTTGTCCCACGGTGGTTTCACAAAGTAATTTGTTTTACTTCATTCCCTTAGTCTATATTATTTTGCATTCTATACAGCAGACAGGTGAATGAACAGTGGATGTAAGCAGACTGCACAAGGGTTTATGCAGATACAGTATTGTGAAGGATGTTATCAGAGAATCCAGGGACTAGAAAAAAAGGTGGTCTAGTCATGTGAAGATAAATGAGACAGCCAATGGAAAAAAAGGTAAGGAATAAGTACTGAGAGCCTGTTATGTGCCAGGCACTGTGCTTTACAAATATCAAATATTATCTTATTTGCTTCTCACCACAGCCCTGAGAAATAAGTGCTATTTTATCCCCAGTTACAGTTGGGAAAACTGAGGCAGGCCGAGGTTCAGTAATTTGCCCAGGGTCATGCAGCTGCTAATATCTGAGGTCTCATTTGAACTTAGGTCTTCTTGACATCAGGACCATCAGGACCATTCTGTGCCATCTAGCTGCCTTTCATGGATAATATATGTGTATTATGTAATGCTGAGGGAACTAGAGGAGGGCCCTCACCATGTTGAGTGGACGACTTGTGGGGAATCTATAGGACACGGATGTCCAATGGCTGTCACCATACTGTTTCAGGCATTCCTTTCAGTCATGCACATTTCCATCTTGATTATGTCTGGTTCACGCCTTCTTGAAAGTTTGCTAGGAGAAGGCCACCCAATGTCCTCCTAGAGGTCTTCTTCACTTTCTCCTAACATTGTGAAGGTGCCATTGGGGTACTCTGGCCAACCACCTGCCATCTTTCACCCTTGCTGTAGGACCAACCCTTTTCTCTTCTTGCACTACAATTAATTGATGCCATCTGCCCTTTGCTCATTAATTGTAAATTCCACCTGTTCTTACTCACCATGTGTCTTCCCGTTGGCCTCTGTGCCATTTTCACATTTAATTCTGCAGAGGTAATAGCATTCCAGATTTAACTGCCAGACAGCAGCCTCAGTAAATAAAATGGTTGTATGGCAAAGATGGAACGTTGTTTTATTGGGTTGTCAAGTTCAGAGTTTACACTCCGCTAAAAATTAGGAAAACAAATAAAAGCAGATAGAAAGACTGTGTCTCAATGTCTCTAAGATCCCTCAAAACCCTTACAGTCGAATGGAGGAAAATAACACATACAAGATGGCAGTGGTGAGAAGGTACCTGTCAGGAGACTTGGGACCAGGAGAAGTGCTTCAGTCCCAACAGCTGCTTTGCTTCCTCTTGATACAGGTGGCCCCCAAATCTCTTCCTAGGCTTACTTTCTCTCCTGAACTCCAGTTGAACCTGCCCAACTGCCTGCTGGCTATCTCACTAATTCCATATTATCTCCTCCAATGTAGGAGGTCCCAATAGACTCTCATTACCTCTGCCTCCCCACCTTTACTCTTCCTTAGATCTGTTGAGAGCCCTATCATCCTTCTAGGCACCACGACTCACAACCTTGTCCTTTCCTTCACCACTCTTCTTTTCAATCAGTGGCCATGTCTTATCAATTCTACCTCATATTTCTTCCCTCTTCTCCATTCCCACGGCCCTATTTCATATCTTCATTACCTCAAGTCTGAACTATTGCAAAGGCATCTTTCCTAATTACCTTGCTTCTAATCACACCCCTCTCTAAAACATTCTCTACACATTGGCCAAAATAATCTCTGCAAGACACAGTTGTGATCATGTCATTCTCTTGCTCAAAAAATGTCAGTATCAGTAGCCCCCTATATCTCTGAAAATAAAGCACAAATTCCTTAAAGCAATTCAACATTTGCCCCTCCCCACCTAAGTTTCTAGACATCTCATATTTCTTCCTTCCTCTGCATTCTGCCTAAACTGAACTACTGGGTTTTCCTCAAGTTTGGCATTTCACCTCGTCTCTGTGGCTTTGTTTAGTCCGTCTGCAGTGCCCAAACTGGATCCCCTCTTCATAATGGGTTCTTGTTGCTGTTGTTCTGTCATTCTTCATTTGTCTCTGACTTTTCAATGACACCATTTGGGGTTTTCTTGGCAAAGATATTGGAGTGGTTGGCAATTTCCCTTTCCAGCTCATTTTACAGATGAGGAAACTGAGGCAAATATGGTGAAGTGACTTCACCATGGTCACACAGCTAGTAAGTGTCTGAAGCCAGATTTGAACTCAAGAAGATGAGTCTTCTTGACTCCAAGCCCTGGTGCACTATCTACTATGCCACTTAACTGGCCCAAATTAATTAAAAAAAGGAAGCTATAAAATGGTTTGCTAGTTTCACTCTGCACTCTCAGATGGCTTCTTGGCCCAGCTCTGGTCCCTTTACTCTCTCCCACCTCCCTAGGAAGCAGACTGCTAGGGCCCCAGGGTGCTCCAATACAAAAGCTATTTGGTCCATCTCTCATCAGTCAACACGCATACGTCCTTCCTTCTTCTCCTCTCCTTCTCCTCAAGAACTCATTGATTAGAGTTAAGCTCATTTGAAGATAGGATGTAAACAAGGGTTGCCCCTATAAATAAAGTTCACATGCCTTCGTTGATGTCTTTGTTGGCTGGCATCCTTGAACTTTTGTTTTGTTTTGAGGAAGATGAAACAGAGGAAAATCTTGTAATTATCTCCCAAAGGTCAGGGCAGGAGTCACGGATTCTGTGAACATAACTACATGTGCCTGCATGTTAAGAAAGTTTCCACCAGGCTGATGGAAAATTCTGCCTCACCCAACACATACTTGTAGATGGTAGTTTCAAAGCAAAAAGTTGGTTGAACTTTACTAAAAACCAAGCGGATAAGAAAGAAGAAAGGGAACAAGCTTTATAAAGACCTTACTATTTGCCAAGTACTGAGCTATGTGCTTTGCAAACCTTTCTCATCTGATCCTCACAACTATCCTAGGAGGTAGGTGCTATTATTATTCCCATTTCAGAGCTGAGATAGCTGAGAAAGATAGAGATTAAGTGACTTGCCCAAGGTCACATAGTTAGTAAGTATCTGAGGCCATATTTGAAATCAGGTCTTTCTGACTCCAGATTCGGAGCTCTTTCTAGTAGTAAATTACATATGGATTGCAATGTAGGTTTGAGAACTGGTTTCTCATATTAACAAGACCACATATCTTTGATATGCTGACATCACTGGCAGTAAATCAACTCATATTTATATGAGAGAATGGATGCCAAAAAGTGCTGTCCTTTTAGATGGAGGCTTAGTGATATGAGCAATCACACTCTCTCCCAAAGAAGATGATCCTTTGGGATGGTTGACCTGAAGCAGATTCTTTGGATGCAAAGCAGTGGGGCAATTCAATACAGAATTACACAGAGCTGACTGTCCTTACTGGACGATGTTTCAAGGGAAGGGATTCTATTTGGTTGCTAAAAAAGACAAGATTAAATGCTCTCTGAATTACACAATAAAAACTAAAAAAAGAAATGGAGGGAGCTCTGGGCAGGAATGGACTCTTTCCATATGTTATCCACACCATCACACCCCAAACGTTATCTAATACCAACTTTTTTAAAATTAAAAAAAGAATGTGTGGGAGTCAGAAAGTTTTGTGAATTGTTCATCACAAGAACTTTGTGGAAATAATCCTAAGACTAAAATCTGTTTGCAAGGGTAGCATTGGGTCTGAAGAGTCAGGGTGCTAGGCAAGAACTTTAAAGGGTGGCTAGGGAGCCCCCTGCCCTGCCCTGCCCTTTCCTTCCACACACCCCACTGCCTTTGGACAAGCTGCTGCTCCCTGTCCAATCCCATGCTGGAATGATCTGCTCCTCTCTTGGAAATGGCCCAATTACTGTACACTTGCCTTGGAATCAGGATGATTTGGGTTCAGATCTTGCCTCATGTATTAGTTGTTTGATTCTATGTAATTAACTTGGTATTTCTCAGCCTCCATTTTCTAATCTGCAAACTGAGGGTAATGAAGTAGCCACCACATTGAGTTTTTGTGAAGATCAAAAGACATAATTTATGCATAATTTGCCATCATTAAAAAACACTGTCTATGTGAAATACCATCATCATTATCATTATTTTCATCCTCTCATTTTTCCCATCTTTAAAAAATAGTTTCAATTAGAAATGAGGTGAGGACAAGTCACACTCTGATATCATTTCTTTATATTTAATGTTTTGTAGGCAATTGTGTAGGACAGGTGGATTTAAAAAAACTGCTTTTATGAGAATATCCAGGTGTATTCTCATAGTGTTGGGCAGTCAATAAACATGTATGAAGTTCCTACTATGTGTCAGGCATGGTACTAAGCTCTGGCGATACAAAGAAAGTCTTGCTCAAAGCATCGTCAGTGCAACTCCAGGAGAAAGCAGAACAGGGACGATAAATACCTCATCCTAGTCCTACATGGTTTTAACTTCTTCTTCTAGATCTCTATATTTTCAGAGTATTTTTGTTTCATGAAGCATGGAGTTGAGCGTGGATGTGGCTAAAACATTGTTCTTAAATATTTTGGGTCAGGGCAGTGTTGCTTATAGGAAACAATTCTGCCCATATAAGTGCTTGGAGTCCCACTATAGGTTAATGAAAACTGAAAGTATAATTCTGGGTTCTGTATTCACAGCATGGGGATGTTTTATCTCAGTTTACAAAGAAAGTGAATTTTTGATGCCTCATTCTTGCCATCAGATGGCATCTTTCTAGCTAATAGATGCTCAATTTTTGTACCTCACAGTTTCTACCATTTCATTACATAATCTGTACTGATTAATCAGATCTTGAACTTCATTTAATTTCTGGGGACAATGGCCTGATGGTGAAGCACTCTCACAAATCCCTCTACTTCTACTAATAAATTAATCTTCACAATTCATTAATTTATTTGACACATCAATATCCACATAGTTTTGGTTGAGTTCATGCTCTTACCCACTGCGACTCTTTTGATTCCACTCTTGAATCTCAGTGATTTCATAGGTATTGTGAGGAGAAAAGCCACTTTTGTTGTATGTGTATCCACCATTGGATTCAAAGAATCTGATGATGCATCACTATTGTTGGCCTCTCTTATTACTTTTTGAAGTGAGGTATATTTATTTCAAAAGTATTTCTGTAAATTTTAACCTGTTTATTATTTACTCAAAAAAACATTTATCTTCATCTTTCCTTTTGGCAAGAAAGTGTTATTGTTTTCTATAACTTTCTTGGAGTGGTAAGGCCTGCTGCATTTCATTAACATTGTGAGGTTTTTTAATACAGATAATTTCTAGTTCTATTGCTGCCCATTTTACTGTGCCAAAAGTTTATATTAAGATGGTTACTGCTCTGGATGCAGATAGAAGCATACCACTTTTTTCTTTGTGTGTGTATGTGTGTGTGTGTTTTTCATCTGTATCTTCTTTTACAACATGGATAATATGGAAATGTTTTGTATGATTGCACATGTGTAATCTATAAAAAATTGTTTACTATCTTACGATGGGAAAGTGAAGAGAGAGGGAGAAAATTTGGAATTCAAAATAAAAAAGAATGTTAAAAATTGTCTTGTGATTGGGAAATTTTTTTTTTAAAAGACTGGTGGTGTTAAAAAGTGTTGATTCCTCTAAATGTGTTCTTCCCAATAATGTCTGATCTCACAATGCCTATCAGACTCTTAACATACTGAGCTTTGACTTTCTCCATGATAGCTTTACAATTATTGTGTCAATGCTCAGGACCTTTAGTCCTCATTCTTCCTTGATGTACATAGAGATTATACACTTTAGTTCAAATTATATTTTTATGTCATTGGAGAAAGTCTCCAGAAGATAAAGGAGTTGTTTGAGGTTCTTTTGATTGGAGCCACCTAAGGTGATGCAACTCATGTACTGCCATGATGACCTGTGGATGACTTTTGGAAGTAGGCCAACCCGCTGTCCACTAAATCCCACTTCCTCTGAATAGAAATACATATGTACGTATACATACATGAGAGAGTGTAGCAGGGTAGGCAGAGAACTAATCTTGGAGCAAAGAGGACATGAGTCTAATTCCTGTTTCTGCCAGCAGTTATGTGATCTTGGACAAGATCTTTAAACTCTTAGACAACTCTCTAAGATTACAACTTGTGAGAAAATACAGACCAGCCTTGATAGAGAGGGTCCTTTTCTGGGAGCACTGTATATACTGGTCAAGTCTAATATGCCTCTGTCTGCACATACACATGCACACACATGCATATACATATATTGTATATCATGATACACACATGAATATATGCTATTTGTGTATAGCGTATGTGCCAAGTTCATATATACACATATACTATAATTGTATGCACATACATGGACCCATAAATGTATGTGTAAACAAAGGAAATGGGTCTATATGAGACAGTGGTGATGACAGTGTAGTCAAAAGAGTTGTGGATTGATTGCCCAGGGAAAGGCCAATGAGGATTGTGGTCTAGAGAGCTGGACAAGAACAAAGTTAGAGTAAATAGTCTATACAAATTAGAGAGAGAAGGTGAGAGATTAACAAACAATTCTTGGTCAAGATAATAAAGAATAATAATATGAAAATTTCAATTCTGGGCTGGATTTCTCTTGCCGTGGGGAGGGGGGGAGTTACTTCTGGATCAGGGATTCTCAATTCTTTTTGTGGCACAAAACCCTTTGGCAGTTTCTGATAAAGGTAATGGTTTAATTTCAGAATGTGTTAAAATCCATAAAATCATATATATAGGCTACAAAGGAAGCCAATTATATGGAAATAAAGGCATTTTTAACAAAGAGTTTGCAGACAGTAGGTTAAAAACCATTTTATAGAGAATTACACGCATTCCAATTATGAGACCTGAGGCTGAAGTTTGCAGAGTTTTGGGAGCAAAGACTTCTCAAGCCAAGTTGACCCGGATATTACACAGGATCTGTTGTGTTCAGGGACTAGGAAACAAAGGGGATTTGGCCATCCAAGGATAAGACAAAAGGGAAAACTAGAGGTAGGGAAAGAAATAATTATCATTGCTTTTTTTTTTTACTTGTGGACATTTGGGATCAGGGGTGTGGGCCTACAGCTGGAAGGAACTAGAAATATTTGCTATGAAGAAAGAAAAATATTTTCCTCAATCTTTATCCAGCAGTTCAAGCCAAAGGAAAAGACTGAGAAGGTAAAACAAAGTCTCTGAGATGACAAAATCATAAGGCAGTATCCTACAATTCCTTGCCGAAGTTTTCTAGGGAGAGATCTCCCTAAAGGTGTGGTAATAACCTTATATAAAGTGAATGAAGGAGGGTTCATGCAATCTGCTCCAGAGATGCTCATGCATTGCAGAACTGCTCCCGACACTGAAGACAAATGAAAACAAATCACCTACTTTGGGTTTGCTCAGCCAGCGTCAGGATACTAGGGAATAACCTGTGTGTGTGTATGCATGTATGTGTGTATGCATGTGTATGTATGCACGTATGGGAGTATGTGTATGTGTGTGAGTGTGTGCATGTGTGCATGTGTATATGTGTATGTATGCATGTGTGTGAGTGTGTGTGTGTGTGTGTGTGTGTCCTAGTATGTAAATATTAAATCAGAAAAGGGTAGAGCCAAGCACAGGATCGTGAGAATCTGCCCTATCTCTACATGGAGCATTAGTACTAGACATACTTGTCACCAGCATATTTCTTTTATTCCCCCTGGTCGCAGTGGCTCCTGATCTGGGATCAGAAGATTCTAGAATGAGAAATGGAAGGAATCTTAGGGTTCATCCATTGCAAGCCCTTCATTTTACAGCTCCTAGAAACATGGGTCTAGAGCTGGAAGAAGACATGGAAGCCATCTAGAACAAATACTTCATTTCACAAATGAGGAAACCGAGTGTCCAAAGATTAAATGGTCTTCTGGTAGCAGAGCTGGGCCTCCGACTCAGGCTCCTTCACTCTTTCCCCACACACACCAAAGGGCGGAGGAGGGAGGGAAAAAAGTGGGTGTTGATTAAGTGCCTACTATGTGTCAATCACTGAGCTAAGTTCTTTACAATTATTCCTCCATTTGATTCTTACAACAACCTTGGGAGGTAGGTGCTATTAATATTTCCATCACCTTCTACAAAGGCAAATAGAGCTTAAGTGACTCGATCAGGGTCGCTTAGCTAGTCCACATCTGTTACTGGATTTGAACCCAGGTCTTTCTAACTCCAGGCCCAGAGCTCTGGCCACTGGGCCACCTCACTGCCTCTGCAGTGGACGAGGGCCATCTCCTGGGGTTCTGATATCTTGCCATTGGACCCAGATGGCTCCAGAGGAGAAAGTGAGGTTGGTGAATGCACAGCCCTGCCTCACTTAAATCCAATTCCTAATGTTATGGTCCTCTCTAAGAATGAAGGACCAACAGCAATAACAGTCCTTGATGGGCAGAAACGTCGGTGATAAGTAGAGAAAGTGAGTGACAGGAAAATAACCAGTAGTCTCCCTTCCCCAAATGTTTTTTTACAATGAAAGTTTCCAATGAGACTTAGCCAGACTCAAGTGATTAGTTCTCTACAGGCCTGTCATCCCTTCCTCCCTAACACTTGTAGACCATCACTGAATATTGCTAACTCCACTTCCACACCTCTCTCAATGGTCCCCTTCACTCCACTAGCTTCAGATCCTCATCACCTCTTGCTTAGGCTACGCCAGGACCCTCCTAATATAACTAACTTCTAGGCTTTCAGTTTCCCACTTCTCTCTATTCTTCATGTGGCTGTCAAAGTAATTCTCCTACAGCACAAGCCTGATGGTGTCACAACCCTGCTTGAGAGCCTTATCTACATTCCTATGACCCCTTTGGCATCTCTCAACAGAAGAATTAGGAGCAATGGGTGGCTCAAATTAGGAGCCAAATCTAAGGAAAACATGACTAATTCTTGTACCTCTCCCCAGGTGACATGGTTGGTTCTTGATGTCTTCAGGCAAAAGCTGCATAAATACTCCACAAGTATGTTGTTGAAGACTAGATGACCTCTGAAGTACAGTCCATCTCTATGAATCTGTAAAATCACCATTTTCTAAAGGAATTCCAGTAAGGGGAATCCACAATCCATGTATTAATTCTCATTCCTTCTTTCTTTACTTCCATGTATATGCACTCAAACTCCCTTTCACCAAAAAAACCATCTTGAGGAGTGAGTCACATGTAAACCCTCCATTGCATTAAAAATTTAAAGACTTTTCCTCTCCAGCAGCAGAATTCCTGAGTTGAGTCTTACCTTTTGGAAATGCACTTAACTTGATAAAACTGAACAATAATCTTTTTGTTTCTAATTCACAGTCACATCATCTCGATCCCAGGAGTGTCAGCCCAATGCTACTTAGAGTGTACAACTCTCCATTAAAAGTATTCTAAAGACTACAGATTACACTCAACTAGAGTCTGGGGAAATTACAGGAACATTAAGGCAAGGACATAAAGGTTCCTTTAGATTTGGATAAGAGAAACATTGGAGCAATAAATGTCATTCACCATCTCCAGATAGGCCTCTTACACAAGCCAGATGTGACTTTAGACATTGTCAAGACCACCTTGCATCCATTCCAAAATGAGCTAATATTTCAAACCATTTTTAAGAGTGGACTGTATTTTGTTAAACAAACATTCAGATATTTCTAGTGGAGTGAAATGGGAAAAGTGCTGGACCTGGGGACAGAAGAGGGAGGTTTGAATTCAGCTTGGCTACTTGTTGCTTGTTTGCCTGGGGCAAGTCCCTTCACTTTCTTTATCTTAAACTGAGGGAGTGGAATTAAGTGACTTTTTGGTTCTCTCCCCTTGTTTTATCTAAGACCTGAAGACAGAGGCAAATAGCTACCATGTCATGATTCTGCTCATTCCCCAAAGGAATTTTCTCCAATTTCCTTTTCCTCATTTACATTTGGAAAATAATGAAGCAAAGGCTGGGGAGGAAACACATATAGTGGAATCAGCTTCTGAGTCAGGAAGGCCTTGGCTTAAATTGCATCTCTGAGACATACCAGCTCGGAGATCCTGCTCAAGTCACACTATTTTCTCGGTGCCCCAGCAATATTCTAAGGTGCCAGTTGGCACTGATAGAATGTTCCTTCAGTGAGCATTTCCCTCCCTGGTGAAATCATAATTCTAGAACTAAAAAGGGTGCTACCTTTGACAACTGTGAGCTGGCATTCATTGAATGTCAACCTTATATCAGACACGTGAAAGCTCAGCATAGCAGGAGGGCCCTGCCCACAGGCATGACACAGAGAAGAGATAAAAACAGGGTCTGTGGGGTGTTCCAGGAGGGATTTGTGCTGTCTGAGGTGGTCAGAAGTGATTCAGAGCAGGGCCTTTCTGCCCTAGTTCAATCAGTGGTCCTTAATTCCCTGACAAAATATAACAAGCTAACAGCATATCCTAGCTCAGATAAGCTGGGTAATGAGTCTCTACTTAGTTTAAGAAGGCTGGGCCAAATCACTTTTCCAGTATCTTCTATCTCTAGGTCTATGAATTTATAAAACTATGGTCATCACTGAACTATGATAAGAAAAGGCTTAGACATGAGAATACTTTTATGTTCTGTCATATGTAACTCTGAGGCTTAATAAAGTCTCCACAATGTGGTATTTTTTTTAAGTGAACACTCTAGCTGGTGACTTTGATAGGATGAGGGCACTTACTGAATATTAAACATGACAGAAAAAAAGCAGTCCTTATTTTGATAGGCTGGAATTCAACCAAGACAGAGACCCCAAGGCCAAAAATGCATAATCATATTTTCCAGTTTCTGAAAACCTATAAAAAGCACATGTTGTTCAATGATACAGAAACATTAGCACTGAGAGACATGTACAGAGAGTCAGACCCATGGACATGACTTTTGCAAAGAGCATGGAACATAAAACATCAAGTGCTCCCTTGTATATTCTAGCACTAACTTTCCCCATTGGACCTTGTAATTCATTGGAATGAAGCATCCCTCTCTCACAAGGAGGGGGCTGGCCAGAATTGCTAAAAGGGCTTCTAGCTTGACAGGTCTAGGCAATTCTTCCCATAACTATGTAGAAGAGGAGAGGGGGCCGTAATCTCAGAAATGGTCAACTTAGTAAATGCACTATAATTTTAAAGGCCCATCTTAGCCATGAAAAATAGATGGAAAAGTGTGTTTTTCTCCTTTTGTTGGAAAGGTGGAATGGGATAGTTGTGAGACGTTACATAAAGTGTGAGATATGATTGTGTTGGTTTGATTTTACTTTGGGGTGGGAGGAGATGGAGAGATGAGTGTGAAATAAATACAAAATATAAATGGAAGAATTCATTACCTCCATGGCAGCCCAGCATACTTTTGTATACCTCTAATTAAAAAAGAAAAGTTTCCTTTACATTAACTCTAAATTTGTTTCATTACAAGTTCTACGAACTCTATGAACTCTACGTAGCTCTTCTCTATGGGGCCAGAGGAAACATGTCTAATTCCCCTTACATAAGACAGACTTTTAGACACTTTTAGACAGCTACCATATCCCCACCCTTCTTGCCTAAACCTTCTGAGTCCTTTCAACTGATCCTTATATCACATGAACATGAGAGCTTTCATTATGCTGAACAATAAATAGAATGTGAAACCTGACCCAGAGAACTGACATTTCGTAAGTACTTGTTCTGTGTATACTTATGTGTGCACAGCTTGTCTTGCCCAATAGAATATAAACCTAGTAATGGCAAGGATTCTCTCACTTCTGTCTGTTTATCCCTAGAGTAGAGCACAGTCCCTGTTATGTAGTAGGACAACTAAAAGAAAAGGGAAGAGGAGTGGTAGGGGTGGTAGCAGTGATAAATAAAGATAATAAATTATTTTTAAAATAATGACTAACATTTATACAGCTTTAAAGTTCACCAAGCATTTTACAGATGTTTTCTCCTTTGACCCTTAAAACAACTCCATAAAGTAGGTGCTATAATCATCCTCATTTCACAGATGGAGAAACTGACTCATAGAGCCATTAAGTGACTTACCCAGGTTCACACAGCTAGTAAGTGTCCGAGGCTGGATTCAAACTCAGGTCTTCCTGACTCCAAGTCCAATCAGCGCTCTATTCCCTGAGTCACTTGGTGCTATATAGTAGACATTTAAAGGTGACTAAGAAATCATGGAATATGAGCAGGTTTGAGCTACGTAGAGAAAGAAGACGATGCCCGTTGGCCTGTGGGCCAGTCCTTACCTGGCCTTTGTTTTTTTTCTTTTTAACTTTCCCATGGGCTAGAAACCTCAAAGAGCTTCCACCCACAGCCACATTATCCTTTGGCCCTCTAAGGAGAATTGGTCTGTATGGTTATGTTCTAAACCATCAGGAGAAGCATCTCAAGGATCAGGCTAATTGTCTGGCAAATACTTACAAATGGAGGAAACCTAGTCGGGTAAAGGTATATCAGCCAATCCCCTGATGAAATACTCTTACAAAGCAACTCATGTCTGAAGTGCATGCCCTCATGTCTATCTCCCTCTCGATGACATTCCTTCTGATTCAAGCACAGCAGACTTTCTCAGGCAAGCACGGCTTTTATTAGGTGCTATTACTACAGAATTCCCTGGCTTTGGTTCTAACACCCATCTTAGAACTCTGGAATTCCTTAGTAACTTCATTTTCTGCCAAAAGGTTCCTTACTTGTACCATTCACCTCTGTATCCTTCCATGGGAATCTTTAATGAACTGAGACTGTGAAAGAGATCATTCCTTCCTTACCAGCAAATGAGCAGTCACCGCATTACACTGGGGTACGTGTGATGTCTAGTGGAGTGACTGTAATCTTTCTAAAGTCACAGACCAAAGAGCAAGAAGACCTTGGCAAAACTATAAACAGCTGGAGGCCCTAACCTTGTGATGTGCCCTTGTTCCCCATCAGCACTGCCTGGTAATCCTCCACTTCAATGTCCACCCATAATGCCTTGGTGTGTGCTCAGGAAAGGATCTGATGTCAGCAATTTACAATCCAATGTGAACCTGAGGGGATGTGGGTATTGTCACAGGGCTACTCACATTTTTAGCCTCAAGTCTGATTGTGAAATGAAAATGTTTGTTCCCTACTAAAGGAATTTCAGAAGAATTCCACCAATCAGCCAGGAGGAGGGAGAGGCATTATTTTCACCAGCACTTGACCTTGAAATCACACTACTCAGAGGCCCTAGTCCCAACCTAAAACAGTATCATCTGCTTCCCCCCTTTGCTGCTCCTCTTTGCATTGCTTCACAGATTAATGTTCCTTTTAAAAGTGGTAACCAGATCTGCAAGCTGTTTGCTTGTAAAAACTTCAAAAGCCTAAACTTTATTGCTACTCACTTGTTAGCAGTGCCTGGTGGACTTTAAAGGGGAAAGGGCAAATGGAAAAAGAGACAAGCCCATTGTAAGGGGGAATCTGGTGGGACTGTCCTTGATCAACTCTTCCTGACAGTCCTCTCTTGGGAACCTCAGTCTTCTTCTAGTGATGCTTTTTGGCTATGAATCATGGAATTTAACCAATTGCAAAGATCTGAAGATGAAGATCAGCCAAAAGGCCACGGAGGGGTGCATGATGGGTACAAGGAGGCGGAAAGTCATTACAAATAGGGAATTATGTAGAGGAACTGTCCTTAGGAAAAAATGTACGAGTAAAAAGGAAAATAGACTGTTTATGCTACAACAGTAGTGGGTAAACAACAGATAGACCAAAGGCTCCATTGAGATGCATCCTGAAGACATCATATCAGAGGCCCCCGACATTGGTTGAACAGTCCCTCCCCCATCCCCAGTTTGAACCTATGGGAGAGCACAGAGAAGGATCTATGGCTGTGCATGAGTGGATGGCTTGCAATCTGTATCACTGGAAAGACCAACCACATCTTGGAGGCCACAGATCTCAATGGAGTATCAGAGTATTAATATTGAATGTAGTCCCTGGTTTCCTTATTGCACTGATAAAATGTGGCTGCACACACACACACACACACACACATGCACACACACACATTGTCTGTTAGCACGTGAAACCCACAGTTAATGGATTTAGGAGGAGTAATGTGCTAGCCTCCTTTCCAAGCCATCTGAACTTGTGGTTCAGGTGACAGGATTATAATTTTGCTTGTTTGTTTTGTTTACCTGGTAAAGCCAAGATGAATCCCAAGGAATTCTTGCTTCTGCAGCCAAGGACCAGAGCTTCAGAAATAATAATAATATTGTCATAATTCATATCTACAGTGCTCTTTTTCACTGACTTTAGGCACTTTGTAAAGTACAAAGAAGGCAGGATAATATAATTATCTTGACTTTTACAGATAAAGCAAATGAGGTTCCAAGAAGTTAAGGAGGCCCCCTCTCCTGGAGAAACTGAGCATGTGTGGCTGCTGGTGGTCATGCTCATGTCTCACAGAAATAAAGGGGTGCAGACACTGAAGGGCACCCCCAAAGCCATGGCATGAGACTTAGGGATCCCAGGAAGAGGTGGGATCAACTAAGGGCACCAAGTCTGGAAGACCTGAGTTCAAATAAATGCCTGCACACCACTTCTCCTTTCCCATTCCCCCAAATTGTGTTTATATCAGTTGAAAATAATTACTAGTGACACCTTGCAGAGTCATGGAAAGTTATCGAATTTTAGAGCCAGATGGGACCTTCTAGGTCATTTATACCAACTCCCTTATTTCAGACAGAAAGAAAGTGAGCAGGTAGTAGATGGGCTCTCTTGAACCTAAAAGATTACAAGAAAATGCTCAGCCAAAGTCAGAGTAAGCCTCGCTGATACCTGCTACATCCCAGCGGGACCCTCTTTGTGCTAGTTCTTTGCAACTGTATACAGAGAGGTACATTCCTACAAAGTAAATTGATTCAATGAGTATCTGAATCCAGTCTTGGACAGATAAGACATTTGGCAAATAGCATGAGTCTCGTTAGGATATAATCTGCATTACTGGTAAGACTATTTCCTTTGGTCAGTCCTTTATCTGTGTAATTCGGCACACCCAGGATTTTAAACGTGATAGATACCCAAAAGATTCTTGAAGTAGGCTTGGGTGTGTGTACACCATGTGTTGGGGGAAATGGTTAATAATGAGAGAGAGAAAGGGGGGGAGGGGAGAGAGATGACTGTAATAAATGTACTCAGGAAGTCAAAATGTTTGTAGTCAAGAGACAGGAAATGATTATCAGAGACTACAGATTCAGCATCTAGGATTATACATTGGGATTTTCAAAACATGTATCCCCAGCAGAATTCGTATGCGATTTACTACACGGCCAATGTTTTAAAACTATTTCATCCCATAGCTACCCTTAGCTGCTATGCTTCATTACGAAGCACCAAAATTAAAAGCAGAAAACAAAAATACTCGCTCGTGGTCCAAGTAATTGGCAGTTAGAAAGTTTCTAGCAAAGCAACAAAACACTGCATGGAAAGCTGACATTTAAATGGGAAAGAAACAATATTGGCACATTCCAAAGGCAGAGCAAATACCGACTGTCCCATCAAGCTGACCCAGGATGAAAAAAAAAAGAAGAAAGAAATAGAATGACCATATGCCATCTCTGGTTTTACTTACTTGCAGGGGATGGGGTGCTGCACCCGCTGGTGGGTGGATGGCCATGGAGTCCATGAAGAGAAGGGAGGGAGAGTCCACCAATGACTGGAGGGAAGAGTAACGGATATGGGGCAGATGGATAGTGATTCATATGTCCATTCACTGCTGGAACCGGACATGTGTGGCTGCTGGTGGTCATGTTCATGTCTCACAGAAATAAAGGGCTGCAGGCAGCGGTGGGCATCACTTCGGTCTCCAAACCAAGATGTATGACTTGGGGATCCCAGGAAGAGGAGGGATCAAGGAAGGCCAGGAAAGCGGCGGCTCTGGGTGAGGAGCCAATGAAGCCAGTGTTTGTCAGATGATGCTGATTATCAGAGCTGTTGCTGTGCCTGTTTCATTTTGCAATGTAGATCACGAGGAGGAAGACATCTTTTTTCTCGGCTGTTCTCTCTCTTTCTCTCTGGGGCACCAGTTCAGTCCTGATGCAAGACTGAGAGGAAGTAGTCACTTCATAGGCTTGTACCGCTACACTCTGTACAGGGAAAAAAAGACAGAACCCTGATATAAGCAAAGTAAGGGACTAGTCTCCATTTCATTACAAGGGTAATATGGAAGACTTCAATGAGATGAATGAAACCTCTTTCTAAAAATTTCTCCTTCTATTACAGTCATAACTAGGGTGGGACAGCTGAGGCTTTGCCTCAGGGGGGGTAATTTAGAGGATGCCACTGCATCCATCTTTGATGTCCTCTCCTGCTTGGCTACACTCATTGAAGGGGCAAATACTATTCTTCCCTTCCCCATCCTGTTGGGGGGAAGGAAGGGGGATGCTGCTTCCACTGGTCTGCTTGCCTCCATTCCAGGCAGCAGAGGTTTACTGGCTCCCTCACCACCAGCCTTATCTAACAGTGTCTTTGTTCCACTCCTTAGATCCATGTCCATTGATGGGCACCCTGCCCAACCTCCTGCTGGAGTTGTTGACAAATATCAGAATTACCTAAGTTAAGAAATCTTGGATAGTACTCTTCTTTCTCTTGGAGACTATACCCATCATTGATGGCCTCCCTAGAGGCAAACTCCCATTGTGGCCGGTTCTGTGACCCAAGGTACTTTATATCTCAAGGTATCCTGGACCCTTGACCTGAACATGGTGCTTACAGTGTCTGATACACAGTACGCACTAAGTAAATCTTTTATTGATAGATTTTTTTTTTACTCCCTTGGGTAAAATAATTGTTAGCTACAGATCTGAGAATGAAAAAGAAAGGTTAGATCAAAAACAGCCACAGAGGAAAATCCAGAAGACTTGGCAAGCTAAATGTGGCAGTGGATAGAGTGCTGGGTCTGGAGACAGGAAGACCTGAGTTCAGATTTGGCCTTACTGGCTGTATGACCCTGGGAAAGTCATTTAACCTCAGTCTGCTTCAATTTCCTGAATTATGAAATGGGGAAAGTAAGAGCTCCAGCCTCCCAGGGTTGTTATTATGATCAGATAGAATAATGTTGTTACAAAGTTTAACATGGTCCTGGCATAGTAGGTGCTTAATAAATGCTTATTTCTGCCTTCTTTCCTTCCTTCCTTCCTTCCTTCCTTCCTTCCTTCCTTCCTTCCTTCCTTCCTTCCTTCCTTCCTTCTTTTCTCCCTCCCCTCCTTCCTCCCTCCCTCCCTTCCTTTTCCCAGTCCATCTAGATGGCATCATTTTCCTCATTGCTTGGAGCAACATTAAGGCCAGATATAGCAAACAGCTCTCCTGTGCAGTGTCAGTTTCACCAAGAGTCTGGTTGCTCTTAAAAGGAACTATCCACTCCTGGGTTTGGTTTAAAGCATTTTTATTAAGCACTTTTGACATGCATGTTCCCCAAATTTTGGCTAAACCAAGGTTCTCTCTTCTGTTAGAAAGCTTTTCTGATGAAAAGAACTTAAAAGGATTGGAATTCTACTTCCGCTTAAGGTGTAAACTGTTTCAGTGTTTACCATGAAGCGAAATGTGCTCATTCGATGCCCAATTGTTTTTGTTCGTTTTTTCCCTCAGAGTATATAGAAAGTTGGCTTGATAAATACACAAACTGCACTTAGCATTTGCTGCATCTGCACCTGATGTGATTTTTCAAAACATGTCCGATGTGTGGCACGATTAACCATAGTTCCTTCCGTCTCTTTCTTTGGACATCCTTACTCCTATTAACTAGTGGAACTGACATTTTGTGACATTTCAGTAAACTTTCCCTACTAAGAATTGAATTCTTTCATTTTAAAAGTTGTTGAGTTCTTTTCTTTAGGTTGGGATGAATACCCCAAGGTATTCTTCATTTGTTTCTGCTTTTAAATGTTGAAGAGTTTAGAAATCTTATCTAACTGAATGAAAAGTTTAGGTTTTTGCTAAAGATCTTTAACTGGCCAAATAAGCAGGTAAAAACAAAATCAAAGTATGGGAAGGCTCAGTGGAAAAATCACAGGTTTAATCTTTTGGTTCGTGTCCACACATACAGTCTACTGATAGGCAATGCAAGTCCTGTAGGCTCCTGAAATTAGGTGGGTCCCAGCATTATCCAATAGTATTAGTCATGAAGCCACATGGATGAGACATAATAATAGGAAAAAGTATAAAGCAAGCCAGGTAAATCCTATTCTTGCCTCTACTTTATTGCCACCTGAGTAGTTGGTCATGGAGCCTTGTGGACCAGGAAAGTCATTGGAAGTGGTCTTTGAGTTCACAGTCGTACTGTTTTCTGCCATGGTATAGTGGCAACCACACTGGCATACCCAGGGTGGCTGCTAGCGCAGGTTCTTAGATTTTCTTTACTAGGAAAGATAGATCTTTAAGAGATCAACACTCTTTTAAAATTTATTCACTATTTCAGGGGAAAAGTTAGCACCCTGAACTTCAGAGAAAATATAAACTGAGAAAATAAAAGCAGAGAAATAAAGACTAACAGACAGGGCTCTGACTGCCTGAATCAACTATATACTTTATATACATCCCTCTATCAAGAGAACCTTTACATCTGAGCAATTGGGGACCTCTGAACATTGGGGCCACTCAGAATCTCTACCAGGAAATCACAAGATCCTTCTCATAAGAGAGCCCCCAAAGCAAAATACCAACTCAGAGTCAGAAGGCATTACAATCCTCCTGACTTAGTGGCTAATTAGAAATTAACAAAAGGTGTGAAAGCCTACAAGCAAGCCTCCCCTAAGCAAGCTTCCCTTAATGGGCTCCACCTGAGACCTATTAATGGGCAGGAAAGACCTCATATCCCATTAACATTAGGCATGGTCAGATCATTTAATGTAAAGCATTTCATTTTAGGAGGGACATGGAAAAGTGAGAGATATCAGTAATGAAGAAATTCTCAAGTTTAAGACATAGGAGGGCTAAGTAATCACTACAGATGTCTAGCCTGGAGACAGGAAGGTTCTGGGGGAACATAATCTTGAAGTATTTGAAGGATTATGTGATGGAAGAAGTATTCGATTTATTCTTCTTAATCCCAAAGGGCAGCACAAACTAACTCCAATGAGCTACCTTCAAAGGCAGTAGGACCTTCTTCACTAAATATCTTTAAGAAAAGGCTGGGCGGACACTTGGGGATCTTTGGACCATAGATTGAGTTAGAAGGGACCTCAAAGACTATTTGGAATTCTTATTCAGGTACAAGTCAGAATGGAGGGCCAAGGAGTAGCTATCCAAGAGTCTGTGATTCTGTGATTCATTGCTATTTTTAGCTTTATTGAGCTCCAACAAAAAGTACAATGTGATTCAAAGTAAGTAAACATACCTCCTGCAATCTACATGATTTAAATATTTCCATATTGAAAATCCGTATTGCAATTAATAAAACATAAGTTCACATAATCTTACGTCAGTGGTGTTAGATGCATCAGAACACCTGGGTTCAAACCCTACTTCTGATGCTTTGTGACCTCAGGGAAGCTGCTGTTCATTTGTAAAATGAGGGGGTTGGTCTAGAAGACCTCTGAGATGCCTTTCAGCTCTACAGCCAGGGTCCTAAGACTGTTGTTGTTCTGTTGTTTTGGTCATATCCGATTCTTTGTGACCCCTTTGGGGGACTTTCTTGGCAAAGATACTGGAGTAGTTTGCCATTTCCTTCTACAGCTTATTTGACAGGTGAGGAAACTGAGACAAACAAAGTTAAGTGACTTTCCCACGGTCAGGCAGCTAGTAAGCATCTGAGTTGGATTTGATCTCAAGTCTTCCTGACTCCAGGCTTGGTTCTCCATCTACTGAGCCAACTAGTTGCCTTAAGATTGTTACAATAATAATAATAATTCTTTTATTATCATGTCTTTCCTTTATCAATAGACACTAATTAAGTACTCTAATGATTATCACCTAGGGGTCCACGAATCATTTGATATGATAAAATGGTCCTCCTGTTGAATTTTACCATATCACCACTCACCTAGAAAGAGGCACATCTCACTTCAAGCAAAGCAGAGAGCAGAAATCCATTTTGACAATGAAACTAAGTTAAGAAGTTATTATTCTTTACTAAAAGATTCTCAATAGGATCCCTTTAAAGCAGAAATTTTAAAAAAGAATTTGATTTATAGAATTTGATTTATCCACAACTTTTCAGGGATACATTTACTGTACAGAATAAGAATCTATTTACATATATGAGAATATAAAACAAAGTCATCCATAAATGTTTATTGCACATAGCTTTAACTACAGGGTTTTATTGTGTATGTATGTATGTATAATTTAGAACAGAGAAACAAAAGAACCACGAGCATAGTCACCTCCTTTTCACTTTAGAGAAAGTTTTAATAAAGGAATGGAGATTGTAGGAAAATCTAAAGTCAGAAAAGGGAGGGCAGGGAGAAGAAAAATATATCTGATGAAAAGGGGAATCATGAGAAAAGGTCCAGAGATCGGTTTGGGAGGAATTCTTAAAGAGTGCTTCTTAGTGTTTTGAACAATGTAGAATTGTTTTTGAGGGGCTGGAATTTTAGGGAGAGGGGAGTATAGATTTGTGATTTTATTACTGTAATGAATACCCAATATGGAAATTCCCTCTACTGATGCTGATTGGCATCTCTTTTAAGAGTGTTTGAGAATTTGGTCGCCCAGAGGTCCCAAAGGTCTTAGTGACTTCATAGCTACAAAGTATCAGAGTAAAGATTTGAATCCAGCTCTTCACTCAAAGTTCAGCATTCTATCACCTTTTTCTCATGATCTATTTTAGGTCATTTAATAAAGAAACTTAAATTAGAGAAAAGAGAGTTGGAACTAAAGGGAGATTGGAATGTGAATGAAGGATTGTTTGTCAAGAGGATTTTTAACAGTGGGAAAACAACTAAAATTATAGAAAGAGAACGTGATTGGCAGCATTATTTTGATTTGACAAAATCTGATGTTTTGATGAATCTTCAATCTCATTGATGTGGGTACTCCTTTTAATGGTGTAGATGAGAGGTGCCAAACTCCAGCCTGAGTCAGACTGAAATGTCACTGTGAAACATTTAACAAAATATGCAATATTTTTATATTTCATGACAAAATTTTACGTATTTTATTGTTTTTCAATACAACATAGATAATATTAATCTGTGGTTTTCTAAGTCAATATGAAGTCAGCAGGGATCTATTCTATTTGAGTTTGACATTACTGGTATACTGCCATTGCATCCTGGGCAATTCTTATCTATTTCTGCCCATAAATTCTTTATAGGAAATCTGCCCAACATCCTTAGAGATTTCCTCTAGATATCCCAACATTGTGCTGATTCTATTGAAGCATCCAGGCAGTCCATTGGTTATCCTTAACTCTTGGTACATATCCAGTATTTATCTCCTTTCCTAAATCATTGATCTCATCTTTCAATTCCTCAGACACAGTTCCATGACATGCAATCACACAGTTTCATCAGAAGAATACCAGTGGTCAAAGGATGGACCATTGTTTTGGAGAGGAACTCTATGGTGTTAAAAAGAATTTATCAGTTTCTAGAAAGGCAATGAATGCATGTATGCATGTATGAATGAATGGAGCAAGAAACCCACATTGTATAGGGGCAGTTGACTGGGATGTGAATCATCCTGTCCAGTTCTAGGCCAAGCTTATTACCTATTGTCTGATCACACTTTCTATACTGATGAGCCAGTTCTCTAAATAAGTTCTCCATACAAATGGATACCTACTGTAATTTGTTGATTACTTTATATCTGTTAAACACCTAATATGCTAAGATCCCATTCTAAGTGTTAGTGATACAAAGATGAAATGTGATCCTGACAATCAGTATAGGAGGTAATCATGTAGATAACTAGTAATGGATTATACTGTGATGAGTGAAAAGGGAGAAGCCTTAAGAAAGAGCTATGAGACCCTTGAGAAAAAAGAGATCATCTCCAGCTGCAGAGATTGGGAAAAATTCATGGAAGAGATAGTCTTTGGAATGAGTTTGGAAGTTAGGAAAAGACATTAAGGGGGAAGGAAAAAAGGAAGGCAAACAAAGGGATGTGAGAGAAAACTAGAGAAAGTCCAGAAAAGAGAGAGCTACTGCAGTCCAGGGAGGAGGTGAGTGACGAGGATGTTTTGGACCACCCTTGTACCTCTTTCTTTTTGTCAATGTCTTTATAAGACACAGAGGAAAAATGGGGAAGAGGTGTAAGTGGTACTGGGTTTGTGACTACCAACTAAGCTTTTCTCTCATACCCTCAGAGGGCTAGAGAAAGTAGGGGCTGGGGAGAGAGGATAAAATCACCAGCTCTGATTTTACCCATTGTTTCCAGAATTGGCGAGATATCCCATTTCTTACATTTCATGAGAAACCATTGGATACAGATCATTGTATCCATAAGTAGACAACACGGTTACTTATCATAAGCTTACAGTCTAATGGAAGGGAGACATCAGATAAATCCCCATACATTAAATTCAGCAAGATATATCTGCATGTATTTCTACATAGGTATATTTTTGAATTTCATACTTCAATCTAAAATTTGATTTTCCATTGAGGTGGAAAACTCTTGCTATGGAAACACTTTCAATTGAAATGCAACTTATGGTGTCAGAGAATGTCCTTAGACCATGAGAGATTAAATGGATGGCCCAGAGACACATGGCCAATACATGTCAGCAGCAAGATTTAAACCTATGTCTTCCTGACTCTATGTTAGACTCTTTGTCTGGGATACCACACATCCACATTGTCACTCTTTGCCTGTTTACCTGTCTCTCTATCTCTCACTTTCTCTCAATAGGTAGATAAAAGCAAAATAATTGATAATTTGAGAAAGAAAGACTGGGCAGGGGTAATTGGAATGCTTGGCTATTCAAATGTCTTGAACACAAGAGTGTGATCAGAAGGTTAACAAGCCTAGAGAATACAGTTTATATTCTCTACAGGATTGAGAGCTCGAAGGGAAGATATTTAACATGGAAAAGAGAAAGCTCAGAAGAGAGATAGTATCTGTCTTTACATACTTAAAGGGTTACTGTAAAGAAAGGGAATTCAACTTTTTCTTCTTGGCTGCAGAGGACAGAGCTAGAAGCATGGGGTCACAGTAGCAGAGAAGCAAATTGAGGCTTAATATCAGACCCCCCCACTTCTTAACAATTAAATTGATTAATAAAAGGAATGATATGCCTCAGGAGGATAGTAGGTTCTCCATCATCTGAAGTTTTTAAACAAGAACTGAATGGTGACATGTCAGTTTTGCTGCACAGGGAACATTTGTTTAGGTATCAGTTGGTGTAGATGGCTTTTGAGAGACCTTACAACCTTGGCATTCTGTGATTCTGCAGCCCATTATTTTGTAGATAAGAAAATTGAGACCCAGAAAGGAAAAATAACTAGTCCTGTGACTACACATGTCAGAAGTAGATGAATCAAGAGTTAAGTCTTGATGTCTTGTGTTTTATTCACTTCAACCATCTATTTGAGTTATAGCCATATACAAATGGTAGCAGGTTTGAGGTGTAGGGCCTTGTTAATTATGCACCCAGAATTCCTCATGTCTTTGCCTCCTGGGAAGATTCTGCATAATAAACTATGTCCTTTTATTATCCACTTGGGTCAATATTGGCCAACCAAATTGTCTTCTATTACAGGAGATGAGATACCTAGATGGTATCTCAGATTTCCTGGGATAAGCAGGAAGAAGATAACTCCATACCATTATAATTTTCATAGATATGAGACTTAGATGACTCATCCAATGCTGGAGATGACCTTGGATTCTTATAGATTATTCCAGAAGACTATATGCTTTGGTTGGTTCTTTCAAGGTAGAACAACTTTGAGTATAGTCCTGGTGATCTAGCAAGGACTGACCCAGCCATGTACAAAGAGGTTCACCACTAGGTGATGATTCTTTGGCTATGGCCATCCATAGTGAGAAAGGAAGTTCTAAACTCTAAGGCCTATGGAAGACGTATGCCTGTGGAGAAAGAATCAAAGAGATGCAAAGTGGTGAGTAAAGCTATGGATGGTCCTAAGTAGAGGGGTCTCACTTTGGGAATAATGGTTGGAAATGCTTTAGTAGAGTTGATTGTTCTTTCTTTCTCTTCTGTTTTTAAAAAAAACATTCAAGGTCACTTATTTTTTCATGAACAGCCATGAAAGCCGCCAGGGTCTAAGTACATTATGAGTCAGTTGCTTAATTGGAAAAGAGATACAGTAAAGAGAAAAAAAAATGTTTTGTGTGATGTGTACACATGAGTATACGAGTCTGGAACAAAAAGAGCAAAGTGACTCATCTTTCTTTTCTTAAAGATTATTAGCCTGTATACAAATACATTGGGAGAAGCTAGGAGGAAGCAAGCTTGCCTGCTCCAATGGAAAAGTAAGAGAAAATAGTAATTTGTGTAATAAAAAAGGAGTTTTTTTTAATCCAATCTCTTCCATGTCTTTTACCTTGGTCTATTTTTCACACCAGTGCCGGAACCATCTTTTTAATGCACTGGTCTGATTATGACATTTTCCTTGTCAGAAAGCAGCAATGGCTCCTAATTACATACATAATTATTTTTGCATTCAAGGTCCACCGTGATCTAGCTTGAGCTTTCCTTTCTAGCCATATTTCACCTTCTTCTTCATACACTCTATGTCTCAATCTTGAAAACAAAGCGGTATCTAATCTCATCCTGCTTACTCTCATTTCTGTTTATTTGTACATACGCTGTCTACCATCTCTAAACTGACTCCAGGGAAATGTTTCCTTTTTTTCCAGGCACATATTATACACTGCCTCTTCCATGAGACCTGATTCCTCTCCACCTCCAAAACCTCCAATCTTTATCTTCCAGCTTTCCTGTGTATTTCTTCTCATCATAACATATATAATGTTTTACTTGTTCACAGCTCTTTCCCTGTTCTTGATTTCCTATTACATCCCACCCCCCGCCACCTGCATCCTTTTAAATCTTCTGAGGACTCATTTGAACCCCCACGTTACTGTACTTAAAAGAGATGATCATCTCGTACATCACTGAAAGCTAGTGGTCATCTGATGGATGAGAGCTTCCTCAGCTTCCCTTCTCCAGTCCTTAAAAGTTATTCTTTTCTTCTCTCCAGGAATGAGACATCCCCACTCTTCCCTAAGGACAACCCTACTGTAATCCTGCCTCCTCCTGGGCTTTGCATCACGATTCTTTTATTCAGTTCCATATACCTCATATCCTAGACCACCTTGTGTTCTCAGCTCCACCTTCCATCTCAAGATGTGGGGGAGAAGTTGAGGACGACAATGAGAATGAGAACCTGTGTGATTCAAAGACTGTTGGTGTTTTGGGAAGAAATGGGGAAATTCAGAAAAGGTGGTAGGTTTTGAGAGACAGATAATGAATTCTGTTTCAGATGTGTTGAGTTTGAGATACCCATAGGGAATTCAGTTGGAAATGTCCAATAGGTAGTTGATGACCTAAGACTAGATTTCAGGAGAGACGCTAGGTCTGGATATAAATGTAGCATGGGCATGGCACCTGACCTCCCTTCTGACTCTCACACAACTGCGCTCATGCTGGTAGGTCGGAGGGTCCCTGGAGATGGTGGCTACCACTACAACTCACTATATTAGGACTCTACAGGTAACCCTGGTAGGGGCAATATACTTCTACTACTGTACATGGGAACTCCTGAGCCCCCAGTGGTGTGCTTCCCATTAAACAAATTAACTAGGTGAACATCATTAATTCTTAATCAGAAACATTTACTAAATATAAGTCAGAGTGATGATCATAAAACATTCAACCCACAGCTAGGGACATACGCTCCAACTAATGCACACAGTATTCATCAGAATAGTGAAGGCTAGGGGTGGCTAGGTGGCACAGTGAAGAGAGCACCAGCCCTGGAGTCAGGAGGACCTGAGTTCAAACCCGACCTCAGACACTTAACATAAAAACCTAGCCGTGTGACCTTGGGCAAGTCACTTAACCCCAATTGCCCTCCAAAAAAGCAAAAAAAAAAAAAGCAGAATAGTGAAGGCTCAAACCTATGGGACCAGAACAAAGAAACACATTCATAAGGATATGTGTGCCTGGGTCAAGTCACAGCTCTGCACTGTGGCCCTTGATGTGTTCTGTCTCCCTCATAAATAGTATGAACAACAATTCACTATTAGGTGGTGCTGTTTTCTCTCCTGGTTGCTATGAAGGACTTCCACCTCTCAGATCAGTAACTGACAATGCAAAGGTCTCTTCAGACACCTGACAGCATGTCTCTCTTGAGATTAACTCCTAGTTCTTCTCTCTTCAGGTCAGCTGGGCTCACGCTTTTCTGAGTTCCCTGGTCCAAAGCAGGGCCTTATTTTCAGCAAGATGATATCTTTATCCTATAAGAAACAAAAGCTACATTTCTGCCACCTACACCACAGTCAGGCAACACACTTGTTTCTAGTCACCAAACAGTTGTAAGAACCATTGTTCCCCAACTTAATACTTTCAAAGTCCTCAAGTCAGACATGTAAGTTAGGTACTACTCTAAATGTCTTTCCTCTGTAGGGCTACTTTTTGGTTAGCATTGCTCTGATAATAGTTCCTGGTTTTGCCCGCTTTCCATTAGCCAAACCATCCACGTCAGACAGTGATGCCTTCTTACACATAGGTACAGCTAGGTAGCACGAGGGATTGCGTGCTGGTCTTGAAGTCTAAATTTACATACAGTCTCAGAATAGTTGTGTAAGCCTCTAGAAGTCTCAGTGTTCTTGTATATAAAAGGAGAAGGTTGGACCTGATGGCCAAAAAGATCCCTTCCAATTCTAAATACATTCTCTTATACAATCTTAAGTCATTTGCATAGAGCTATTGATTAAACTCATAGCAACACTTAATAAATGGTTATTGACTGACTGACCACGTATCATTTCTTTGGGATCAGAGTTTAGTGCACAGTGAGTTCACTTCACTTGCCCAGTCCCTCCCTCTATCTCTCCTATAATACACTTCACTAATACTCTTCTCAAATATTTTCTACTCATTCCTTCCAAGCTTCATTTGAGCCAACTTGTATCCAGTTTGGACACTGAATCCCTCTCATACATATCTGCCTTGCATGCATGTTCCTTTTTACTTTAACTCACACACCAATTCACTCATTCTTATCATAAATACTGATCCACTGCAATCTTTCAGCATTCCTGCGTAGGTTACTATCAGCCTGAAAGCTACTTTCTGAATTCTTCAATAGGTTCAGGGAACCCTTGGTAGGTGCCCTCACCACCCCATAACCTAGGATCTACCACAGTTCTTTCTTCCTCCCAACTCTCAACCTCTAAATCCCTGATTCAGGAATTATCTCCTCTGCTGCATGAATTTTCATCTGCCTACAAAGGTGCTAAGAGTTCTAGTTCTAAGTGCTAGTTCTAAAAGAAACTTATTCCCGTGGCTCTTCTACCTGACCAACATCCCATGTCATTTTAACATGAGTGTAGTTGGCACAATAAATTGATAAAGACTTGAAATGATTGAGCTGAATGGACTTAAGGATCTGGAGCATGGTACCCCATGACAGGCAGAATGGCTTAGTGGATAGAGAGCTAACCTTGAAACCAGAAAGACCTGGTGTCCTTGGGCAAGTCATTGAACTTCTCTTCCTGTTTAAAATTAGTCCCATTATTGTTACTGAGTTTTCTTTCCTTTAGATTTCGTTTATATGTACCTTTGTAAGTCCAAAAGGCACCTATGGGACTACCATGTGGAGCTTGGTGAGAAAGCTAAGGCAGAAAGAGAGACTCTGAATCTACCAGAGTTTCAGACAATGATTGAAATATACACGATTTTTTTTCTAGACACCATTTCAATTAAGTTTTGAAAACTTCTAAAAACACATCTTTCTTCATTTAAAAAATTCTATGCTATTAAATCTCTCACGTATTCCTAGCCTCTCGCTCTTTTTTTTTAAAGTCAAACCCTCTTTATGTCCATATTAATTGAGGGTGTTTCCTGCAAAAAAATGACAAATACCAGAAAATGACAAGTATATCACATTTGCTATATTCTGACAGAACGGCTGGTATCATTCCCAGCAAACGTGAGTTTCCTGACTCCGTGGTTTCTATGGAGGGACCTGCCTCATCCTTAACTATTTTATCATTCTAGCAATCTGTAGCAGACAGCATCTTTTCAACCTCGTTCTAGTTAAGACTCTGCCAGACTCACTATTGCTTAAACTATATTTTCAGGAGCAAAATATTCAGCCTAAAAATTCCTCTGGGCCAAAACAGCCTCGGGCCCGTTATGCTAAGAGGGTCTCAGAATCTGGCTGAAACATTTCTGAATCCGTTGTAGGGATTTGGGAGTATCTTCTGTTGGGCTGTGGGGAATTCTCCTGCCGTCACTCAATTTCCTTTTTGTTGACCAGTACTTTATAAAAAGTGACAAAATCAAACTCCAAAGTCCATTTGTTTCATAATTAGTATGAGGCTTAGGGCAATTTGAGGCCCTCCAAATGAAAGGCTATTAATGGCCAGTAAGCCCTCACTGTGGATGGGAACGAATGGCCATGTTTTCATGACATTTTACTGCTTCCACCCTGAAACAGATGGGATTCCAGAGCTAACAGGCCTCTGTTGAGATGGATGAGATTTCAGAGCTATTAGCACATTGGCACAGAAATACGCAGGACTCAGGAGCAGAAGCGGTCTTATAGAAACAAAGGATACTACACAGCTATTCTGTCCCCGCATGCCCATTAACCTGGAGCTGCTTCTTAGCAAACTTCATTCTTTCCTAGGAAAGCTACATTACATATCAGGTGGCATTTATTTTTCAGGCAACATGTAGGAATCTCGAGGGTTTCATCAGTTATTAAATATAGTTTGTTCTAGTGTGGATGGTTTATTTGCCAATGCCATGCTCACAAGTGGTAAGAATCAACCAAGGGTGTGCTAGACATGGGGGCTGCTAGGTGGCCCAGTGAATAGAGCACCTCCTGAAGTCAGGAGGACCCGAGTTCAAATCTGACCTCAGACACGTAACACTTACTAGCTGTGTGACCTTGGGGAAGTCACTTAACCCCAACTGCTCCCCCCCCCAAAAAAAGCAAAAAAAAAAGGTGTGCTGGACTCTGTTCAAACAGGGGCTGATTGTTAAATTTTCAGAGTGAACATTTTATGTCAGAAATAGGCAAATCAAGGCTTTAACTTATTGTTTTGTTGATTTCTAAAATTAACAAAGTGATGGAGAAAATGTTAATGCAAATTAAATTTAAAAGTGTATTACGAGGTTGTTTGGTTTCTTTGGAGAGCTGGTTGTTAAACATTTCCCAATGTACTACTGGAAACCAGCTCAATTCAGTCAAATGTAGGAGACGGTTGGTCTGCTAGAAAGAAGCAGAGTTTAGAGTTGAGGGACTGGTTTCTAATTCCAACAGCATAGTGATTTGCATGTTGCTTCTCTTGTTAGGAGGCAAGATCCTTGAGGATCTTTTTTTTAACCTTTCTTTTTATCCTCAGCAATTGAACATGGTTGTTTGAATGTTTTGTCTCCCCCATCAGACTGGGAGTTCCTTGACAACAGGGATGGTTTTTATCTTTCTTTATATCTCCATTACTTAGAACAGTATCTGGTATATATTAGGTACTTAATAAATGCTGTTGATGGGGCAGCTAGGTGGCGCAGTGTGGCCCTGGAGTCAGGAAGACCTGAGTTCAAACCTGACCTCAGACACTTAACAGAAAAACTAGCTTTGTGACCTTGGGTAAGTCACTTAACCCCAATTGCCCTGCCCTCCACCCTCCAAAAAAAAAAAAGATGAAATCATGTACTCTGAATCATCTTCCATGTGTGTCCTGGGAATACTTATAACTCCTCTGCCCCTCTGTTTCTCATTTATAAAATAAAGACCAAATGATCCCTTCCAACACAAGATCCAATTCAAAAGGCATTTATTAAGTGCCTCATATATACAAAGCACTGTGTAGATGGTAGGGATATAAACAATAAGTTAAAGGAAAGGAACCCAAAGGTACCATTTGAAGAGCCAGCAAGCACGAGAAAACCAAGACGTCTCCAATGCTCCTGTTTGGAAGAATTATGGGACCAAACAAAAATTCAGGGGAAAAGCTTCGATATTAAGGAGAACAGGGAGGCCCAAGGAAGCCTTAAGTCTTCCTTTCCTCTAGGAAGAAATCAGCACCAATTCTCTGCAGGCGGATCGGTGCGGCCTCCACACTGCTGGGCCCACGCGGCACACAGGTGAATGACCGCATCCCTGGGCTTGTGTCAAGAGTAACTCAGAAGCTCTTTCTGAGAGTGAGGAAGAGGAATTTTCACTGCTGGGTCATAACACCGGTAAAAAAACCCCAAGCAGCTGATGAGTCTGAAGCAAGCGCTTTCCCCAGTGGGGTCCCCTCTTAGTCTTCCTATTCAATTAGCTTGTTGCTTTAGAGGACAGACAAGTATTGGCTAGAATAATGCGGCTGTGGGAGAGGTTGAATTTAATCCTAGAAGCTTTAAAACAGATGTTTTTGTAAGTGAATAGTTGTTTCAGGGTAAATGGACCAAAAGAGCATAACAACAGACAAAATGGGCCTGGCGTTTTGCTGGGTCAGGAATATGCCTACAGATGAAATTGGATGCCCATCCTCTTGGCAGTCCCCGGGCATCCAATGCTCACTCCCTCCAGGACCATCAGCAAATGGTCCACTCGACCTATCTGGGTCTCTGTTCCTCATCTGTAAAGTGAAGGAGGTTGGGCGGGAGAACCTGAGAGAGTACCTGCCAGTCCTAGGTCTAGGGCCCTCTGAAAATTGGTAAGAGACAGTTCTGATTTCTGAATCTACAGCTGGTTCCCTCTGCATGAGAAGGACAAAAGCCCTTTACATCAACTATCCCAGGCTCCTTTTTATGGAGGTGATTTTTTTTACCATGTAAGATCATTTCATTCAACTCAGAAGCACGAATTAGGCACCAGCTATGTACAGCTGAGGTACCACTGAGCTATGGACAGAACACCACTGAACCAGATGGTGGACACATACAAACAGTCCCTTGCCTTCTTAGCTTATAGTCTGTTGGGGGGGGCAGTGGGAGATTGCACATCTATCCAGATAAGTAAATACAGGATAATTTGAAGAGGGAGAGGATAGGAGCAGTAAGGGAATACAGAATTCCAACATGGGAAGCCTTTGCATAGGACATGCTATTGAAGCTGAGCCTTGAAGGAAGCTGTAATAATGAAGATGGTGATAGTAACAGCTAGTATGCAGATAGCACTTTCAGGTTTGCAAAGCACTTTATATAATAATAATAATAACAACAATTAGTACAAATTTACAAATCACTTGAGGGCTTGGCAAACATTTTACATCGGTTAACTCACTTGATCCTTATTGCAGTCCTGTGAGATAAGAACTTTTTAGCCTCCTGATTTTGTCGATTTTGGAGACTGAGTCCAAGATACTTGGCCAGCGTCGCGATGGCTTGTGTCTGAGGCTTCTTAAGCCATCAAGTCCAACTCCCCCCTTCCTCCCTTTTACATATGGGGAAACTGAGGCCTAGACAGATTGCCCAGAGTTGCATGAAAAAAAGCAACTTAGGCAAGATTTGAACCTAAGTCTTCCTGACGTCAAGTTCAGTGCCCCAGCTGCAGCATCATGGTATCGCCAAAGACAATCCTCCCCACGTGATACAGCCATCTTACACTTTAAAGCAGCACAAACGCACACACATGCACACACACACGCACACACACATGCATGCACACACCTGCACACACATACAACTAAGCTCTGGATGGTTTTTTTCGTATTCTTGATGGTCTAAAATCAAATCATTTTTTTCTAGAAAGAAGAAAAGTCCACATTGCCATGTGAAGGTGACCCTGGATTCTCATGATGATGCCAATGGAATACAAATTCTAAAAAGACTAATTGAGCTAGAAAGACTGTGAGGGTGGGTACAGCAAAGGACTGGGGACTCATCTGGGATAAATTTAGTTAAGTTCAGGTCCCTGATGTTGGGAAAGATTGAAGGCAGAAGGAGAAGGGGATGGATGGCAGAGGATGAGATGGCTAGAGAGTGTCATGGAAGCAATGAACATGACCTTGGACAGACTTGGGGAGATGGTGGAGGACAGGAGGGCTTGGTGTGCTATGGTCCATGGAGTCACAAAAAATCAGACAGGACTGAATGACTGAATAATGACTAGTTAAGGTCAGAATAGCTACTTGCTATGTAGGTGTCAGAGTGATACAATTGATAATTTTTTGACTATAATAAACTCTTGCAGTCCATCTATTAAATCTGAGGGGCAGAGGAGGGTCATCACTCTGATGAAACCCCTGTTCTTGATGTATCAAGATCCCAGATTTTATAGATGGGGATTCTGGGGCTTAGAGAGGGAAAGCTACTCATTCAAAGTCACACATATAGCAAGTGATGGGGCTGAAATTTGAACCTAGGTTCTCTGACCACAAATTCAGAGTTTTCCCACTATATTCTCAACCTGATTGGCCCTCAGGCATAGTTTGCTCCATTCTGAACCCTCTAATACCTTGATCTAACTCCTTACAAGTTCTTTATGTCAACACAGCTGGTCTATGCATCTGAGAGTGGGGTCACGCATTAAAGGGTAATTGTCTGGGAATGACATAGAATACTCTTTGGTATATATTCATAATCAATTCTCTTCCTTATGTTGGGCAAAAACATCAGCATTATCTCAGCACAAACATTTACGGCTGGCTACATTTTCACCTGATGGGCCCACATAGCTCAGAGCCAACATAAAATCTAGTAAAATCATGAGGAGAATAGAAAAGAAAACGGAATCCACCAGGGAGGGTTTGAAAGCTTTGTGGAGATGCTTGAAGCTCCAACAGCAAGGACTTTGTCAAGGCTGTCAAAGGCAGCTGACATCCACACTGCATTCCAGTTCTTAATCTGGTGATTTCTTTTCTCCCGCTAATACCATGACCATAGAGCCAGCAAAGTCACGTTTTGCCCTCTCTGCCCTAATTTGAGTCATTATTGACTTCATGATCTCGTCTTTTTAATCAGGAGCAGAACTATGTAAGAAAGTGGATTTGAATGCCAGATACTAGTAACCACATGAGGAAGTTAGCATTATGCAGGACAGGAGTATCTTTGCCAAGAAAACCCCAAATGGGGTCAGGAAGAGTCGAATATGACTGAAAAACTATTGAACAACAACGACAGCAGGAACAAAGTTTTTGACTATTCTTTAGTTAGGGAATCAGAGACTCACCCAATATCAGACTTCAAAGTGACCTAGGAGGGTATCTATCCAACCAACATCCAAAAAAGAATCCCACATAAAACATATACAACGAGTTGCCAAATAGCTTGTGCTTAAAGGTCTCCAATTGGGACAGATCCACTCTCTCCTTAAGTAGACCTTTCCACTTTGAAATAGCTCTAATTGTAAGGAAGTTTTCCTTATAATAAATCTGTATTTGCCTCTGAGATCTCTACTCGTTGTTCTTGGTTCTATCCTCTGGAGTCAAATAGCCTAGTCCTCTTCCATAGACTAGCTCTGCAAATATTGAAGACTGCCATAATCCTTTCCTTTCCCATACCTCCACAAATTTTCTTTTCTTCAGGTTAAACATCCCCAGTTCCTACAGATGATCTTCATATTTCATGATATCAAGGTTCTCTTCATTATCCTCATTCATCTACCCTGGATGTTTGCCAATGTCATTCCCCAAACTGAACACGAACTCCAGAAGGGTCCTAACCTTGGCAGTGTGCAGCAGCCCCTTCTCGGTCATGGATGTGATTCTCTTCATGCTCTCTAAGATTACATTTGCTTAGTTGGTTGCAAATACTGTAATTTTGACTAATCTAGAATTTTTCATTTAATAAAACATCCAAGTCATCTCCCCATAAACTGATGCTTAGCTGTGCCTGCCATGTGTCACACTTGTGAAATTTATTTTTTTGAACCTAAGTGTGGGACTTTATGTTTAGCTCTATGAATGATTTTCTTATTAGAGCCAACCTATGACTATCTATCCTGTTCAGATCTTTCTGGACCTTATGTCTACCATTTAATATATTAGCCTTCTGCTCGGCTCTGTGTTAGTTGCAAAATTGAAACGTATGTCATTTATGACTTCACTTGAGTTATTAATAAAAGATATTAAAACAGTATAGGGACAAGGACTGATTGATTCCCTGAGGCACTCAGCTAGAGATTTTTCTCCAAACTGGCATTAGTCTTTATGAAACAAAAGCTTTTTATCTTTTTATATCACCTACATTTTCAACCCCATTCCTCTTCTGAGCCATTATAATAAAGAATAAAAAAAGATGAAAAAAGGAAAAAATCCACATGTCAGTGAAGTCAGACATATATGATGTTCCACACCCATAGTCCCCCACCTTGGCAAAGAAGTGAGAGAAGATGTCTTTTCATGGAGTCAAGCTCAGTCATTAAAATTTCACAACATTCAGTTTTAACAGTTTTGTTAGTGTTGTTGCTGCTCGCATTGTCAGAGGCGTGGTGTATATTGTTTTCTTGGTTCTGAGTATTTTATTTTGCATCAGCTCGTATCTTTCTGTGCTACTCTGGATTTGTTATATTAATTGTTTCTTGTTGCCGTTGTTCCATCATTTCAGTCATGTCCAACTCTTCATGACCCCATTTGGGATATTCTTGGTAAACATACTGGAATAGTTTGCCATTTCCTTCTCTAGTTCATTTTACAGATGAAGAAACTGAGGCAAACAGTGCTAAGTGACTTCATGCAGCTAGTTAAGTGTCCAAGACTGGATTCGAATGGAGGTCTTCCTGACTCCAGACCCAGCAATCTATCCATTGAACCATCTAACTTCTCTGTACCACCTAGAATTGTCTCTTAACGGCACAATAATATCCTATTACATCTATCTACTATAATTTTTAAAGCCATTCTCCAATTGATGGGAATCTGCTTCAATCCATTTCTTTGATCCACAAAATGTGTTATTATAAATATTTTGTGCTATATGGACACTTCCTTTTATTTTTTAATCTTTCTAGCAGAAGAAATCTGGGTTCAAGGGTGAGGACGTATTAATTACTTTCTTCACATTCTGAATTCTTCTCTTGCAAACTGTTTTCTAGAATGGTTGAACCAATCCACAGTTCCACCAATACTCAATTAGTGTTCCCATCCTTCCATCACCTTTCCAATGCTGACCACTTTTATTTGTTGTCTCTAGAACAGCGGTTCTCAACCTGTGGGTTATGTTCAATTTGTAACAATGAAAATCTATCCTGCCTGTTGGATATTTACATTATGATTCATAACAGCAGCAAAATTACAGTTATGAAGTAGCAACAAAAATAATTTTATGGTCACCACAACATGAAGAACTGTATTAAAGGGTTGTGACATTAGGAAGGTTGAGAACCACTGATCTAGAACACGTCTCTTCCTGTTGTACATAAAAATAGTCAAATTACATCAATGACATTTATTTATTTACTTAGGTGTGTAAAAAATGAGGCTAGCTTGGAATGACTTGTTCTTTTCTTATTCCTGAATCTATCCTTTTAAACATTTTTCCACTTTTTTGTTTTTCTCATTAAAAAAAAATATTAGCAAGCATGCGTTTATTTTCTCATCCCATCTCTCCACTGGGAGAAAAAAAGAAAAAGAAAACGATTGTAACAAATTTGTTTAGTGAAGCAAAACAAATTTCCATATTGGCCAAATCCAAAAATAACTGCCTCGTTTGCATATTTAGTTCATCACCTCTTTGGCGGGAGGAGGAAGAGATGGGGGGGGAGTGACATGAGCAGAATCTGGAGAACAATGTATATTATTGCAACAATGTTCAAAAACAGACAATTGAAAGAACTGATCAATGCAATAACACTGGTTGTTTGGGAGTATTAATTTTCCTGGATATTTATGAGATGATTCTAGAATTTTTGCCAGTTAACCTCGTTTTCAATCCCCATCCCTCGCTTTTTTTGAAAATGAGGACAAGCCTTGGGCCGCTCCAGTCCTAAAACACTCATCTCATTTCTAAGAATGTTGAAAGGTTATTGACAATGACTCGGGAGTTAAATCCACCAGCCCTTCCTACGCCCTGAGAAGGGATCAATATGCTCACGGGTTACCTCTTTGTCTCTTTAAGGAAAATTTGAATCAAAAGTTATTTCCTATGTCTATGAAATGTTTTGGCTACATCTATTAATGTTCAGTCATTTCAATCATGTCCAATTCTTCATGACCCTATTTGGAGTTTTCTTGGCAAAGATACTGGAGGGGTTTGCCATTTCCTTCTCCAGCTTATTTTACAGATGAGGAAATGGAGGCAAACAGGGTGAAGTGACTTGTCCAGAGTCACACAGCTGGTGTCTCAGACCAGAGTTGAACTCAGGAAAAGGAGCACTTTATCCACTGTACCATCTAGCTGCCACAATCTACAAATAATTCTCATAAACCACTCTAGCAATCAATAAACCAATTCTCTTCTCTGTGTGCCTTATACTTTCCCTTTGTTCATGTTGCTTTTTCTGTTTCTTTGTTACCTCTGCCTTTTGAAATCCTTCAAGGAATAATCTACCACTTCTTCTATCAAATCTGTCTGGATTGCTTCTGTCAAATGCTCTATCGCCATTTGCACAAACCAAATCAACACAACAATATGAAGGTTAAGTGGTAAATTGAGGAGAAAACCTTTGTATTAAAAATCTTCAATAAGAGTTTAAAACCCAATAAATAAATGCATATAAATATGTGCATATGGAATTAACAGAAATATAAGACCAAGATGTATTTTTAACAAGTAGTCAACAATAACACAATTCGCCATAAAAGAATTATAGACTATTAGTAATCATAATGAAGATATTTTTCCCCCAAAATACTCAGCATTGTTTTGATTTTTGGTTCTTCCACTATTAGTGATTTTTTGGGCTTACATTCATATGAAGTAGAAAACATGCAAATATCTACTTATACACAAAATATTTACAGAGTACATAGAAAGCAGTCTCAGAGGGGAAGGCACTAGCCATTGGGGGCTGAAGATGAGAGGATCAGCATTGGGAAAGACCTTCTACAGAAGGCCAGATTGAAGCCAACTCCTGAAAAAGTCCAGGGAAGTCAGGAGGTGGAGCTGAGGGAATAATGAACTCCAGGCAGGGGGTACAGTCTGGGCAAGAGTATGGATATGGGAAATGGAGCATTCACATTCAAGGAACTGCAATTGTGTCACCATATGGAAGAGTGTGAAGAAGGAAGTAAAGTGTAAGAGGCAAGGTGGAGGAAGAACTTAAATGCCAAAAAGAGAATTTTGTATTTGATTCTAGAAGAAACAGAAAGCTATCAGAGTTGAATAGTGGGGTGAGAGGGTCAGACCCATGTTTCAGAAAATCACTTTGGCATCTGGATAGAGGATGGTTTGGGATGAAGAGAAATCTGGAAGATTAGGAGATGATGTCCTACATGTGGTAGTTGGTGACTGTGTGAGCAGAGATCTATACAAGAGCTCTTGTGATGGTAGATATGACAAGATTTGGCAAAAAACTGGATATATGGAGAGAAGACTTGAGTACGGCATTGAGGTTGCAAGCTTGGGTTATTGGGAATATGGTTGTGTGTGTCACAGTAATAGGGAAATTGTGAAGAGAGGAGGGATTTGGGGGAGAGATAATGAGTTCTGCTTTAGACACATCGAGTTTCACTTAATTGAAAGACTTCCAATTTGAGATGCCAACAAAGAGTCAACAGGATTGGACCTCAGAATAGAGAGATTAAGGATAGATGTGTAGATCTGGGAATCATTTATTTAGATATGACCATTGAACTCAAGGATGAAATCACCATGTGAGACAGAATAGACTAAGAAGAGAAGAAGACCCTGATAGAGCACTGGGAGACACAAACTGTTCGTGGGCATCATATGAAGTAAGAACCAGCAAAAGGATACCGAGATGTAGTCAAACAGAAAAAAAACCCTCAAGAAATCAGGGGCACAAAAGGTTAAAAAAGAGAGAATACCCCAGAGGAAAATGTGATCAGCAGTAAAATAGAACCACAGCTAATGGAGACAGCTGGATCAAGTTGAGGCAGGTGAGGGAGACTTGGGCACGTGCATAGGTATTGGATATGATGCCAGTGGAAAACTCTGGTCTCTAAACTCATGTTTATTCCTAAAGGGCTTTGGATTTTCACAGGAAGTCCCATTCAACTCTTACTTCCTCCCACCCTTGCTTAGCTTCTAAAATCTGACGAGTTCATGGGTCAATGTGTTAAAGCCCTAAGCATCAAATTAAATTGTTTTAATATACATATACAAAACTTCTGCTGCCAAGATCCTCTTTCTCTGCTGCATGTGTGGGTTTGGACATGGAAGTCGCTCATATCCGTTTAACATATGGTGCTGCGGTGATACTGTAAGAAGTGGGTTTCCTGAGTTCTGTTGTACAGAATGAAATGTTTACTTTTTTCTGGGGGTAGTGTTTAGATTGACTTCATAAACTGTATTGTATGGCATCCGTCTTCTAGTTCCTGCATTCATGAAAAGAAAGTCAAGATCACATATCTGTAGTTTTCTCATTGGTATTTCAAAACAAAACCACTTTAGACTTGTACAGAGCACAAGGGACCAATTAATCACTTACATTAATTATGTCATTTATTGAAACAATTTCAAAATGAACAAACCGTTTAAAATTCTTTAAAATTTGGGTCCAACCTATCTTTCCAGACTGACTCCTTTTCATAGATGCTGCGCTCTGGGCAAAGGGGTTAGTCAACACCCTTTGATTTGAAGATTGCTGCCCCTCATTCATTGCACTCCATCTCCTTTCTTTGCACATGTGGGACCCCAAGCCTAGAATGGCCTTCTTGCTCCTCCTAACTGCTGCCTCCTGGAATGCCTGGCTCCCCTTCAGCTGTAGTGCTCTTTTTCCCGCCACCCTACAAATCATTTTGTAGATATTTAGCAATTTATTAGCTCTATACATAATCATTTTCCTTCTCTCAACCCTCAAAGGAACTTAAGCTCTTTGAGAGTAGGAATCTCTGTGTGTGTTTATTTTTGTATCCATGGCCTTAAATACAAAGTAGATGTTTAATAAAGTCCTGTTGATTTGAATTCAATTGATTTATCTGGGCTGAGTGAAATGGCTGGTGATATAGAGGTTAAAGCACTAGTTTCAGAGTCAGGAAGCTCCTTGCTAGTTTTGTGATTGTGCAAGTCACTTCACCTCAATTTGCTTAAGTTTCCTCAACTAGAAAAAGGGAATAATAAGAATTGTGAGGATCAAATGAGATCATATTCATGAAAAGTCCTTAGCACAATGCCTGGCACATAGTAGGCCCTTTATACAAGCTAATTCATTTCCACTTCTCCCTCTTAATTGAGATTTCTCAAGACTACAAGATTGTAGGATTGAAGGAACATAGATTTAGACCTTAAGGAGAACATGGAAACCATCTAGTCCGTTTCTGGTTTGACGGATGAGGGAACCAAAAGATATGATTTGTTTAACTAAGGTCAGGTAAAAGAGAAGAGCTGACATTCAAACCAAGGTCCTCTGACCTGAAATTCAGCACTCATTTAAAGCAGAGCGAGTCAAAATCAGAGACCGGGAAAAAAACAAAACCAAACCAAAAAAACAACTCTCCAGCTATTTAGATGCCTACTGAGTATTTAAAGTATTTCACTTTCTAAACCCCAATGACGGATATAATTTCTGGTATCCTGGCTTATGGTATCACATGGGGGAAGTCATGAATAATTCAGAGTCTTTTGCCAAGACTCTAGTGTAAATCAGTCAAATATAGCAACATGATCTTCATGCTGAATTTATAACGACTTAAAAAATTTAGATGGAACTTTTTTAAGGGGGGGGAAGGTGGGAGGAAGAATGTTTCATTTTCCACAGATCAAGTTGCCAATGAGATGTTTACATTTCTTATTTTCTTACCTATGCAATGAGATAAAGCAATAAACCAGTATGGTAGCAACAGAGAGAGAGAGAAAAAAACAACTCAAAACTTCACAGTGTTATGTTTTCTTTATTAACATACTGATGTGAAACTAAACAGAGAAAGCAATCTAATAGCAAACATTCCTTTGAGAAATGTTCAGGGAGCAGAAGGACATCCACTTATTGTTCACCACATCCGATTGGTCCATATATGGCAATAAACGTACAATAGAAGGAAACAGGAAACAGACTGGCACATCGGCAGTATCTTATTAGTGGCTAATGGATATCTGAGAGGAACACGCATCTGATTCTGAATAGTCTGTACCAATCTCCTAAGCAATTACTCTTAATTAGTGGATTCTGTTTATAGATTCAACTTAGTATACCCTTATGTATCAAAGAGATGAAGGCATCTGGAGTGAGGGAAGTGGTTCTTTTAAAGAAAAAGTGGCATATTGGGTGGGGTTCTTGGGGGGGGGAAAGAAGACTTGATTTCCTTCTCCATGACCATCCCCCTCCCCTCCATGACATCAATATGCTTTCTGTTTCACCAAGAGAAAATGGCTCAAGATATTTTCCAAAGAAGGATAAGGATGAAGGTGTTGGTGGAGTTGGTCCCAGCAAAAGAGAAAGGCAGTCAGATAGATGTTGCAAGTGGTGGCACAGGACAGAGATTCTTCCCTTGAATTATTGTTTAACCCTAAAAGTTTCCGGCAGAAGCCCAAAGCTAAATACAGTCCTTTGATTCAGGAAACAGCACCTGCATTCAGTGCCTGCCAAGTGGGAAGGCAAAGGGTGAGATGTACTCTGTGACCAGATGCACCACCATGAAAGAGAGAGAATCCTAAGTAGGATGGTCGGGTCAGTGTAGTTAAAGAAGCCCTGGGAGAACCCTGTGCCCACAGAGTTAGTCATCCAGGAATGGGACTAGCATGGGGCATCCCCCCCGAAGACCAGCCCCACAAGCTGGCATTTTAAAAGAAGGGAATTCATCTTATCTGGGAGCTACTCTCACTTCTACCTGTCTAAGATAAAGAGCTTTTCTACTTAAGAAAGCAATTCTTTTTCCTTCACTCATTTACAGATGTTTCTAATGCCTTCACAGCAGCCACACCTCTTTGCCTAAAAGCCAGAATATTTTATCATTGAGCTTATGCAATTCTTTTCAAATAAGACCAATGAAAAAGAAGATGAAGGTATTGCTAACAGCTTGAGTTAGAATCCCAGGAAAATGAAGGGGTTAGACTGTATGGTCTCTCCTGTCCCTTCCAAACTGAAATCTGTGGTCTAAGATAGTGTCTATGTGACCTTAGACAAACTACACAATCTCTCAATACCCCAGGCAACTGAAGTTGCAAAGCAGGTGCTCATCTTTATTGGTAGATGGAGCTTCTTCATCGGCAGTCCCGATATCAACGAAATAACAGGTTTGATCCTCTTACTTGCTCTCCTTTGCCCACCCTTCTCTCCTAACCAAGCTGACATCTGTATAGCATCCAAAGGTTTGAGAAGCACTTTATGAACATTCTCTGAATAGGATCCCACCGTGCCTTATCATGGTAGCTACTATTAGGTATTGTTAGCCTCATGTTCCAGATGAGGCTCAGAGAAGTTAAGGGAATCTCCAGTGGTCACAGGGCTACTGTGAGCAATGGGATTCAAAGGCAGATATAGGATCTGGTCCATTATGCTGCATTGCATCCCTAGAATAATGAGTCGATTCTCAACTACTTGCATTCTCTGAATACAAGCTTTTGATGGAAGCAAGATAAAGCTTTTCCCAAGCTGGTTTTATGAGACCCACTTAAAAAAATTAGAGAATGTTAAAGGGTTAGGTAAAACAACTTTGGTTAATGTGGCATTTATAACAGGTTAGCAAGGCAATCATATTGCATGATTGGGTCTTTATATGCAGAATTTGATTTTAATCTCCCTCCTAACCCATCCCTCCCAAGTCCAAAATTGCTCTTTCTGAACTAAAATAACTGCAAATCCAAAAGAGCTCATTGGCCTGAGTTTTCCCTGAACTGTGTTCTCCCTACAGCAGGCTGGGAACTGCTAGCCCCCTTCTTGAATACAGTCAGTGGTGAAAACCCTGGAATGGGTGCTGGAATGTGGCAGATGCAGAGAGTCTGGGTCTTCCCTAGGGAGCCTCTTCCTTCTTGAAACCACAAAGTCCTAGCCTGGTGATGGTGGTGGTAGAGTGAAAGTGTGTGTGTGTGTGTGTGTGTGTGTGTGTGTGTGTGTGTGTGCGCATGCATGGGGATGCATGTGTGTGTTTATATGTGTTTAGAGGCATCAATCTTAGAGTGAGACTGCTTTCTCTTGGCTTGGTGCACTGTGCAGCAAATTTTTTAAGGGATGAATTTGGAACTCATTGCGGCCAAGCTCCAATGCTCATAAATAGGGGCAAAGTGTTTACAATTTCATTAGTATGGAGAGCTAGACCAAATATCAACACTTCGTCAGCTCATCTGGGTGCTATTTCATAGGACAAGGCAGAATCATGTGCCAAAGGGACACAAATGTAAATGCCTTCTAGCCTCGTAAGCACCCCTTTGGCAGTCTGGTGAAACATATGGACCCCTTCTCAGAATGTTAGTTTTTAAATAATTAAATAATTCATAATTGAAGCAATCCTCTTTGAAGGAGTCTCTAAAATCTCTCCATATACGGATTCCATGAACATAGAACAAAAGTGCTTAATAAATGCTTGTCAACAGATTATTAATTTATTCCGTGAGTGGAAATTGTGAGACAATATAAGGCTACAGTTGGGCAGGCTTCCACCTCAAGTGAGGTTGGGAGATGGAAAAAATATGCCAATCAGTAGCATCCTATCCTAATGGATTATTCTTCCTAAACTGGCATCAAGCTTAGCCGTTTGTATGCTGTCAAAAGAGTACAAGTGCCCTCTATATTCAGATACCTTGTTGCAAGATCCCCATTGCTCCACCTTAGTTGCATTTCTGAATGAGGTTGCAATAGAAATGTGATGGTATAATGACTTAGGGTTTGAAGCAGCATTACTGAGAGAGACAGTGACAATAACATGCATGCCTGTATTCCTCAATGACAACTCATCTCATATTGTTTCTATACAAAATCTCTTAACTACTAAGATCGATGGCTTAGCTGTGGTAGGACTGTAGGATGTATAACTAAAGTATTATGCACTAGGAGAGAAAATATATTAGTAGCTCATCAGATTAAGAGGTCATCTCCTAATATTGATAGTCAAATGTTTAGGGAATGAGATACAGGATAGGAGAGTTTCAATAAAGGAAAAGGGGGAAAGAAAGGAATAGAGCTTTGGAGAGTGTGTCCGAAGGGAGACAATAGATCAGACAAATACAAATCTGACCCAGTCCTTTTGTTTGGGGATGGCCCTGTCTTCATCCTTCCAGCATGAATTTTTAGAAAGGCATCTTCAAAGATTAGCATATATTTGGCATTATTTTACTTTCTAAGGAGCCAGTGAATAGTCAAGAAAATCAGTGGTCTCTGAAAAATATGAAAATAGAATTGGAATCAAACTGTATTTTCTCTTGCTTCCTGTGCCCACTGGAATAAGAGAAGGAAAATTTATTAAACTTTTTTTAGAGACTTGGAAGCAGCTGAGTAGTTTTGTATGAAATTACTTTTCCTTTTTGGAATAAAATTAGATTGTCTGGATCTGTGTGGCAGGAATGGAATCCAATGATTCCATTGATATGAGAACTCTAGGTATGGGATCTACCTCCACTGATATGTATTGATAAAATCTATAATTTTGAGTCTTAGGGATTTGACTGGGATACTCAGAAGCTAAGTGATTCGCCTAAATCTGGCCAGCATATGTTAGATGCAGGACTTTCTGAGTCTGAGGCTGACCCTCTATTCACTACTCCATACTGCTTGGAAATTGATCACTTTCAATGTGACCCAATAGAACAATCACTAGGACTTTTACAAAATGGCTCTAGGCTTTTTATTGGTACATGGCACTGGGATCTCGTCTTGGCTGCTTTAGGCTTCCTATCCTTAATCTGTTTAATGAGATGTGCAGTATATATTCCTGGTTTTCTACTAGGCCAGCATGACAGGCCGTTAGCTGTTAAAGATTATGACCATAATTTTGGAAGCTCTGTTTGCTGGGGACACTTGTCAAAGGAACAATAAGACAGCTGTAATAGGAGAGCATAAGACCATTAAGTCAGGAAGAACAAAAGCCAGGTGGTACAGCTTGGAAGACCAAAATAGCAATTTTATAGTCAATATTTTGCTTTACAGGGAGCCAATAAAGACATTGAAAATGCAAATAATATGCTGAGATAACCCAGTACAAGGAGCGTTTCTCCTATCTTGTGAATTATCTGCCACTGACAACAGCCTTTTCAGGTTGGAGCACAGGGACAGAGTAGTAATAACCATGAAATCTACGGACATCCTCAGCCTTCTTCTATCCACTGATGCTAAAATGCTCAGTGAAACTGAGATTGCCCCAAATCACCAAAGCCAAGGAATAATCTAATTTGAGCTACCCCAAATCTGGCATCTAGAATCTATATTATCTATGCTAATCACTTTTCCCTCATTCCTTTGGTGGCTAATCTCCTGTCCCCTCTTCAATAAGACTAGAGAATCCATGGAATACTAGGAAATGAAGCAGATGGAGGACAATATTGGAAGTCCCAAACGGCGGGGGTGGGGGTGGGGAGGTTGACCACAGGAGGTAGGAGGCAAGTATTAATTGTTGTTCCATCAATTCATTTGTGTCTGACTTTCCATTTTGGGGTTTTCTTGGCAAAGATACTAGCGTGGTTTGTTATTTCCTTCTCTAACTCATGCAAACAGGGTTAAGTGACTTGCCTAGGGTCACACAGCTAGTAAGTGTCCAAGGTTGGCTTTGAACTCATGAATATGAGTCTTCCTGATTAGAAGTCTAGTGTTCTATCCACTGCATCACCTAGCTGCCTAAGCATCTATTAAGCCCTGACTTTGTGCCAGGGACTGTGCTAAGCATCTCACAAATATTACTTCATTTGATCCACTTTTATACGTGAGTAAGAAGAATATTGGATGTTAACTGATCTTTTGCAGGTTTACTGGAAGCCTGTTCAGCACAACTTCAGCAGAAGACAGGGCTGCAGCCATGACACCAATCCCATCCTATTTCAATCTGGTTTTAAATTTGGCTAGTAGGTCTCTGTACTTGGAAGGCTTTTCATCCCACCTACTTTGGAGATAGGAGTTTTGTCTGATGAGTAGATGTTTGAGGACATCTATTATTAATGTTAAAAAGTAATATATTGTTCTCCTCTTTTTTCAATCAGGTTCAGAGAAAAGTGATGAGGATAAGAATAGTTAACATTTATAAAGTGCTCTAAGATTCACAAAGCATTTTACATGTTACCTCACTTGATTATTGCAACAATCTTACAAGGTAATTATTATCTCCATTTTACAGAGGAAGAAACTGAGGCAGACATAAGTTAAGTGAATTGCCCAAGGTAACACATCTAGTAAGTGCTTGAAGTCAGATTTGAGCTCAGATCTCCCTAATTCCAGGTAAAGCACCCTATCCATTGCACCAAGAAACAATCCTGAGACAATGTACAGTACTTGCTATTATTCCTTTATTTGTAACATTCTGTGAAATATTGCACATGCTGACAAAAAATGCTTTCTGTAGGTGACCTAAAGTCTTGGCATGAAGGGTCATCCTCTATAGGCTCACTGTAAGCAAGCTTAAATTCCCAAAGCAGATGGCAAAACAGGGTTGACATGTACCTTATCCTGTTCCCATATGATTTTGATGTCTTCTGAAAGGTCTCTATATTTCTAAAGTTTTTCATTCAGTGTAGTATGGAAATAGGTTAATAATTTGATATGGTAGCATCTATTAAAACATTTTTCTTAAATTTTTCTAGGTTTATGCTGTTTCTGAGGAATGATGGGCAGTACTTTGGTCTGTGATAATGACCTGGGTTCCAATACAGCTACTGGTTCAGTTCTCCAGGATAATGGACTTTTCTCTTTGTAGTATATAGATTTATTAGTTCATGAAAGTCATTTATTAGTTCATGAAAGATAGTTAGCTTCTAGCTAGAGCACAAGTCAAACCTCCAGGTCATGTACTGCTGGGTATTTGGTAGGTGCTGTTCTTTAAAGCTAGAGCTGATAAGATGAAGAACTTCTATCATTTCATTGAATGTACTTGTTTGTCATTCACTTGTTTTAATTCTGTCTGACTCTTTATGATCCCATTTGGAGTTTTCTTGGCAAAGACACTTGAGTGGTTTGTCATGTTTTTCTCCAGATCATTTTATAGATGAGGAAACTGAGGCAACATGGTTAAGTGATTTGCCCAGGGACACCTAGCTAGTAAGTGTTTGAAGTTGGAGTCAGATATTCCTAACTCCAGGCTCAATACTCTATCCACCATGCCATCTAGCTGATGAATAATCTACATTGATTCCTAAATTTGGGGACTATCCTGAAGGATAGTCTTTCTACAATGTTGGGTGGTAATGACTCAGTCCTAAATTTCATCATAAATGAGTCCATTTGCATGAAGAAATCTACATGAGTTAGAAATTTGTTTGGTGCTTATTTTTCAACAGATTTTTTTGGATGACTTCATATAGCTATTGTCCACATGGAAGGGCCTTTTGATCCCACCCATGAATCTTAGCTTTCTCATAGGCTCCTCTCATATGGTATTTCAGGCTCTCATCACCTCATGCCTGGATTATTTATGGGGGTAGTTTCTTGGCCTCAACTGTATTCCTCACCACAGTCCATCTTATATTCAGCTGCCAAAGGAGTCTTCCTAAAGCACAGTTTATGGTCACAAGTTAGAGCCAGACTGGGAGACTTCTGGAAAAATGAAGGCATTTCTCGATCTCCATTCTAGAAATTCTTTTTGATAGCTAGAGAGACCGATGGGGTCCTACCTACCCTATGGGGTCCCAGAGAGACCCCATAGGGTAATTTCTTAGTTTATGAATTTGGAACTCTCCAAATGATAATCTCAGAGTTTGAGTATAAAGAATACAGAGACCTCAGATGCCCCACCAACGTACTACTGTGCTAAGCTGTGAACCAGAGGCATATGACCTCATGTTATCTAGGTCTATCATCCCCATTTCATCCCCAGGAATGCTAGAACAAAAGATTATGTAAACTATGTGTAGTGCATTCTTAGTCTAGAGATAGGGACTGGACCCATGTTTTCACTGGTGAGGAAATCCTCCATTAATGTAGGTTGGCATCTTTGTTAATTTAGTCTTAAGACAGTTGCCTAGAGAACTGAGAAGGTGACTTGCCCAGGGTCACACTATGAGTATATAACAGAAGTGAGACCTGAACTCACGCCTTGCTGGTTCCAAGCTCTCTACCCACTATGCCATGCTGTTTTTCCATACTCTTGGTCTGATGGTTAAAACAAAACAAAACAAAACAAACCCTAAATGGCCCAGCTTGGCCAACTCACTCAGGAAAAACAGGGGGAAAAATGGAAAATCTAGTTTGGGATTTACACAGGAAATCCAACTCTCCCAGGGTCTCAGCCACATGCCTTCACTCCTTGTCATTCGCCATCAAGGAAGCTTAGCGGCTGCTTCTTTCAATTTAGCTCAATGCATTCCCAGCTGCTCACTAAATTATAACCTCTAATAGACTGCTAGGAGGGTTGTGAATGTATGTAAAAAAGAGAGACTCCCTGAATCAGGACAATGAGAGCTCTGTACTATTAGTATAGCAGGGCTAACAAGCATCCATGCATTTTGCAGACCATCTCCTCTTCTGTGTGAATTCCCATGAGCCAGAAATTCCCATTCCTATCTCATCCCTCTTTCCCAGAAACCAATTTATCTTTCCCCAAACAGTTTACTTGTTGTTGGTCTAAAGATATGTATCACTAATTTTAAACACACTCATATTCAGTCATGTGCACACTTACATGCATGCACACATATACACACACAAACATAACTGTCTCTCTGACCCAAAACATCCACAGAATGGGGCTCACCCGTTGAATTACAGTCCAGACTGTGTCGCGAGCTGAACAAGTGAACAGGGACTTCTCTTGTTTTCTGTACTGGGGCCATTAACATTCTTCTATGCGCCATCACCGCCTCTTCTCATGCACATATTGAGATGATGCACAGGCCTGCCATGGATTGACAACTTCCTCACTGATTGTTATCCCCTGTGACTAGTCCCTCTGGGCTTTTTTGGGGGGGGGCTATCATTTCTTTTTAGCAGAGGTGAACATAGCACAAATTAGCCTAAAGCTGGAATAGGACCCAGACTTATAAAGGCAGTGATGACCACCATTTCCCCCCAGCTGCCATATCCTCTAGATGAAGTTGGGAAACTGAGGCACCTAGGACAGTGGCATACAAGTATTTCACAGGGTAAGAGAGCTGTGCATCTTGCATCTTACTCTCCAATCTTTTCTTCTTGCAAGAGTAAACCAGCATTGCAAACATAAAACTCTGCTGAGTTCATAGCACCACTAAGCTCATAGTCTGAGCAAGGCAGAATAAGCAAATACTACAGGGCCATTTTGATAGGTACAGCCCTACGAAGCAGTCTCAAGGACCTAGATATTACAGGGTTCTGAGACCTACAGAGCATACTTCCCAAGAGCTCATTGCTGTTTCACAGACTGGTCTATCATCCATCTGGTCCCTTCTTGGAATGGTCCCTTTCTTGTGCTTGAGCCCCTGGTTTGGTCCAAAGAAACCTCATCACTCCAATGTGTATTATGCTTGATGCAATGCTGAATCTACCTTAAGTCTGAGTAGCTCTATTGTTTTAACCTAATTCAATCCAAAGCCATTTATTAAGTATGTGCAATGGTGGGTTGTGTGAGGTACTGAAGAGAAAAACCTCCCCCTGTGTTTCTCTGGCTTCCTTCAACACCCAGCTCAAATTCCACCTTCTTCAGGTGTTTCCTGGTCCTTCCAGCTCTGCCTTTCCCCACCCCCTACCATTTGTTCCTACCTTCTTCTTTCAGATGACTTTCATCTTATGTATTGTATGCACAGTTATTTCAATGACGTCTCCCCCATTAGAAATGTAAGTTCCTTGAGGTCAAGAACTGTGTTTTGCCTTTCTTTGTACGTCCAGGACTTACACATTGCCTGGTAAGTAGTAAGTGCTTACTGACTGATTAAAAAAAAGGAAACAGCCCCTGACTTCAAAGAGTTACATCCTCCTGGGAGGTTTAGGAGGGTGGAATTCAATATGTCCACAATTAAACATAATGAATATACAACTTAATAGGAAGGAATTTTTCTGCTGCCTGGGTGCTATTGAACCACTGCCTTGTTAGAGCAAATATACAAATTAATGCACAGGGGAAAGTGTGGAAATGAGGGAAAAACAAAGAAACATGGCATGGAATTGAAAGAACAACTTGACTGATTTCAACAAGTTACTGATATTGATGAATGGGCAATATTTGGAAGAAAAGGCACCCATATCAATTACATTGATTTTATCCAGACACAAAATAAATGTATGGGTGTTCCAGCAATCTTCTTGTAGTTTAAGGTTTCATAGTTTTAAATCACATGCACTAAGACTTTTGGGACACTATATCTCTACTTATGAGGAAGAAACCAAACAAGTCCAGTTGACTGAAATTCTACACCATGACTAGTTTTTTTGGCTGAAAAATGCAAGACTACATGCCCCTCTCTCCTCCCCTGACTCCAGAGCAGCATCCTTAGAGGATTCTACTGTTTGTCTAGGTTGGATTCACTTAGAGGCACTTTACTGTCCTAGGTTTTGAAACGGTAATTTCAATTTTTACATGAAGGAACTCTCTCCAGCAGTGCAGGTCAGCACCTCCTCTGCTTATTCAGTCAACAAGTCAACAGTTTACTAAGCAATTACTATGTGCTAGGCACTGGGCTAAGTTATGAGGACACAAATAGTAACAAAAAGAGAGTCTCTGACCTCAAGGAGCTTATATTCCTTTTTTTTTAAATTATTTTTTTTAGCACTCTTTTCTTTTAAAATTTTAAGTTCTAGATACTCTCTCACCCCTTCTCTGGCTACTGAGAAGGCAAACAATATGATATTAATTATACGTGTGAAATCACTCAAAACACATTTCCATATGAACCCTATTGCAAAAAAAAAAAAAGGAAAGTGAGAAAATTCTCCTTCAGTCTGTCCTCAGAATTCATCCGTTCTCTCTCTGGAGGTGGATGATACTTTTTCATCACCTGTCCTTTGGTATTTTCTTGGATCACTGACTTGGTAGAGTAGCCAAGTCTTTCACAATTTCAACAAATCTCACAAACAACATTGCTGTTACTGTGCATGACGATCTCCTGGTTCTTCTCATTTCACTGTGCATCAGTTCTTACGGGTCTTTCCATGATTTTTTTCTGAAATCACTGCCTTCATCATTTCTCATAGCACAAGTTATTCCATCACACTCACATGCCACAACTTATTCAGCCATTCTCCAACTGATGGGCATCCCCTCCATTTCTGATTCTCTGTCATCTCAAAAGAAGCTGCTATAAATATTTTTTATGCATATAGTTCCTTTTCCTTTGATTTCTTTGGGATACAGACCTAGTAGTGACATTGCTAGATCAAAGGGTATGCACAGTTTTATAGCACCATGGGCATAATTCCTGATTGTTCAAGGAACTTGACATTCTAATAGGGGAAGAAGAACAAAACATAGAAGGAAGCTGAAACATGGAGTGATGGGAAGACGAGAATATGGTGGAGAAAGTAGCCCCTAGAGTCAGGAGTGGAATTTGGAAAGGAAAAAATGAATCAACAGAGTCATATGGGCTAGCCTTCCTTGAAATGGAAGTTCCAGGGAGAAGAGGCCTCCAAGTACAGCGGAGGGAACCGCCAGGGGGAGAGTGCAGATGGGACATGGTGGAGACAGACATCCAGAGAGAGGTCAGAGCACTGGGATGTTAAATGATTTGTCCAGTATTTATCAAAGGTGGGATAGGAACCTGTCTTCTTGAATTTGAGAGAGGTCCTCTGTCCACCGCTCCACACTGTCTCTCTTCTGGATCTGGTCACATTAGGACCATATCCATGGCTCTTGCATATTCAGGTTATTGTAACAATAACAGCTAACATTTATCTAGTGTTTTAAGTCCTTCAAAGTGTTTTACACATATTGTCTCCTCTGGTCCTCATGACAACCCTGGGAATTACACTCTATTATTATTCCCATTCTACAGACCAGGAAACTGATGCTGAGAAAGTCAAGTCAATTCCTGACTTATCCAGGAACTTGAGATCTTTTAGACCTGTGCATATTCAGCTGACCCCTCATATCAACAGGCCTTGTTTCTTGAACTGGACAAATGCTAAAGCAAATTCCCTTGTTGTTGCTAGACTCCAGTCAGAGCTTTAACACCCAGGACTCTCTTCTGTCATAGGCCAGGCTCCTCAGTGAAGGTATCACAGCTTTGTGGAAGATGGATAGCTCCGATGAGAAGCAGACCCTACCACAACTCAGACTCCTGGGAGCTTGAAAACTGAGAGGCTAGAGGTGGTGATGGGGAAGCAGACATATTAACCAAGTGGCAAATGTGACTCTTTCTTTGGCCACAGCTTGGACCCCAAGTCAACATCCCACTCTGACATAGCTAGTATGGGACTGACATGGAGTTAGTCAGTCAATGATCATTTATTAAACGCCTACTAAGTGGCAGGAGTTGTGCTAAGGGCTGGGAAGGAAAAGAAAGATGAAAACAATGCCTGTCCTCTAGGGGAAGGGGGAGTCAACATGTAAATCATTTGGTTTTAGTCATTATCAGTCATGTTTGACTCTTCATGACCCCATTCAGGGTTTTCTTGGCAAAAATAATGGAGTAGTTGTTCATTTCCTTCTGCAGTTCATTTTATGGAAGAGGAAATCGGGGCAAACAGTATTAAGTGACTTGCCCAGGGTCACCCCAACTGAGGTCTTCCTGATTTCAGGCCCTATGTTCTATCCACTGTGCCGCTGAGTTGCTGTAAATAATTAGGTATATACAAAATATAGACAAGGTAGAACAGAAGTCATCTCAGTAGGAAGCCAGTAATAGTAGGAGGGATTGGAAAAGAATCTTCGCAGAAGATTTGTGGGATTTGAGTTGAATCTTGAAAGAAGTCAGTGAATCCAGGTGGTAGAGGGAGCATGTTCCAGCCAAGGAGGACAGCCAGTGAAAAATCAGAGAGGTGGGAGCTGGAGTGTCATGTGAGCAAAGTCAGTGTAGCTGGATTTCTAAGAATGTGAAAGAATCAAATGTAAAACTACTAGACAGGTAGGAAGGGCCCAGGTTGCAAAGGGCTTTAAAAGACAAACAGACAAAAAGACAAAATTTTATAGTTGATCCTTGGGGTCATAGGGAGTCACTGGAGTTTATTGAAAAGTTGGAAGGGTTTTAGTCATTGTGTGTGACAGGGACAGACTTGCCTTCAGTGAATTTTGCCTTGGCAGTTGAGAGAAGGATGGACTAGAGGGAAGCTTCTTGCCTGGAAGGGGGTTTCTGTTCAGTGACCATCACCATCCCTGGGCCTTGCCCTTTTGATGGCCACCACACAGCAGTCTCCTTCCTCTCCTCCTCCCACTGACTCTTCCCTATGCCCAAAGTGGGCAAGGGACAGACCCCCTCATGGTTTAGCTACTCTCAGCCAGTTGACTACATGTCTGTTCCCACTCCAACTCACTATTAGCACTTTTCTAGCTTAGGCAGACTAGCACACCCTGATTTATGAAAATGTGTTTTTTTTTAAATCAGATAAAATGAGGATAATTATTTTCTTTATAAAAGAATCCTCTGCTAGGTGACGGGAGGTATGGCATCCATCCATCAATCAACCAACAAGTATCTATTAATCCTCTGCTTTTTGTCAGGCTCTGTGCTGGGTGCTAGGGATCCAAAGACAAAAAATTAAGCAGTCCCTCTCCCTGAGCTATTTATATTCTTTTTGGGAAAACAACCTGCAGGAATCTCACTAATTATGCACATATATGTAGAGTAAAGGCAAGGTGATTTTGAGGAGAGTCAACCAAGCGGTTTAGTGGATCGAATGCTGGACCTGGAGCCTGGAAGACCTGAGTTCAAATCTGGCCTGAGACACTTCTTCATTATGTCATGGTGCACATTCTCTTCTTCCTCCCCGTCTTCTCCTGTTTCTCCTCATTATTATTATGGCACTTGACCTGCATGAGTTTCATCAAACCAGCACACTCTGATATATTACAATTTAGATGAAGGGGAAAAAACCAGTTACCTGTTATTGCAGGTATTTCCAACCTCCCACACCCCCCAAAAACAGATCAAGTATGGGGTAAAGAGTCAATGCATCATAGTGAATAAAGAGTTAACCTGAGGCTTTTGAGGGACAAAGGTATTGAAGTAATGTGTCTAAGGTCATACAGCTAACAGGTGTTTGAAGTAGGTTTCAAACTCAGGACTTCTTGACTTCAAGACCATGTTGGGGCAAGTGTGCCTCCATACTGATAAGATTACAGATCTAACAAAGATTGGAGCTTCAAGAAGCCATCTCAGAATCTCTGGCTTCCACAGGGCTTCCCATTTCTACCTCTCCCACTCCTTCCCTTGCCCAGCATCCTTATTCAAAAATCAAGCCTTGAACAAGTCAATCAGGAGAGTGACTCATGTTGCTAAATAGAGCCCTGGCTTATTTCTAAGGTTTAAATGAAAACAGTGTGAAGTAAACATGTGTTAAATATTAGCGAGTTTTTTTGTGTTATCGGGAACATGTTGGCACAACACAGACAATCAGGACCGGAGGAGTAGCAATTTACAAACCAACGTGTAAATTGCAGCTTCTGGCAGAGGTTTATGGTTACCACTTTCCTGCTCCTTTTTTTCTTACTATTATAGCACTGTCTGAAAAAGGCTTGTCCCAAAGCCTTGAGGAAGAAAGGAACAACGTGCTTTGAGCAGTTTCTTCCCCCTTCCATCTTCTTTCATCTGCACAATTCTGTAATATGAGTATCCCTTAAGGGTCTCCAAATCCCCATTCTGACTCTAGGGACTACACCAGATGTTTAGGAATCCCTTAAAAAAGACTTCTTGCTCCCCAAAAGACAGGAATTCAGAGTAAACCCAAGGTCTATAATCTGAAGTCAAAACAAATCCTCCATGACCATGCTCTGCTTATGGCTTTTATCTTCAGGTGTCCAGCTATGCTTCCCTTGGATGAGACATTACATTCAATTGGAGGTGAAAGGGGGTGTCTTAGTCACATGGATTTGCTTTCTGGAGACAATGGCTCTTTTCAGAAAGCATAACCCTGCAGTCCTGCCCAGCAGAAGCCTCCTTTAGCCTTTGCCTTTAGCTCCTACAAAATGGTTCCACTTAGTCAAGGTGGAAAGCCTTGGATGGCCTAGGCACGAGAAGGCATTGAACTGTGGTCAGGTACCAGTGGGAAAGCAAGATGCTTCATTTTCTGAGGATATAGTTTATTATTATGGTTTATTTGAATGGAAGAAAACAACCTGAAGTCAGAGACACAATCAGACCTGATATCATATTTATACTATTTCATCAATTTCAACAAGAAATTGTTTATAATTTATAACAACTTAAATAAATAATAATGGGCATTTACACGGTGCTTCAAGGTTTGCTAAGTGCTTTACATCTCTCTCATTTGGTTCTCAAAATAATCCTTTACTGAAAATAGGGATAGAGAATAAACTCAAGAATTCATTGGTTCAGGGAACTTCCAGGTTAGAAAACTCCCCCAATTAGCGTGGGTCACAACCATCTCTATAACTTATATTCTTAAGAAGTTGTCTAGAACTGAGGCATCAAGTACCATGTGGCCCACAACACCCCTGCGTGTGGCCTGAAACAGATTTAAATGCAATTGGGAAATATTTAACAAATAAATAAAATACAACATATAGTATTATGTGGTTTTCTAAGTCAATATCTAGGGAAAGCTAGGTGGTGAAGTGCATAGGCTTGGAGTCAGGAAGACCTGAGTTGAAATCCAACTTGATACACTTGTTAGCTCTGTAACCCTGGGTAAGTCATTTAACTCTGCCCCAGTTTTCTCATCTCTTAAATGAGCTAGAAAAGCAAATGACAGACCACTCCAATATTTTTGAAAAGAAAACCTCAAATGGGGTCACAAAAAGTTGGATGTGAGTGAAAAGACTGAACAACAACCAAGCCAATATACAGCCATGGGGATCATTATCTATGGTTCAGTAGTGGAACCAGTTTCTTCATGAGTTTGACATTACTTCTCTAGAACACTAAGTGACTTGTTCAGTCCCATAGTGCTCACTATGGGACACTCCACATCCCAAGTGTCAAAGGCAAGCTCTTTACAGCTTTAAGAACAGTTCTTGATCCACTATCCTGTAGTAAGAAGTAAGTTCTATAGATAGTATCATTCCCAAAGGATAGGAGAAACTGAAACTCAGATATTATTTGCCTGTGGTCATAAGGCTGGTAAGTGCTGGAGGTAGGTTTCAAATCCACGTGTCTCCTCCTTCCAAAGTCAATGCTTTTTTTTTTTTTACTATAACATGTTGCTCTTCAATGTGGTTAGAAAAGGAAATAGGCTCCTTCTTTAATGAAACCAAAACTTTCTTTCCTTTCCCTAAACAGACTTTGCTCCCATTGGGTCCTTTGGCTACTCAATACCCTTATACTTAGCTAATCAATTTGGCCAGGTTTCTCAGTTTTCCTCCTTCCTATTAAGTTTCCAGACTTTTGAAACTAAAGGAGACTCCATCATCTGTCTACTGAGAGTCATTTCACCATGAAAGAAAAGAGAAACTAACTCCAAGAGCACCCGTTTGATATCATTTAGTATTGCTTGAATTACTTTTGGACAAAGTCCCCAAAGTTTGTTTTTATTGAGTTTATCAAACAGGAAGTCAACAAGTGACTCAGAAACATGAAGAAACCAGTAGAAGTAAGTCACATCAAAAAAGCTGGGCAGGATCATTACTACAGGGACAACTTCAAAGAGCCTGCCTGTGACCAATATTTCTTTTTTGAGAGTGAGAGTTTATCTTGAAACAATCTCATTGTCTTTCTACCAAAATAAAAAGTTAAAATTATTCCATTTCGTGTTTTCAATTATGAAACCTCCAATGGCTCCTCCATTCCTGATAGAATTCTATCCAAAATCCTTAGCTTGGCCTTCAAGGTCTTTCACAATCTACATGTAAAATCAGTTTTCTCTCATTATTCTTCCATAAAAACTTCCTTGTCAAGTCAGATTGGAATCCTCATTGAACTCTGAACACATACTTTGTATTTCAAATTATTTACCTTTGCTCACACTCTGTCTGCCCTTCTGTGAACTCAACTCTCTCTTAATGTTCTACAATAAATTCCCTGTTTGTAAAGCCTTAAGGAACAACACTAGCCTGAAGCACAGTGATCTCACCTTGCTATGAGCTTCTAAGCTTCATTGTCTCTGCTATTTGTTATTTACATGTGACAAATCTATTGATGGATTCTAAGCACATAGGTTGAGAATCGAAAGGGGCCTCGGACATCATTTTGTGCTGTTATCCTACATGTTTAAAGTTGATATTGTTATTCTGCTTTTCACATGTAATGTTTTACATACATGACTTCTCTCTTGAAATCCACACCTTTCCTTTTCCTAAAGAGACTCTGCTCCCTCTGGGTACTTGGGCCATTTAATACCTTTACACTTAGCTAGTCAATTTGGCCACGTTACTCAAGTTTCCTCCTATTAAGCTGCCAGGATTTTGCAACTAAAGGAGAGTCCATCATCTTTCTACAGAGAACTATTCATTATAGAGGCCGAAACAAACCACCTCAGACCATGATTATAGTCCTCTTGATATCTGTACCCTTGTACTTCCCCCGACACTACGTGGTATAGTATTATTCAAAGACAATTCAATTAGACAAATATTAACTACCTACTGCAAGTAAAAAGAAGGCCCTATCCTCCGTACAGGAGAAACAAAGACAGAAATAGAAAAAAGAGGCCCTTTTCTCCAGGAACTTACAATATACTTCGGGGGAAGGAAGATATGTGTTGAAATATAAGATTATTAAGTACAAATTAAGTAAAAATCATTTGTATTTATACAGCAGGGAACTTGATAAAATATTTTATGATGGGGGGGTGTACCAGAATACAAAGATATGAATGAAATGATCCTTGCCTTCAACAAGCTTACATACTGTTGGTGGAAACATACATATTTAAACTATCTGCAAAAGAAAAACAATGAAATTTTGGTGGGAGTGGATAAAGAAAGGTCACGTGTAGGGGGTAATTGGAAATATCAATACCTATTGTAAATCAAGTTTTATAAAGCATAAGGTACTGGCCATATTTTCAAAAAAATCAATAAAAGTCACCCCAAGGTATACATTCATTTTAAATTTCATAAAGAGTTTTAAAAAGAACATTAGCTGAGTTCCTGAATGAAGTAATTACAAAAGCATCTTATCAACTATGATTTCCTTCAAAGCCTAGCATGTTACCTGGTATAAAATTAAGGTGTTAAGGCTTAATAATAAATGTTTCTTGAGGCGGAGCCAAGACAGTGGAGTGAAAGCAGGGACTCACTTGAGATCTCCCATCAATTTCTTCAGATAACTCTAAAAAGGGAATGTGAACACATTTTAGAGTGGCAGAATGCAATCCACTAGGAGACACAGTGAGACAGATTTCCAGCCCAGGACAACACAGAAAGTCAATGGGAAGGATTTGTTGTTCTGGGCGGGGGAAGTATACAGTATGTAGGCTCCACCAGCACAGACCAGGCCATACTGGAGTGGGAGTCAGCCCTGGTGAAGTGAATTGCCCATGGCAGTGGTGATTCCCAAACCTCTCAGAACAAGACAAGGGTCTTTTGGAGCTGGGTGAGAGACAAGCTCAGGGCTTGAGACAGTGGTAGCAGTTACTCCTGGGACTAGCAACCCACAGACTAAATGTTTGAATGTCACCTACTTGAACTTCCAGGAGCAAACCATAAGTGTTCTCCCTCCCCTCCCCCCCCCCACCTTGTTGACCTTGAAAAAACAGAGAATATTGTCCCAGGAAAAATCATGACATAGTGGAACAAACAGAAGGGGACCAGCTCAGGACAGAAGGTGTCTCAGCAAGCCTCACCTCAGCAAACCAGTGGGAGATCCTGAGCTCAGGGGGGTGGAGCCAGCAAGCACCAATACCAGGACCCAAGCACGCCTTTGCAAGCAAGGGGAATTGGCAGACACCAGCACAGATGGATGTCCGCCAGTGGCAGAGCCCACCTGAGCTCCAGCAGGGTTGGGGAGATGGAGACCTGAAGTGGCCAGACTACCCCTCCCCCACACTTAATACTGCGAGCTTCAGTGCAACCCCCAGAAAACACAGAAAGACCTGGTCTTAATCTTGGCACACACCAGCAAGCTCCAGCTCAGCACCAGGTGAGCTGCAGCATTATATAGCTTCTAATTGACAGAACCAGAGGCCACAGTACACCATGTCCTCTCCTTATGCCCATATATCTGCTGGTAAACTAGCTAAAAGTGGAACAACCACAGCATTAGAGAATCAAAGTATCATAGTTAGAAGGGACCAGAGAGGTCACTTAGTCCAGGTCATAGTTGACCGGAACTATTCTCCAATGGAACGCAAGTTCATTAAATACAGGGACTATTTTTGGTTTTACCGTTGTATCCTTAACAACTCACAGTGCCTGGGAGAGAGCAGACATTTAACAAATATTTATTGTATTGAATGTAATAGGCAATATCACCAACAAATGATCAACTAGTCTCCCCTAGGAGAGTTCCAATGATGGATAATCTACTGTCTCCCAGAATAATTCATCTGACTTTTGTACATTCATCATGAGGAAGATTCTGCTTACATCAAGGCTAAGCCTTCTTGTCCATGACTTCTAACTCTTCTTCTAATTTTTCTCTCTGGGATTAACCGGAATGAGTTTGACCCCTCTTCTGTGTGACATCCCTTCAAATATTTGGAGATAGGCATCATGAACCCTCTAAGTCTTTTTGTCTCTTGGCTAAACATCCACAGATTCCACTGATGTCTGTATGACATGGCTTTCTCCCCTTTGCCATCTGTTTGTCAATGTTCTTCTGACTTGAACAGGACAAGGTGCAGCAGGTCTGGAACATACTCTGTTCTCAACATTATGCCTTTTTAGACCTGGTCTAAGATTGCATTTAACACTTTTGATCACCTTGATGAACTATTGACTTGAAGTAGACAAAAACATTCAAATTTTTTTCACATGAATGGAAGGTGATTGAAGACACAAAAAAGGGTTAAGAATCCTTTCTTTAGTATCAACACCTTCATTTTACAGATAAAGAAATTGAAGCTCCGAGAGGGCCTAGCTCAAGGTCACATATGTAGTTAGAGATATAGTCAGGATTTGAACTCAGGCTCCCTGAAATAAATGTTCTTTCCATTTTCTACTTCATTCAACAGACAGCTGGAAATGGGGGAATAGAGGCTTGGATGGGGGGTGGTTATTGAGGCAACCTGGCCTAATTCCTCCTCTCCTAAGTCTTTTTTCCCCTCTCCCTCCCACAATGGCTCCTCACGCCTTCCATGCAAGACTTGTTATAAGGTGTGCCTCCTCGATCTTGGCAATGGCAAAAGGCTTTCTCAGCAACACAATTTGTTTCCCTTCATTTTCAAGGAAAAATAAGAGCTGATGCTTTTGGCTCAAGCTCTCAAACCAGAATTGCAAAAGCCATTTGGGCCTCCTCTCTGCTGCAACCAGCCAGCTTGGCAAGTGACTCCACCCAGTACCCCCCTTAAAATAATTCCTCTGGTGAACCAGATCCATCAACGCCTTTTGATTCCTGAAATCTAAAACCATCCCAAATATATTTTTTAGCAGATGAGAAGCTTTGCAAAATTATGGCATGCCAGACGGGTTTAGACAATTCATCTGGTATGTTGAAGCTAATTAGACATGCAACATAAACACGGCCACGATAAAAATGTACAGCGAAAGCATTGCACAAACAAGATGACTGCAAGGCCCTTCAGCTGACAAAAATGTTTAAAAAGAAATAAGACGACGCCAAGATTTTTCTTCTAAAGCTCATTTTTTTTTAAAGGAAAGTGTGATATCTCTAGAGTGAGCCAAGTTACCCGAAGGCTTGCTGTTAAATAGTGAATAACCCAAGTCAAACAAGGGATGATTGGGAACTTGAGGGGGAAGATGGTTGGCTCTGACTGTGCCTTGTTTCACTTGGCTGGAAGACTGCTAACCTTTCTTGAAACTTGACTTTTTCTGTCTTTTGTCTCACCTTGCATAACTATTTGGCTTGCAGATTTCTATGCAAGCCTCTGGTTCCTGAGTGGCTTTCTCTTCCCTGTTATGATGAGGAAAGGCATTTGGATAAACCAATGTTTGAAAATAGTGACAACTAATACCCTTTCCTCAGTGTGACTGATATCTGCCAAGCTCTCCATACAGATGATCCAAAAGAAGAATAAGGATTAGACAACCTTTACTATTTCATTGACCATCATTCCATCCATCCATCCATCCATCCATCTGCCCATTCATCCATCTATCTATCCATCTGCCCATCCATCCATCTATCCATCCATCTGCCCATCCACCCATCCATCCATCCATCCATCCGCCCATCCATCCATCCATCCATCCATCTGCCCATCCATCCATCCCAGATATAGGAGCTTACAATCTAGTTGGGAAGAAAAGAAGAGACTCTTCCACATGAGTATAATAAAAAGAATTATCTTAAGTGTCATATGAGTGATCTGGTCAGTAAGTGCTACATCACATCAAAGGATGGTGAGGCTTCTAGTTGGGCTTATTATGGAAAGCTTCAGGAAGGATGATGTTTTCAGCAGAGTCTTGAAGGATGGGTAGGATTTCTATAGCTAGTGACAGTCAACAGGGCATTCCTAAGATCAAATATGCCATGTCCCGAGTCCCATGACGCCAGATCACTAGGTAGAATTCCCAGTGGATAGGACTGTATACTGTGTCTTTCCTCTGTAGGAAGCAACAAAATGCCAATGTCACCCCATAGTACCCTGACCAAACTCTTGTTTGATCTTGGTAGGCATCTGATCATAAATGAAATAAAGGAATAAGCTTTCCTTATGGTTCATTACCACCGCTTCCCATGCCAATGGGGTCATGTATAGGTCTGGGGAGATATTGTTTCTAGTCTAGTAGAGGCTTCTTATGGCCACTCTAGGGTGAACTTGCAAATCCTAAGAATTTATTTGTAGTCACTGACAAAAGAACTAAAGTCATATAAATGAGGCTACAAAAAGACAACTTAGAGGGAAAAAATACATTGGGTAGACATGATTATTAAGTAACTGTCTCTTGATTTCTATGTCTATCTCTCTCCTCCCTCCTATCCTTCTTTCCCTCCTTCCCTTCTTAAGCTTCCTTTCCTTCTCTCTCCTTCCTTCCTTTTTCCTCCTTCCTTTGCCTCTTCTTCCCTCCCTCCTTCCCTTCCTTCTTCCTTTCCTTTGTCCCTGTCTTCCTTTCTCCCTTCCTTCTGTCCTTCCTTACATGCATTTGTTCATCCAGGCTTGCTTAAATATTCCCTCCCCTTCCTTCAATTTGCTATGTGATAATAAAGAGATTTACAGTAGCATCTCCCTCTTTGTGAAATCTTTTCAGCTGTTATTGGCCTACAATTGCAAAAACCAGGAGGGGGGAGGTGATATAAAAGTCAAGAACACATTTAAACACAAAGGCCTGAAGGCTTCCATGTACTCTAAGAGACTCTGCAGTTTAGTTATCTCAACAAAAGTTGAGCCTAAAACTTCTGATTCTAAATGAACCCATTATATATTTATGCTCCAGACTTTGTTTAAAAGCAAATGGAAGCCTGTGGAACTCAAAACCACCCAGAAAGGAGAAACAATATCATTAATGTCATCAAAATATATTGAGGGTGACAAAGAAAAATAGATTTTCAGGAGCTTGAAAAACTCCAAAGTATGTGTCACAGAGCCAACAGCCTTTATGTGGAGACAAAGCATCCTGGGACTACTCCTTGGCTTAGGAGATGGACTTCTGCTGCATGAGGCTGCTAGCAATGAGTCTGGAATGCAATGGACAAACCAGGAGCTTGCTAGAGTAACGCCTTGATTAATGATGTAATGAGTAATGATCAAAAGTGATCAATAACCATTTAATGCATATCTATTACATGCCAGGCATTGTGAAACAAAGAACAAAACGAAATTACAGAAACTGATGCAAATTGTTGACAAAAACAAATTATTTGCAAAAAATCCTCTAGTATGATACCTAATGGCATGGCTAGAAAGGCACATTCATGGCTTCCATCTACATGTGGGCTGGCCTGCTTAGCGTGCTCCATGACCACAGCCTGCCTCACTTGCCCAGGTGAGCTCTCTCACCAATCTGTGCCCTTGCCATAAACTATGCAGAGAGAGGGAACATATGTGGATCAATCCATTTTTATCAGTAGTGCATTGAAATAAAGGAAAATGAAACAACAACAAAGACCATTTTCAAGTATGGGCCCTTCTGACGATTGTTCAGTAGCATCACCTGGGTGAGGACGCTAGAACCTAGGGTAAGGATTTTACTTGGAATGTTGTGAGTTCGTCAGATTTTCCTAATTTGAAATTTCCTAGTTTTTCAAATTTTCTTCAACTCAGTTGGAATTTCTGTTACTGGGAGTGATGGGGGAGAAACCCTTAATGAGGTTGGTATGGCTTAGCAGAGTCTGCTGCATTGTTTCTGTACAAAGGAAGTAAAGAATTAGGTAATTAGTAACCTATGAAGTGGGCTACAGTTATTGCCTGAGACTGTCTTATCCAGGACACATAGAAGTTCTTAATCCTCTTCCCACAGTTCCATAATTGTAAGGCAGAAGAATGGGAACATCTCAGCCCAAGGGGGATGGATGGCTGTCATTGAATAAGACAGGGGAACCATTGCAAAATAGAACAATGGACTTGAAATGAATGGAGTCAGGTTCAATATCACCTTAGCCATTTACTGCCTGTGTGACCTTTCCCAAGTCATTTCTCCTCCCTGGCCTCAGTCTCCTCACTTATAAAAAGGGGACTGGGGGATGATTTAGATGACCATTAGTTTTCTAGTGGTCACTGGTCCTTACCACTGAGGTCCATTTCAGTTCTGAATCTATGAATCTCAGAGCCTTTTAGTTCCAGCCCTCCATGAACTTAATAGTAATGGATATTAATGAAATATTTTAAGGTTTGCAAAGTGCTCTGCAAACATTGTCTCATTTGAACTTCAAAATAAGCCTGTATCAGTATTATCAGCCCCATTTTAACAGTTAAAATAGAGGTATGGAGATCAGACAGTGATAGAGTCAAGACTTGAACCCACACCTGTCTGAACTTGGGCTAGTTCTCTTTCCACTGTAACTCACTGCCTCAAGAAAGTAACTAGTGAGTGAAATCAATCAATGAACAACCATTTATTGAGCTCCTTCTGTATTCCAGAAACTGTACTAAGTGCTGGGGATACATTCGCAGAGAATGAAGTAATTTATAATTCTGCAAATCCTACAAAGCTATGAACAAGACATTATAGAAATTGTCCCACCCTGAGAGTGAATAACCTGAACTAGAAATGAAGAATTGACTGATGTTCCTTTGGGTTGCAAAGAGCATCCCTTTTTAGGAGATGATGGTGTATGTATTTCATCCTCAATAAATATTGCAGAGTTGGAACGCAAATTCAAGGTTATCAACCCATATCTGAACAAGAATCCATTTCTGACTCACCTAACAAGTGGCCATTCAAGCTTAGCTTGAAGGTCCCATTGGTAGTGTAGTGGGTGACCCAGCACATCTGAAAAAGCCCATCATTCCATTATTGGTGAGCTGTGATTGGCAGGAATGGTTTTTTTTTCTTACACAGAGCCAAAATCTACCATTTTACACCTTCCAATAATTTCCCACTACTATTTCTGCCCTCTGGGACCAATTAGAAAAAAGTCTCAACCTGGTCCCTTCCATCATTGAAAAGCGAATAGTGGGCTGTATCTGTGAAGAGGACAACAGTGCAGTCATCTGGTTCTGGCTTCACAAAAGCGAGACACAGCATTGCCCTAACTGTGGAACCCATTACAAACTGGTACCCCACCAGTTTAGCCACTGAGCCCCTGAACTGGTTTACTTGAGATGTGTTATGTTTTCTTCCCTTCAATAAAAGACTAGGCCATTTCCCTGGCTCTCCCATAAAAAAAAAAGAAAAAAGTCTACTCTTTCTTCCAGATCACAACCCTTCTAATCTTTGAAGGCAACAATTAAGTTCTGTCTAGGTCATATCTTTTCTAGCTTAGAAAACCCCAACTCTATTGACCAATGCCCATGTGGCACTGTCTCCAGCATTCTCTTTCCCAAAGAGACTGTATCAAGATAGAAAAAAGCACAAATACAGCACGTTAGCCTCAAAAGAGGGAGAGTTTCCTCTCTCCTTGACACAAACAACCCCATGCTATTATAAGCTTAGCCCAATCACTCTTATTTTTTCTGATTTGTTTCCCTTTGTGTTCACCGTCGTTTTGCCATCTCTTTCATAATTGTACACAGGAGGGGAGAAATCTGCACAAATCTGGTTAGCCAGCTTCAAGGTCTCCCGGTCAGGAATATGGCTTTCCAGTAATATTTTAAAGGAAACATTACTTTCTTCAATTATAAATAGAGGTCACAGCAATTTCTGCCCAGACCCCTAAATGTTTTATGATGTTTTTAATGAAAAAAAGGCAAAGGAGCCAGATCTCCTATATATCACAGGCACCATTGCAGCAAAAAATTATAATAAAATCTATGTACTCTACTTCATTTTCAACTGGCAATGAATCTATTGAAAATGTAGCCATTTATTACGTGGCTCATTTCTTACATGAGTTCAGGGAAACCTCTATGGGAAGGGCACCTGCCCAGAAGGTGGACGGTTAATACTGATAAGGACAGAGCCTTGTATCTCCAATGTGTAGCACAGTATCTCACACATCTCACATAATAAATACGTGTGGAATTGATTTGCTACGTCAAAAACTTCTTTCTCTTTCTTCATTCTTCTTTCCATTTCTCTTCCTTCCTCCCTTCCCTTTTATTTTTGGTGGACCAGTATATTATAGATGATTTTCTTAGTCAGATTTTACGCTAATGATTTTTACAAGGGGCATTTGACAAATTTTGGTTAGACACAAAGTTCACTTCAAGAGTGTTTCTTGGGCACACAGAAATTTCATAATCCTGGAACCTTAGAGTTAGAAGGAACACCACACTAAAAAAGGCATTTTCATGACAATCTATCTGCCAAGGGGGCATTCAGTCTCTGCTTCTAGGAGGGGGGGGGATGTGCTATTTTTTGAAGCTTTCCATTCCACTTTGGAGTAGCTCTCATTGTTCCAAAACGTTACCAACATTTCCTAAAATTGCATCTGCAGTGTCTGTCCACTTTTCCTTATTCTGAGCCATAAGGCCAAACAGAACAAGTTCAAATCTTCTTTCACATGTTATCCTTTCAAATATTTGAAGGCAGCTAACACGTTCCCCAGAGTCTTCTCCAGGCTAAACACTCTTCAGTTCCTGCAAATGATTTTCATGTCATGAACCTAAGATTATTTAACTGTTCCTTAAAATCAGGGAACTTGGGACTATTAAGAGCTGATTACTGAGATTTACTAGAGTTGGAACTTCCCAAATTGAAGAAATAATATCCCCCTCAAACAATCTTTACTATATAGCCCTACATGTACTACATGTACTGTACTTGTCCTCTGCTTCCTTGCCTAAAAGTTTACCTTCTTTTTTGCTGTTGTTGTTGGGCTAGTTCATTTTTACATTATCTTCCTTTAAATTTCATTCATCTGCCCATTCATCTAGAAATAGTATTTACCCATACCATAAACATGCTTTTTTTTACTTGCTCTTTGGCTCTAAATCTAGCTTGCCATAATCATCCAATGATGAGGGGAAATTACCAATGTCTTACTTGCTTCATTTTCCTTTTGGTTTCTGAATATTCTACCATATTTGGGACCCAATAATAAGCCAGATGATTTCATGGGGCCATGAATTTCTGTCACTAGTTCTCCAATGCTTCTAAGTGTGATATGTAAACTATGAATTACAACTTCCCAGTGAGACCCACTCCTTTTCAAATTGAAGTGAACCAAAATGAACTGTAAATTTTATAAAGGCAAAAGGGAACACCTATCATTGGAGCAATGCCTGATAACTACTCAGCCCAACAGCTTGGCTGTTACTAGTTTGGCTACTAAGAAGGAACACGTGAAATAACCCTCTAACTCTTTCTATCTCTGTCCCTTCTCTCTGCAGGCCTTCAAAGGGTCTCTCTTGATTCAAGAATAAAAATTTCCTACCCTAATACACACAGATATAGATATAGGTATAGATATAGATATATAAAATATCTCCATACTATTGGTGTCTTTTCCCATGTGGAATGTTCTCAACTTGGCCCCTTAGAATCCTCCAAAAGAAATCTCAACTTTCCACCTTTTATTATGAGGGACTGTTTTTTAGCTTCTACACACACTCATGCACACACACACACACACACACACACACACACACACACACACACACACATGAATGGGGACTGGATTTTATTAGTGTAAGAAATTCCCAGATAAGGAAATTGTCTCTGCTAAAGGAAGTCCACATGTTCTCTGCCATTCCCAGAACACTGAGAGGTTAAGTGATTTATCCAAGGTCATCCACCCAGTTTGTGCCAGAGGTGAAGACTTGAACCCAGATCTTCTTAGCCTCTAGATTAGGCACCTATTCACTACATTATGAAGCTTCTCACTTTTTGTATATGTTGCATTTATTTATGTTGTGTCATCTGGGAGATTGGAAGTTCCTTGAGGGCAGGACCCAGTTTTGTTGTTTTTGTCTTGGTATCCCCAGCACCTAATTCAGTATATTGCATATATTAAATTATTAATGAATATGTGTTGAATTGAATTAAATGATATTGAGAAAATAAAAGCTATTTTTACTTCATTCATTCAAGTACTGAGTTGGTGCCTACAATGGGAAAGGCAGTGTCACAAAGCCTTTGCATGCATAAGGAGGGCATGAGGTACAAAGCTGAAGAGGAAGCAAGGTTTCTAATTTCAAGGAAATTATTCTCTAGAAGTGGGGTTTATAATCTTCATCACAATTCTCCTTGGAAGGTGCAAGGTCACACCTTGGAAGGAAACCCGATCTACAGTCTCATGAAAAGAAAGCAAAATCTCTTACTTTCTGTGTCCCCACCTGAGTGGGAAATTCAATTAGTGTGACAGTATTTGTTCCTTTCAAGACCATGCTATTTCTTCTATCTTTGACTCTGGCCATCTTGCAAATCCAGTTTCTGGCCATCTTGCAAATCCAATGTTATGTTTTGTTATTTTTCCACATAAAAAAATTAAACAGAAATATCTTCCATGTCTAAATATGTCAAAAACAGAACTCCCCCCATCCTCCCCTCCCAACTTGGAATTTCTGAGTTTCTAACTAGACAATGCACCATTCCTAGGTTTCTGAGCTTGAGTCTTATCTCCGGTGCTGGTTGCAAAAGTGACCCACCAACGACCGGCAATGGGCCTTAGAATCAAATAAACCCACAGGTTGGGTTCTGAGATTTCACGGTTTGGCAATTTTGGGTCGCAGAGTAGAATCTGTGTCATTAGCCGGCATTTCTCAGAAGGAGAATTTTACTCAAGGAAAGTTATAACAAAGTTACTCAGTTCATTTTCAATATGACTTAGCAATAGCTCCCCCTTAACGAGAGAAAGTTAAGACACTTGTCACAAGAAATTTGTCCTGCACATTTTTGTGCTGAAAACATTCTCCTTCCCTGTTTCAGACAAACCTTACTATACTGTACTACTTTACTTACCGGTTACTAGTTAATTGATGTTCCTCCTGAGCAAAGATCTGTGTATCCATGTGTGATGTCTGGCCTCCTTTTTCAGCTATCCATAAATATTTTATGGATATGATGCAGTTAGATATAATGGCTTGGGAATATTTGTTTATTATTGCATGTGACAAAATGGAGCCATGGAGAGGCCTGGAAAAAATTTGGTCAGTCAAGCTTTAAGGTTTAAGGCTTTTAGGCAGCTAGGTGGTACAGTGGAAGGAGTGATGGAATAAGTAAGACTTGAGTTTGAATCCAGATACTGGAAAACCAAAAGTAAACCTGAAAAATTAGACATAGGGGGGTTTTACTCATGGTGGTACTCAGGAAGTGGGCTCTGATAATGCCCCTGATCAATCGGCATGCCTTGCATTCTGTGGTCTGCATATGCCAGCCCTACCAGTCAAGGCCTCTGCATTCTTTAGCTGCTGCTGGCAATTGGCCTGACACCCAAACACAGTTTCACCCTCTTAATTTTTCCATTCTCAAATGGAAAAGATGGGGAATTTGTTGCAAGCACTTGGGCCCTGCCTTCCATCTTTGACTCCTGTTACCATTTATACAGCAATCAGTGGTAAAGGACATTGGAAACCAAATTCCCTTCCTGTGATTAATTTCTTAAGTTCCTGAAAAGTGCCACCCAGAGTGGAAGATGAATTTAAGTAAGGGGGGTTGTAGAGCAGTCTTTGAGGCTGCCTCAAAGCCATAAGCCTGAACTTCCTGGATACTCTTCTTGGATCACTTTCTCTGGATTATCTTGGCCAGACAAGGGCTTGTCCGTCTCTCACCCCTAATTCCTTTGCAGAACAGAATTCCCAGCAGGCTCTGGCCTCTTCCAAAGCCCTTGCCATTACTTGAGTGACTCTTAAGAGGTTCCAAGAAGAAAAGGAGAAGATGGTTTTTAAAGGAATTGAAAGAGAGGCTTCCCATGTCAAAGTTTCCTTGTAGTTACTGCTCCTGTTACACAGACCACTTATCTGAATAATAATCATAGCTCACTACTATATAGATGTTTAAACTTTGCAAGGTGTTCCTCCTTCAGCAATTCAATGAAGTAGTGGGAATAGTATGACTTTCATTTTGCAGAAGAGAACTAAGGCATAGAGCAACATAGGATTCTAGACCCACAACTGGAAGGGCTCTAAGAAACCATTTAGTCTAACCACCCCCACCCCAGTTGAGGACAATGTGACCCAAAGGGTTGATGTGACTTGCCTAAAGGTGTGCAGCTAGCCTTCATCAGAGGCAGGACTGGAGGACAGGTCTCCCTGACTCATAGCCAGTGGTCTTTCCATTATACCATGACTGAGTTAATTAATATTTGAATTGGGATTGGAATCCAGTTGTCTCACCTCCTGAATTTTTGTCTACACTGAACAGTTGTTTTATCCTGTCACTGGACCAGTTACTGTCTACTTTCCCACATCAATTAACATGTATTAGGCACCTATCATGTTCCCAAGCACTATGCTAGGCACTGGGGATACAAAAAGAGGCAAAAGACAGTCCCTCCCTTAAGGAACTTGCAGTCTAAACCATCTACACCACCAATACTCAGACTAATTCCTGCTTGGTCCAGAAGTACATAAGGTGTTTCCCAAGGCATTCAAACTTCACATCACCACCAGGGTTCACATCAGTGATAAACAATGTCTGGATTTTATTGGTTCCATTTCCTAGATTCTAAACTCCTGGCCCATCCCTGACTTCGGATGATAGAAACCCTATTAAGGATCATTCTATATTTCCAACTCTCTGTCTATTCCCCAAATCTAGATTATGATGGAAGTTTACTCCCTGATCTTTGTTATAACCAATTGTCTACTTCGTTTTATTGCTTGGTTCTGACATCCGATAATCTTTATGCTTCTTACTCTTTGGTGGAATCTTCTATTACTTCACTCTTCCGACCTCAACCACTACCTGGTGATCTCTGTAGCTAATACCCTTGGCATAACAGTCTTAAATTTCCTTTATTTTGTTTGAAAAAAATTATTAACTAGAAAAATACCAACAAACATGAATATTTCCATATACAAAAGCCAGAAAGTGGGGGTTATAGCCAGAATCATGACTATATTGCATACACGTCAAATTTAACATTGATGTACTAGCATGGAGCAGCTGGTCTATGTCCTTCTCTGAATTTCTCTCTGTTCTCCTCTGTGTATTAAAAAATGTTCCCTTAACTCTCTTTTCTTTCCTCTTTCTATCGTCCCTTCACCCTGCCTTTTTTGCAGCACTATCACTACTCTCACTTTATCACACCTCCAACCTACAATTGCAAGCCTTCCTTTGTAACAAAAGTATAGTCAAGCAAAAATAAATCAGTACGGAAATGGTCAGGTTTGAAAATGCATGCATCATTTTGCAGCCACAGGACACCATCATCCCCCCATAAAGAGGTAGGAGGCATGCCTCCCCCTTCGCAGTCTGACTGATCACAGCATTGATAAGATTTCAAAAGTCTTTCCAAATTATTTTTCTCTTGTCTTCATTGTAGAAATACTTCGACTCTGCTTACTTCACTCAGCATCAGTTCACACAAATCTTCCCAGATTTCTTTGACTGGATCCTTTTTCTTAATTTTTTTTAGGCTTCAGATTCTTCACCTTAAACACCTTCAAGTATTCTCGAGTATGAAGGAGCTTTGTGTTAAAGGCGTTTAGTTTTCATTTTCTTGAAAGATGATATATGGGACAGTGGGGAAAAACGATTGATTTCAAAGAGCAAGTTATAGACCACAAAGTCAGATAAATAATTGTAGCTTGTATTGTAGGCATATATCAGCACATAGCAGAAAATATCCATTGCATTATGTTTTCTAGTTGTGTATGCTCTGGGAACACCAACTTAATTTATAAAGGAAAACTTGGTTGTCTTGCTCTTTAAGAAGATCATTGAAAAGTGACAGAAAGTTTATGTAAAATGGTCCCTCTGTTAATATTTAACTTCATTCTTAACTGGCTAGAGTTTGGGCCAGCTGACTAACTTCGGAATCCACAATGGGATACAGCAGCAAAGATCACTTTTGTCATAAGACCCCCACTGAAGAATGACACAAAGGCTTTCTGTGAATCTGTGTAAGTAGACTGGAAAAGCAAGGTCAGGGTGCTTTGTTAGGTTAGGAGGAGCTTTGAAGGCTAAACAGAAGATTTTTTTTATTTGTTCCTGAGGCAATAGGAAGCCATTGGTTGGTTATGGCATGGTTGGAACTGCACTTTAGGAACATCACTTGGGTGACTGAGGGGAAGATGGACTGGATCAAAGCAGATATACAAATGTTTGTAGGAAGAAAAGGCGCAAAACCAGAAACACATAAAGGAAAGAGAAAGAGAACAATAGAGAGAGAAGATGGAAGGGAAGAAGAGAGATGGGAAGGAATCACAACCTACTGAGAATATTGACACACGATTTTTTTCAAACAATGATAAATGGTTTTCCCCACATACTCTGTTCCTCCTTTGCCTCCCCTGCCCCTCTTTGCCTCCTCCCCCCCTCTCACTCACACACACACACACACACACACACACACAGCACACACTTACATATACGCTAAAAAGTCATACCTGTGATAATACTCAGTTGCCTACTTATAGGATGGCACATGGGATCATAGAATCATGGATAGGAAAGATATTAGAGATTATTTAGTCTACCCACTCTCATTTTTACAGGTAAGGGAGATTAAGTAATTTGCCTGAGGTCGTACAAGTACCACCAGATCCAGGAATTGAGCCCAGGTTCTCAAGACTCAAAACCGAGCACTTCCTTCAACGCACCAAGTTTTTGTCTCAGGTGTGTAAACAATCCTTTCTTTAACTGATTTGGGCTCCCAACCTATTCCAGTTAGTGGCCATAATAAGGAAGCAGGCAGACCCAGCTAGAAGAAGGAATGAAGACAGAGAAGGCAGGCTCTTCACCAGGAGTACCTTTGTCCAGCTGCAGGCTCTGCTGCGGAGCAGGAGGAAGAAGAGAGAAACAGCCAAGTTGACTCAGTATCCCTGATTTTAACTAGCAGATGGAGGTTGGGCCCACAGGGGTACAAGCAGAGCCAGCTGCCTCAGCCCCTGCAGTAAAATAACGAAGACTATGGCAGGTTCTTCTGGCTTTTTTGATGGGGGGTTTGATGAACATGTTTTTAATCTCAAGGACTATGCTTGTTAATGCATCAGGGCTAATGATTTATAAATATGATTTATACATATACTTCCAAGTGCAACCCTGACGTGGGTAAACCAGTAGCCCCCTTCAAGCACAGAACAGAGGAATGGTCATCATTACTGTTCAGGGGTAAGAGGAAATGCATGATATAGCGGATGGGGGTGGCATGGTCACATGGACTGGATTTACAAAATCCTGGTTTCAAGTTCTGTCTCTGACACATATTGGCTGTTTCATCATGGGCAAGTCTCAGAATTTTTAAAAACTCTAATGAATGCCATGACAAATGACAAGCCTAGAATGCTAAAGCTGAAACACAATACTATTTTCTTCCTGGTGGAAAGGTGATTGACTTAACATGTAGAGAGAGACATATATTTTGGGGCATGAACAATGTGGAAATTAGTTTTGTTGGACTAGGTATGCCTATTATGAGTTTTCTGTTTCTTTTATTTCTTCTCTTCTTTTTTTGTTCACCAAGGGTCGTAAGATGAATAAATTAAAAATGTGCATGTGTATATATATATATAACATATATATGTGAAATTTAGTAAACTTATTTTATGAACAATTTTTATTGAAGATTTTAATCATCTTTGAACAGAAGGGAAAACATTGATATACAGTGACTCTCAGTGGGGTTTTCCCTTGGCTTATCACAAAGGCACAGTCCTTTCTCTTTTTAATCTAGATTCCCCTTTTCCTATTTGTACATAATTTTAAAATCAGCCTAGCCTTGCAATTTAGCCAGAATATTCTTCTTCTTGTGAGATTTCAATTTTATTGTCAGTTAGAAATAGTGGTTACTATTGTACTACCTATTGTAGTATGAGTATGCAATGAGGCTTTGGGGCCAGAATTATGTCACGTGTTTTACAATTTGCTTATGCACTGTCTGTATTTAGTAGACAGAATTCAATACGCTACATCAGTTCCTGAAAATTTGGGATGGTTCCCTCCTCCCCAAAATTTCCTTGAGATACTATGGTATCTTCCTCTACCACTTAAAGGGATGAGGAGGCTAGAATATATATGATGAGCTCTGCTAGTGTGGTAACAGTAACCTATTTAAAATTAATGAAAAACATATCTTTGCGTCAAGAGAGGCAAGAAAGGATATCAGAGAACAACTAAAACAGAAAAGGCCTTATTTGAAATATACTTATTGGGGGCAGCTAGGTGGTGCAGTGAATAGAGCACCAGCCCTGGAGTCAGGAGGACCTGAGTTCAAATGTGGCCTCAGACACTTAACACAAAAACTAGCCGTGTGACCTTGGGCAAGTCACTTAACCCAATTGCCCTCAAAAAAAAAAAAGAAATATACCTATTAAAGTCCACCGAGATTTGTGAGTCTGGGGCTAGTATCTAATTGTCAAAGCAATCTTAAGGACTTCAACAAAAACTACTAACAGGTACAGCCATGTAACTACTCTGTGTAAGCAACTACATTATTTCTATACAAATTTAAATTTAAATCCAATTCTTGCTACGTTCAGATGCTACTACGATGCTGATTAGGAATGATCTTTGGGAGTGAGTGTGCTGTTATGCAGTACCAACACACTGCTGCTGAGAAACTGAAGGACATATAAATGGGCATGAGATCAAGGACCCAAATCTTTGAGTACTTAGGAGAAATAATAGAAAAGACTCCATATTCTCTGTCCTTCCTTTCTCTGACTGGACTGAATTCAAGAAGAGACTCATCATTGAGTTTTTGGTCAGGTCCTGCCTGACTCACAGTTCATACAAGCTATTTCTTGGATTAAGAATCTTTATTGTAAGACGTGAGATACAATGGTTTGGGAAGTTTACTTCGCTTCTCTTGGGCTTGAAGTCCACAATTTTGTAGGGAAGTGAGGGCTGTTGGAGGCAGGTGAGTCGTTTGGGTGATATAGCGGATTAGTACTAGCATTTGGAGGTTGGCTTGAGACTTAACTGACCTTGGATATGGAATCTGATCATGGAATCCTATTTAAATTCTTGCTTCGCATTCATCAATACGTTGTTTAATTAGTTCTGAATCCATATGATTTTTGTTTTTCTGTAACAACATTCTGGCTTCATTTATAACGTACTTCTTTCCCTAACGGTTCCTTCCCACTTCCCTGATGCTGAATGCCACCTCCTTGCAAGCCTGAAAATCCTGCAGCACAGGCTGAGAATGTCTTGACATGTTGTTGTCATGCTTTGTCCATCATGCCTCCTCCCTTCCCCCCCCCCCATTCCCCTCTTGCTGGAGATGAGCGGAGGGAGTTTCAGGAGCCTAGTGGAACTGGGTAGGACAAAATCCTTGCTAAGGTCTCTTTCAGCTTTGAATCTATGGTAAGAATCAGAAGCTGACCACAACAAGGTGCTAGAGAATTATGCAGCTGTGCTACCAGGTTGGTTGAGATGCATGGAGGAATGATATCTCAGTCCTCTTAGCTGAAGCTGTGCCTATAAGAGAAACTCCAAATTGTATTAATGATAATTTCCTCCTCCCCCACCCCCAATATCCTAAACTCTTAACCAACATACTTCAACAGAGTGATTACTGAGAAGTTAGGGAAGATCTGCATTGGAGAAGCTTAATTGAATTAAGTCAAAATTTAAAAAAATGTCAGAAATTTATAGGCATATAAAATATACAGTACCTAGAGTTAATTAAATTTTTTCTAAATTGCTCTCCCCTCCCCCCCCAAATGGGATCAAAATGTGTCCAACTCCATGAGATAATTTCTAAAGAGAATGCAGAAAAGAAGCTAATTGCTAATTGAAACGATTGGGACCAGACTCAGCACAGATCATACAGATAAAAAGATGAAGATGGAAAGGAAGGCAAAGTATCAAGGAAATTATCAGTGAGAAATGAGAAGAAGGGGTGGGGAAAGATCCAAACGTAAATAAATGAAGTGACAGATCACTTTGTAATTCAATTTCCTTGGATATAAATGCCAAAGACAGGGCAAAACCCACCTACACGACTAGTTATCTCTATTTCCTGAATAATGACTTGCCAAGAAAATGGGATAGACAAACATATATTTGCAATACAAATAATTTTGGTTGTAATGAGAAACCACTTCTGTTTGAAGAGATTTTTTCTCAGAGAAGAATAACATAGATTTTTATCTTTTGCATAATTTTCAACACTATTAGATTAATATGACTCTGAATCAAAATGTTCTTAGTAGATGTAGTAGATAAAGTTACACTTGGAGTCATGAAGGCTGCAGTTCAAATCCTGCTGATAAATGTCTCTATTCTGACCCTCAGTTTCCTCATCTGTAAAATTCTTGTAGTATGTAGCATTGTTGTATGTAGTACTGCTGTATATAGCATTGTTGTATGTAGTACTGTTGTATGTAGCATTGTTGTATGTAGTACTGTT